>CM042263.1:122500-652500 GCA_023566225.1 Romanogobio albipinnatus
AACTCAAACCACCGTTGATCCACTTCCCTCATAAACTGCAAACTCTCCTACCTCACACCTACATTCACTTTGTTATTTGCACTACCGACTGTTTATTACAGTAACAACTGTTTACTTATGCATTTTGCACCACCATATCTTAACTGGAATATGCTCATTTGCACTGCCGACTGTATTTATAGTAACCATGTTTACATTTGCATTTTGCACCGTACTTCTAACTGTAATATGCAACCACTTTCCACTGCACTTTTACACTTTCTTTCGGATAGCTCTGTCCATAATTTATTGCACTACCTTAATCCACTGCTATATTCCTCATATTAGCCTAACATATTATTGTATACCTCTATCTGTAAAATTCTGTTCAAAGTAATAGCCATCTGTATATTATATTCATAGTACATATTCACCTGTACATTCTGTTTACATTCTGTTTATAGTAATAGCCATCTGTATATTTATATTTATTCACTGTATATATTCATCTGTAAATTCAGTTCTGTTTATAGTAATAACCATCTCTCTATTTATACATATTTATATATATTCAGTACATTTTTATGCCCAGCACTTACGCAACCACTGTATATATCCTGCACTTGCTGCTATTGCACTTCTGGTTAGACCTAAACTGCATTTCGTTGCCTTGTACTTGTACTTGTGTAATGACAATAAAGTTGAATCTAATCTAATCTAATCTAATCAAAAACACATTCCACCAGGTGAACAAAAGCAAGCAGTCCCAACACAAACACAATAAAACTTCAGTTTTACAAGTTTAATTGAGTCACTAAATGCACCTAATGTATGTTTTGAGAAGCAATGCTGTTATAGTGATATTTTGTGCCTTTGAGTTTTGATAGACTCGAGGTAACTTTAATTTATGTGTTATGATTTATGAGTAGCATTCTTACAGCACGAGTTTCTCCAGAAGAGCCGCAGATTACATGCTTCAGCGAACATGTGTTTCGCAAATTATAAAACGTAAAATAAAAAAGATTGTCCTAGAAGAATGATTCATTCTCAAAGTAGAGTTTGATATTACATATGGTCTCTCATATTCAGGTGGACATGCGCAAAATCCCTTTAGACGAAGGTCTGAATCTGTCAGAGAAACTTAATTCAGTGATGGGCTCTTATTTATCAGCTGTTTGTTAATGGTAAGTCCCATACAAGTAGCCTAGAATAGAATATATCACTTGTTCTCTTTTAATCATAAGTCAAGAAGAAATGTCAACACAGTAAAAGTATATTTTACCTCTCTTGAGCGATAGACAGAGCAAGAAGAAAACCGCGTTTCCAGTCATATTCCCGTGTGTGGTGTTCAATGGGAGCTCCGCGTTGGCTAAGCCTATTTAAAAACGTGAAGCAGCTGTGAAGCCCGGTCTGCAAGTGAAAGACGTTTAAGACAAGAGGATGCACACCGACAGAATTGTCCCGCCTCCGTTTTTCTTTCCAGTGTGTCCCATTTCTCACGGGTGAAATTTGGCAGGAAACATACACGTGACTCACCATCTGAAGCCTTTAGGTTTACAGTTATCTGGCACAAGCCCAGACAAATCGACTTCATGCCTGACATGTTCTTTTGCAAAAGTTTAAACATGACTTCCAAGAGTTGTTTATTTCTTTGGGTTGTTTATTTCTTAGTATTTGAAGATGGGCTGTGAAAGAAAGTGTAAATAGCATTCTAACTTAATTTGCATTCATTACTGTGCAGCCTTTTATATTTTTTGGGAAATCTCAGACAAAACGCGTTTGTCAGGTTTCACAAAGCGAGCAAACCGTTTTTTTGCTAGGAAAATGTTGCTAGTAAACCCCTGAAACAGCTGTGCTGTCAGTCTACTGTAACAGAAGCAGTAGAAATTAATGCACAGGTTTCCAGTTGCAGGGCAAATTCAAATGGTCTACCAAAACATTGCTTTGGGATAGTTTCGAATGTAGTTCTAGGTGAGGTGACAGGGCGTTGTCAGACTGAAACATTTGAATTTATAACAGAACAAGTCTTTCACTTTTCAGGAAGCACCTGAGCTCAATTTTGAGTGACATGGCAAAGGCTGTGAATAATTATGTACATGTGATTTTTTATTTTTAATAAATTTGAAAAGATTTAAAACAAACGTCTTTCACGGTCGTCATTTTTTGGGTATTGTTTGTAGAATTTTGAGGAAAATAATGAATTTAATTAAGGCTTCCCATCCAGTTAACGTACATGTTAAATAATGGTAAACTGGAAATGATTATTAGCATTATCAAATTAACTAAAATATAAAATCCTGTAAATACATAGCATTATTATTCTAAACTTTACTTTATGAGTTGTTAGTTAGCCAGTTCTGGCATTCTCCTGAAGAATCCAATGTGTGTACGTTTAAACAGAAGTGCGCATACACTGCTTTGAGGAAAGGTGGAAGTTTTCTGACGTCATTGTGAAAAGGGCCTATTCGCCTACTTATAATACCACCTAAAAGTATGTACTCTTTTTGTGAAGAAAAACTTCTGAGTGTGTAGCAGATGAGTATGCAAGCTTTGGGACACACTACTTCGTCATCGTTAACCATGAGTGTTCAATCCTGCTCCTGGAGGGCCACTGTCCTGCAGAGTTCAGCTCCAACCCCAACTAAACACACCTGAACCAGCTAATCAATGTCTTACTAGGCAAACTAGAAACCTCCAGCAGGTGTGATGAGGCAAGCCAGAGCTAAACCAGGGTTACATTTACATTTAAATTTATGCATTTAGCAGTCACTTTTATCCAAAGCGACTTACAACTGAGGAGTACAGGAAGCGATCCATCATGAGGAGGCAGCAAAACACAGAAAGGGCCTGAAGTACTAAGTTTTGGACATTGCACAGGGCATCACACACTAGGGCAGGGAAGAAGTAGAGGAAAATAGAAGGAAAGTAAGAATTTTTTTTTTTTAAGATAAGGTTAAGTGCTTGCGGAAGAGCTGAGTTTTCAGCTGTCGTTTGAATGCTGTCAGTGATTCTGCAATTTGGATGGAGGTGGGAAGATCGTTCCACCAGCAGGGAACGGTGAATGTGAATGTTCTGGAGAGGGATTTTCTGCCTCTCTGTGATGGGACCACAAGCCGTTGCTCCTCAGCTGAGCAAAGGCTTCTGGTGGGGGTGTGGACTTGTAGGAGCGAGTCAAAGTATGCAGGAGCGGAGCTCGTGGTGGATCTGTAAGCGCCTTGAACTTGATGCGAGCAGCGAGTGGTAGCCAGTGCAGAGAGATGAAGAGAGGTGTGACGTGGGCCCTTTTGGGTTCGTTGAAGATAAGATGTGCTGCTGCATTCTGGATCATTTGGAGCGTTTGATCGCACATGATGGAAGTCCAGCCAGAAGCACATTGCAGTAGTCGAGTCTAGAAATGACCAGGGCCTGGACAAGAAGCTGTGTTGCGTGCTCTGTTAGAAAAGGTCTGATCTTCCTGATGTTGTGGAGCGCAAACCTGCATGAGCGAGCTGTCTTAGAAATGTGGTCTTTGAAGGACAACTGGTCATCAACGATTACATCAAGGTTTCTGACCGACCCTGAAGGGGTGATCCGAGAAGAACCTAGCTGGATGGTGACGTCATGTTGTATTGTGGGATTGGCCGGGAAGACGAGCAGTTCAGTCTTTGCCAGGTTGAGCTGCAGGTGATGATTTTTCATCCATGCCAAGATGTCCGCCAGACAGCTGGAGATTCATGAGAGGTAGAGCTGAGTATCATCTGCATAGCAGTGGCATGAGAGGCCATGTGCCTGAATGATGGGTCCCAATGACGTAGTGTAGATGGAGAAGAGGAGAGGACCAAGCACTGAACCCTGAGGAACCCCAGTGTTCAGCTGATGTGCTTTGGATACCTCCCCTCTCCAGGCAACCTTGAAAGACCTTCCTGTGATGTAGGACTCAAACCAAAGGAGTGGAATCCCTGTGATGCCCAGTGATGAAAGGGTGGACAGAAGAATCTGATGATTGACCGTGTCAAAGGCCGCAGATAGATCGAGCAGGACGTGGAGTTACCAGAGCCTGCTTGAATGTGGTAGGGAAGATGCCGGTGCTGAGAGATGTGTTGATAATGTGTGAGTGCTGGTAGGAGTGTAGGAGAGATGTGTTGATGATGTGTGTGAGTGCTGGTAGGAGTGTTCCTACACTGAGATGGCTTGAAGGAGGTGTGAGGGAATGGGATCAAGAGGACAGTTGGTAGGATGGCTGGAGAGGACAAGTTTAGATACTTCTGCCTCAGTGAGTGTAGCGTAGGGATGAAACGGAATGGAAATTTCACATCACGATTATAGTGACCCAAATAATCACAGTTATAAACATTATCACGGTTTTGTTAAAATCAGATGAAAGTGTTCAAAAAGAACAGATGCACACTGAAAACATTTCAACAAGTTTTATATTTGAAAATCAACAAACAACAAATAAATAAAGCAGCTCTTTGCATTTTTTAAAGCTAGATTCTATTCTGTGGGATTTACTTCCTTATAATGGCCGTTATCAATAGCAACGCATAAATAATAATAATTTGGTGTAAATATAATCTATAATATCTCTGCAAATATATTCTCAAGCAATATTCTCATCAGTGTTCGGGTATGATTAATTTAAATCTAGCATATTTTGTGTAAGAGCCCAAACAGTATCCTAGAGAAATAATGCATATCCATATTTTCATGATTTGACTGTTTATTTTATTAAATATCAAAAGGTGTGCATCATACCTGACACCTAGATGAACACTTTACAGTCAGTTTTATGACTCATTCTCTTCAAATGCCATTGAAGTTTGAAACATGTATAACGTTACCAATGTTGTATGTGACTTTAGAGACGGTCCCTAAATTCGCCAACTTTATGCCAGTCATATCAGAACAGAAACAGTCAACCACGGTATGATGAGTGAATCTCCTGCGTACAGTGTAGATTTCAGTGAGAGGGGCGCACGCTCTGAACAAAACTCCGGCTAATCTGAACGCCTCTGATTATGAGACATTGCATTCATAAACTCAATAGAAACACGTGTGATTGGTTATAATGCGCAACGCAATTATAACCGATGGCTTTTGAGAAGACTATAATAAGTTCAACCGCCAAAGTGGCTAGTGTGCAGCCGAAATAACATTACACCTGCAAATAGCGGTCGTTAATGTCAAGCCCTGATTATCTCTTAAATGTCACCTTAGTCTTGTCTGAATTTGTTCGTTCGCTTCACATTATTATTTGCCAGATGTAGTTTTGGTGAGGTCAAAGTCCACTTGCCTTGGGTTTGCAGATTTGAAGTGTTTTCCCTATTACAGCGACTTTCTTCTGGCATGTTCTGCAGACAGGGTGACCATCTTCGATTAAGTTTCCCTCAGGACATTTGTAAAAGCCAAAATATGACCTCACCTCAGATTTGGTCCTTTAAGAAGCCTGAACAATCCCCTGAGTGCTGTCACTGCCTTCTGCCATTTCTTCTCATTCAAAAAACAGCGTTATTGCGCACTGTACCTACACCAGACTGACGCTGACTGCACAGGATTTACCGCAAGTTTTCAAAATCGTGATAATCACATGCAGTTTTAATGATATTACTAACCGTCACTAAATTTTATCGTGGTTTATCGTGAAACCGGTAATCGTTTCATCCCTAGTGTAGCGAATGAGGAGAGATAATGTTTGGCTGTGGATTTGGCTGATGTAAAATCCTGTGTGTGGAGGGGATGAGAACTGACTGCTGATGGATGCTGTTTTGTTTGTGAAGAAATGGGCAAAGTCATCGGCAGATAGGGAGGTGGTGGGAGGAGGCGGAGGAGGACAGAGCAGAGAGTTGAATGTTCTGAACAGTGTGCGTGAGTTTGAGGTGCTGTTGATTTTGTTGTGGAAATATGAAGATTTAGCCGCATGGACAGGGATGACAACTTTTAAGTTCAGGTTGGAGTGATTGGCACAAATATCGATTTCGATCTTGATTCAGTATCAATTTATGTGTATATAGCCTACTGAACATATAAGGAATAATAGTTTTGCCTTAGCACTATTTTAGCACTATTTTAAAAGTTTCTTGGGTTAAATTATATTTGCTCGCATTCATTAATATTCACTTGTGTGTACTTATATAAGTATTACACTATCAGGAGATGAAGAGATCATCAGTGTTATTCACTTCACCTGTCAGTGGTCATAATGTTATGCCTAATTGGTCTATATATATATATATATATATATATATATATATATATATATATATATATATATATATATATATATATATATATATATATATATATATATATATATATATATATATATATATATATATATATATAAAACCTAAACAAAGCCATGAATATAAACATTAAATCCAAATGAATTATATGAGTCATTTCATATTTGCCTGTTACTATGAGAGAGAGCTGTAAGATAACTGATGGAAAATGTGATGAGGACACTTTAACCACAGTGGTGGGTGATGCTTTTCTTCTCTCACACACATAAACCAACAACAACTACTTTTACTTAGAGCCTAACAAACAATTGCAAAATATTACAGAACAGAGTTTATTTAATTGAAAAAATATTCATGCTCAAATTAAAATATGAAGCAAATTAAAATATCAACAGCAGCATATATTGTTGATTTAAAATATTTGTATAAAATCAAAATCACAACTATGAAGAATTTTTGTCTTTTATTTTTATCTTGTGATATCTTTGATTGTTTCTTCCTTTCTGTTTGCTTTTTTAAATCCTTGTTGTTTTTGAAATGTGCTCAAAGGAATGAACTGGCTTCCGGTTATAGTGTGTCAGAGGTTGCTGAAGTTTAACACCCACTGGTCTGAGTCTGATCTCACAGTGGGTTCAGAAACCACCTTGCAGCAGGAAAGAGCTGTGGCATTTATTGACTGAATCTGCTCTACTCAACTCTACAGAAAAATGTCCATCTGGAGTTTCATCTCATTGTTGATCTCTGCACTAGGTGAGATTTCATATTTACCGTCTGTATACTATAAATACAAGTGCATTTATTTAAGAAAAATTTATTTCTTTTTGTTATTTCTTTCGATAAGTTATTTCTAAGAAGAGTGCATTTCCTGTTGGATTCTTTGTGGGTCTGAGCTTCATTTGTTCATGAAAGCTACGTGTCTGCATCATGTTTCAGGTGCGTTTGGGGCTTCGAATGCAGACGATGTAATATCAGTGATGGAGGGAGATTCTGTCACTCTGCACAACAGTGTTTCTGCAATAGAGAGAGATGATCAGATACTCTGGAGGTTTGGAGCTGAAAACTCTCGAATTGCTGAAATCTACAAGCAGAACCTTCCAACATATGACAGTAATGAGATATTCAAAGACAGATTGGAAATGAATAATCAAACTGGATCTCTCGCTATTAAAAACATCAAAATAAAACACTCTGGACTTTACAAAGTAACCATCATCAGTAATGGAGGGACTTCAGACAGGAGGTTTAGAGTTACTGTTTATGGTGAGTACATCAATCTAATCATCATCAGTGATGGGGTCGTTTTTCATGCAGATGTATGAATTAGTCTTGAGATGTACCAAAAGCAATATAATGTTATATGAGAAGTATATACACTATATAGCCAGAAGTATTGTGCCGCCCCTCCTCATCCCTGAGTTCAGGTGTTCAATCCCTTCATGGCCACGGGTGTGTAACTCAAGCTCTAGGCCTGCAGACGCTTCTACACACATCAGTGAGAGAATGGGCCGCTCTCAGGAGCTCAGAGAACTCAAGCTCTAGTCCTGCAGACGCTTCTACACACATCAGTGAGAGAATGGGCCGCTCTCAGGAGCTCAGAGAACTCAAGCTCTAGACCTGCAGACGCTTCTACACACATCAGTGAGAGAATGGGCCGCTCTCAGGAGCTAAGAGAACTCAAGCTCTAGTCCTGCAGACGCTTCTACACACATCAGTGAGAGAATGGGCCGCTCTCAGGAGCTCAGAGAACTCAAGCTCTAGACCTGCAGACGCTTCTACACACATCAGTGAGAGAATGGGCCGCTCTCAGGAGCTCAGAGAACTCAAGCTCTAGTCCTGCAGACGCTTCTACACACATCAGTGAGAGAATGGGCCGCTCTCAGGAGCTCAGAGAACTCAAGCTCTAGACCTGCAGACGCTTCTACACACATCAGTGAGAGAATGGGCCGCTCTCAGGAGCTCAGAGAACTCAAGCTCTAGTCCTGCAGACGCTTCTACACACATCAGTGAGAGAATGGGCCGCTCTCAGGAGCTCAGAGAACTCAAGCTCTAGTCCTGCAGACGCTTCTACACACATCAGTGAGAGAATGGACCGCTCTCAGGAGCTCAGAGAACTCAAGCTCTAGACCTGCAGACGCTTCTACACACATCAGTGAGAGAATGGGCCGCTCTCAGGAGCTCAGAGAACTCAAGCTCTAGGCCTGCAGACGCTTCTACACACATCAGTGAGAGAATGGGCCGCTCTCAGGAGCTCAGAGAACTCAAGCTCTAGTCCTGCAGACGCTTCTACACACATCAGTGAGAGAATGGGCCGCTCTCAGGAGCTCAGAGAACTCAAGCTCTAGACCTGCAGACGCTTCTACACACATCAGTGAGAGAATGGGCCGCTCTCAGGAGCTCAGAGAACTCAAGCTCTAGACCTGCAGACGCTTCTACACACATCAGTGAGAGAATGGACCGCTCTCAGGAGCTCAGAGAACTCAAGCTCTAGACCTGCAGACGCTTCTACACACATCAGTGAGAGAATGGGCCGCTCTCAGGAGCTCAGAGAACTCAAGCTCTAGACCTGCAGACGCTTCTACACACATCAGTGAGAGAATGGGCCGCTCTCAGGAGCTCAGAGAACTCAAGCTCTAGTCCTGCAGACGCTTCTACACACATCAGTGAGAGAATGGGCCGCTCTCAGGAGCTCAGAGAACTCAAGCTCTAGACCTGCAGACGCTTCTACACACATCAGTGAGAGAATGGGCCGCTCTCAGGAGCTCAGAGAACTCAAGCTCTAGGCCTGCAGACGCTTCTACACACATCAGTGAGAGAATGGGCCGCTCTCAGGAGCTCAGAGAACTCCAGCTCTAGACCTGCAGACGCTTCTACACACATCAGTGAGAGAATGGGCCGCTCTCAGGAGCTCAGAGAACTCAAGCTCTAGGCCTGCAGACGCTTCTACACACATCAGTGAGAGAATGGGCCGCTCTCAGGAGCTCAGAGAACTCCAGCTCTAGACCTGCAGACGCTTCTACACACATCAGTGAGAGAATGGACCGCTCTCAGGAGCTCAGAGAACTCAAGTTCTAGGCCTGCAGACGCTTCTACACACATCAGTGAGAGAATGGGCCGCTCTCAGGAGCTCAGAGAACTCAAGCTCTAGTCCTGCAGACGCTTCTACACACATCAGTGAGAGAATGGGCCGCTCTCAGGAGCTCAGAGAACTCAAGCTCTAGACCTGCAGACGCTTCTACACACATCAGTGAGAGAATGGGCCGCTCTCAGGAGCTCAGAGAACTCAAGCTCTAGACCTGCAGACGCTTCTACACACATCAGTGAGAGAATGGGCCGCTCTCAGGAGCTCAGAGAACTCAAGCGTGGGGCCGTGATCGCTGGACACCTGTGCAATAAGTCCATTCGGGACATTTCCTTGGTTGGGCTTGGTCCCTTAGTTCCAGTGAAAGGAACTCTTTATGCTTCACCAAGACATTTTGGACAATTTCATGCTCCCATTTTTGTGGGAGCAGTTTGGGGACGGCCCCTTCCTGTCCCAGCATGACTGCGCTCCAGTGCTCAAAGCATTGCTCCATAAAAACATGGATGAGGAGTTTGGAGTGGAGGAACTGGACTGGCCTGCACAGAGTCCTGACCTCAACCCGATAGAACACCTTTGGGATGAATTAGAGCGGAGACTGAGAGCCTGGCCTTCTCGTCCAACATCACAAATGCGCTTCTAGAAGAATCCCCATAAACACACTCCTAACCCTTGAGGAAAGAAGAGCTGAAGCTGTTAGAGCTGCAAAGGGTGGGCGACTCCATATTAAACCCTACGGATTGAGAATGGGATGGCATTAAAGCTCATGTGCAGGTGAAGGCACAACACTTATGGCGATATAGTGTATATTCACCACCAGCAAACCTGGAGGGAATGCCCGTGTCCAACATCTAATGATTTGCCGACTGACGAGAAAAGAATCAAGGCTTTCAGCACATAAATTAAAATACTCCCCCCCAAAAAAGTAGCTTATATTAGTAAACAAAAATGCAGAGAGTGCTACTTGGGTATAGATCTTCTTCTCCCAGTGCACTATGGGTAAAGGATAATTTATCCAAATCATCGTTTGCTAAATTGCCGTCCTTCAGCCCGTGACCCAGATGAAGAAAGTTCACCATCATGAAGGGGGTGTCAGTTCACTTACTGCACTGCAAAAGCTGAAGACGTTGATTTAACCCTATGCATAAGAAGGACAGCAACTTTGAGAACACTAGCTCAACACGTTTACATCTGTATTTTTATTTTAAAGCTACAAAACACTTCTGTGAACTTTCTGTTTCTTCTGTGATGTTTTCCAGCACGTCTGGCTGTTCCTGTCATCACCCGTAACTCTTCACAGTGTTCTTCATCATCTGGATCATCCTCCTCCTCAGTGTCCAGATGTCCAGTGGTGTGTTCAGCTGTGAATGTGAGTCATGTGACTCTCTCCTGGTACAAAGGAAGCAGTTTATTGTCCAGCATCAGTGTGTCTGATCTCAGCATCAGTCTCTCTCTACCTCTGGAGGTGGAATATCAGGATAACAACACCTACAGCTGTGTGCTCAACAATCCCATCACAAACCACACCACACATCTGGACATCACCCATCTCTGCCACACATGTGCAGGTACAGCAGCTGAGATTATTGTTCATTTACTAAGATAATCTGTGGTTAAGAAAGCCTGAGAGAAATGTAAGAAAGCTTGTTGAAAAGGAAAGTTCTGTCTGTTTTTCCTTCTCTCAGACTCTGCCCAGTGTTGCGGTTTCACTGAAGCTGTGATCCGATTGGTCATCTCTGCAGTGGTGGGCGTGGCTACTGTTGCTGTATTAGTTGATCATTTAAGATCAAGAGCAGAAGCGTCACCATCTGTCCCTTAATGACTTTGTAATGTTTTTGGATATTCTTTGTTTTTTTCATAACAACTATGAAATTGTTTGAATGTGTAGCCTATGCATTTTGGCTGTTAATTAATTTGTGCTGCATGTGGCACATACACATCTGGTGGCCATGTAGTTCTGTAGTCTAAAGCCGGGTGCACACTGGGATTTATAACAGTCCTTCAGGATTGTTCCTGATCAGACTGTATGGACATGATCCCACTGTAAGCCATATCACACTGTAAGATCTCAGTGTCATTAATGTCACACTGTAAGATCTCAGTGTCATTAATGTCACACTGTAAGATCTCAGTGTCATTAATGTCACACTGTAAGATCTCAGTGTCATTAATGTCACACTGTAAGATCTCAGTGTCATTAATGTCAGACTGTAAGATCTCAGTATCATTAATGTCACACTGTACGATAGTCAAGGCATGTGCACACAAGAAAACGTCTCAGGTTACGAATGTAACCATTGTTCCCTGAGAACAGGGAACGAGACGCTGCGTCAGCTTGACGCTACGGGGAACGCCTCCAGCATGACAGGTGCCTGAAATCACTATCAAAAAACATCAATCCTATTGACTGGCGACAGCCTATGATGTCATCAAGGTGCGACCAGGAAGTATATAAGGGCACCTTGCCAACATGACAGTATCTAACGTCTGAAGGGACTGTTCTTGGCAGGCAGGCCCTGCGGCATGGCACAGCGGCGCAGCGTCTCGTTCCCTGTTCTCAGGGAACAATGGTTACATTCGTAACCTGAGACGTTCCCTTTCGAAAGGGAACTCACACTGCGTCAGCTTGACGCTACGGGGAACGATATACCCACGCCGCCATGCCGACGGGAGTGCATGCCCACTGGCAGTGACTACTGTCAAGACAAGCAAATTCTACTGAAATGCCTGAACTCCCCTTCTGGTCACATTAGGCTGTCAGTGACAGCGCTCCCTACGGTCATAGCCCAAGCTATCACCCAAGAAGGAACCTTCACACACATGAGGTCCTTCCCAGGCCCTGCTCGAAGGCCTGGAACCACCCATTCGACTTAGAAGGGGTTCCTTTAAGGGAACGTGGCAAGGGAACTACGAGGGAACCCTATGCCAGTCACTATTCGGGAGGTTCTCACCGAATGCCACCAGGGAGACCTGACCAGGTGACCCAGACTAAAGTGGGACACGTAATACGGTCAACCCTGTCTGTACAGTACAGAGCCTCTGGTACTCGCCTCCGAAGAGGCATCCCGCTAGGGTGCTGCAAGAAAGGCAGTGACATCCACTAGCCGGATCTCAGAGACGGGTTATCCCGTCCCCATGAGAGGAGCCTCCACCTGGTAACCCTTGCCGACTGCTCGCGTGTCCAACAGCAGAGCTCGCCCTCAGGAAGGCCAAACGGGCCTCCTGATCGCAGTCGTGCTAGCCCTCGAGGTAGCTGGGAAGATAGGGACTTGCATCATCAGGGAGGCCTAGTGGGCCTACCACCTGCAAAAAATGCCGGGCATTTCTCCATCACAGCCCTCTGCTCAGTGACTGGACCTATCCAGAGACCACGAGACAGGAGCGTGCCCTCAGAGGAGGCCACGAGGGGCCTACAACTCCAAGCGAATCCCACAGGGAAGCCCCTTGCAGCTTGCCTGATAGCATCCCATGCTACGATCCGTTACCGAACCTGGGGACCAGGGAACGACTTCAGGGAGGCGCAATGCCTCCACCTGATAGCAGAGCGTGCCGCCCATAGCCAGAATGTGCTACTCATAGCACTTCATGGTCACCGCCTCAGCGGCTGCACTCAGGGAGGCCAGCACTCATGCTAGCCATCCAGTGCCTACTACCAGCCATCGAGGGACTTAATGCCAGAGGTGCCCCCTCGTTGGAGACCAGGCAGTGCCTGCTGACCACAGCAGGCCCTCAGGGAGGCCACTCGGGCCTCCACCTGAGCGAAGGTAACCCAAACCGAGAGCCTACCCCTCAGGGCGGCCTCAACGAAGGCTGGCTGCTGCGCCTGGGCTGGCGGCAGCTGTCTGCTGCTGACGCCTGGAAATCCAGATCACACCTGGGAACTCATCCCCAGGGAGACTAGCTGACGAGGTTACTGCTGACGTCGACACCAGTGGAGACGATCCTCCAAGGCCCACTCGTGGGCCATGGGGTCGAGACTTCCTTGCAGGGAGGCCGGTTGACGCCTACTACCTGTCCTGAAGTCCAGCTGCCCAGACTGCCCAAGCTGGCCACTAACAACCAGCTGGCTCCTACGCCCGCACCTGGGGCTGGCTCCATCCCAGAGGCAGCTAGGGACAACTGCTTCGCCGTGTCCTAGGGCCCCCCGGACGGCGCAGTCTCTCGGGCAGTGCCTACAAACATGGACCTAATCACATTGCCAACAGCAGTGTACACAGCGAAAGTGCTTAAACAAAGACCCTCTAAGCGAGGGGAGTACAACTTACGTCACCTGCCTCGGGGCGGCTGTCTACTTTCCATGCAGCGGCCAACCATAAGGCGAGGGCATCAGCCATTGGCAATGCTCGGGCTTCAGGGGAGTATCCGACCAGAACCTCCACAGAGGTTTATCCGATGTTCAGTTCAACCCGAGCCCTAAAGGAGGTGGAGCAGAGACATAGAGCAAGGGTGAAACAATACCCTTTCTTAGAAAATATAGAACCCACCGGCCGAACATCCTCCAGGAAGAGGCCGAGGGCCGCCAAAAGATGGCGGCCACCAAGCTCTGAAAGGCGGAAACGGCAGATAAAGTCTAATCGCAAACCAGCGAAAGACGCTTCACTCCGCCCCACGACCACTGGCAAAGTCGCTGTCTGCTGCAACACCCCGACTGCGTTACTCGTAACCCCAGAACGCAGAGAAGGGGGCGGGCCCTGGCCGGACGACTCTGTAACGAGAGGAGGCTGAAACAAGGATGCATAAACCACGCCATGTTCTTATATCAAAAGACAGGCCAGGGGCGAACAACCTTCATTAAAAGGGAACGCCCCCATCCTTGATAAAGCCTAGGCCAGGTAGTGCGACATAGAACGCACTAGATCTACTCAGGGCTCGGGAAAGAAATATTATCACCTCTAATATTACACATTGAGGCCCCGAACCCCTTATCCCAAAGCCCCGCAGAGCTGGGCGCAGATCTTACTACAGCTCGCGCATTAGCGTGTACCCGGTCTTCAGCTACTTCCCACTTTTACGCTAGGAAACACAGCTAGCCCTCTACACTACAAGCCCTCGGGCAAGAGCGCAAATTAATCACCCACATAGTGGGAAAAATAACACGGAGAGGCAGCAAGACTCTACTAGCAAAAGTGAGGCATACACACAACCACATAATGTTGCAAAGAAGATCGTTCTTAGCTTACTCACGTGGAGCTGCAGGCCCTGTGACATCCCGCGATGATCCAAACTCTCCCCCACACCCTCTCAGGGGAGCGACTGTCACAAAGTCCTGAAAAACATAGTTTTGAAATGCTTCGCCCTCATAGAGGGGGACTCACCAATCGCTCCTCGCGGTGCGTCAACCAAGCCACGAGCTAGTATCCGCCCGCCGTCCTGAAGGGGGCGCTTCGACAACCAAGCCAGGCGGGCCGTCAGAATCTTACATTTCCTGCTCATCATAGGCCCACCGGCCTGATGTAAAGCGCCCGGGGAAAGCGTGAGAGGAAGGGAAAAGCAGCATTCATCTCCGCGCCCTCGGGGGCGGAGTCTGCTGCCTGTGTTGGTTCCGGTTGCCAGCACCGGCTTCCTTCCTCTTCCGGTTGCGGGTGTCCCGCCTCTTCTGCGTCCCGCTCCTCCGCGGCGGGGGCGCTCGAGAGGCAACGCTGGCTCGCTGCTCCTGTCTCCAGCCCTCAGACTGAGACGGGAGCGGGACACCCGACTGCCTGGGCGCTGTCCCGGACCTCCGCGGTATGCATGTCCTAAATGCCGCCGAGCGCGCCCTCGCCTCCCTGAACCTTCCCACCACCGCCTCTACGGAGGCGCCAAAAAGTTCAGAGGGCAATACCATCGAGGAGAAAGGTTCTCTCTTTCCCCCCGATGTCCGCCAGGTTGAGCCACAGATGTCTCTCCGTGGCCACCGTCGCCGCCATCGAAAGCGGTCTGCTTGGTGGCCCGGAGAGACAAATCTGTGGACTGGCGCAACTCGGCTACCGCCTCAGGGGTCAGACCCACCCCCTGATCGAGGTCCCCCAGCAGGTCTGCCTGGTAAGCCTGTAACACCGCCATAGTGTGTAAGGCTGCCCCGGCATGACCCGCCGACATGTATGCCCTGCCGTTCAGGCGCGCAGTCGTCCTGAGAGGTTCAGACGGCAGGGTGGGAGCCCTTAATGTCGATAGCCGCCCGGAGGCGAGGTAGTTCGCAAACGCCTCGTCTACGAGCGGCAACGCCACGTATCCAGCCTCGGGCAATCCCTCGACATCAGCGAAATTAGCCCGCTGATGACGATGGATCCGGGCTGAATAAGGCTTCTTCCATCCTCTCGCGATCTCTTGGTGGAGATCGGGAAAGAATGGAAGGCTCCCGGGAGCTGGTTGGTCATGGGCGGAGAGAAAACGGTCGTCCAGCCTACTCGGACGCACGTCCTCTCTCCTAGCGCGCTGCCAGGGCAGCTGCAGTCTACCTGCAGCACGCTCCATGACCTCCAACAGCTCCCCATACATAGGACAGGGTGGTTGAGAAGCCTCAGCCTCAGACGCTTCATTCGCCTCCTCAACCATCCTCTGCTCAAATGGAAAAGCAGCGGACGAGGAGGAGGAGCCCAAATCCTGCTCTTCCTCCGAGGTCCGCCCCTCGCGATCTGGCTCGTTGTCTGCCAACACTACACCGGTCTCCAGACGACGAGCCAGATCCAGCTGGGAACCCCAAGTCTGTAGCCGCCGCTCAGCCTCAGCACGAGCGGGGCCGTTCCCAGCTACTGAGCTCTCTCCCCTCGAGAAGAGAGCCAGACGAGAGCGGAGCGTTTTCATGGGAAAACGCTCACAGTTCGCACAGGATGCTCCCTCGAGAACATCCCGTGCGTGCTCTTCCCCCAGGCAGTACACGCAGAGTGTGTGTGTGTCATCAGGTGTAAGATACCTGTTGCACGGGTCCACGCACCTGCGGAAGTGTCGCTGCTTCTTCGCACACTTCATACTTTCTCTGTTGATGCTTTCCAATAGCGAAACAGGCAAAACAGTCCCTGAAGACGAAAAGATACTGTCATGTTGGCAAGGTGCCCTTATATACTTCCTGGTCGCACCTTGATGACATCATAGGCTGTCGCCGGTCAATAGGATTGATGTTTTTTGATAGTGATTTCAGGCACCTGTCACGCTGGAGGCGTTCCCCGTAGCGTCAAGCTGACGCAGCGCGAGTTCCCTTTCGAAAGGGAACTCGTCCAGAGTTTTATATCATTGATCAATGAAGCATTCGGTGACCGTGAGCTGCATTACAAGCGGAATTAAGAGGGTGGCTACAAAGAAATCTCTAGCGCTCATTTTGGTCATAGTTTGTCTTAAAAAACGAAGAAAATTTGACGTCGTCGTAGGAGAAGTCGCACTGCAGGACTGGACGGCAAATCTTCTGACACTGAATTTCGTCTGAGGTCGCAGGGGTCATTGATCGGCTGCCAGCTCACGTATCGTCAAACATGACAAGCCCTAAATCACGAGTTCCTTTCGGATTGGATTTCTGCAATGGGTGAAGCCTTTTGTTTTTAAATTTAAGTTTACAGGGTGTCATCAAATAAGAAAATAGTCAATTATAGTTCATCACAAGCAGAGCTGTATTTTCTGCTGTGTTTTCTGAGTTACGTCTGTAACGCAATCATTTTAATTCTTAGATTTGGATGATCAGAAAATATTCACAAAGGCTATTCACTTTTTACACTGGCTTCTGTTCCTTAACAACCAGAGCTTGTCTCGCTATTAACCTATTAACTGTGGCTTGCTTGTAGATTTATTCAACTTTAACATCTCAGTTCTGTCAAAACAGACTAACTATTCGACAGCAAATATCGGTCACAATAAGTGTCAAACTGCTAAATTTACCTAAAAAGTTATTGGATATGAGGGGAAAAAACCTTCTAAAATCAATAAGTATCGACACAAAACAAATATCTATAGCCAAACATAGTGAAAACGGCTGATATTTCTCAGCCTGCACCACACATGATAAAAGCAGTCTCCGTCTGGAGGCACTCTCTGTCCTGTCCCTACATCAGCAGATCATCACAGATTCTCCTCCACCATGACAGAGGTAAACAGTTACAGATCAACACCTGATCTAGGGCTGTGACTCAGACACACCTTAAGCCTTGCTTAAACTTTCACCTGACTCCGCAGCGCGAGCCTGCCCGCTCCTACACTTCACACACACACACACACACACACACACACACACACACACACACACACACACACACACACACACACACACACACACACACACACACACACACACACACACACACACACACACACACACACACACACACACACACGGTCACATAGCAACACACCTTACACTTCAAAACATGCAAAATGTGATGAGCAATGTGGGACCGCTCAGGCTACACATCTAAAGAGAATCTTCAACATGCATCCTTTTGAGTGGTTTGAAATTAAGTTATTAATCGATATTTATCCTTCTAAATATTAAAATAATTAAATGCCTTTTTAAAGCTGTTACTGAAACTGTATTTATTTTGGCCTCAGAGCACATTAGATCAACAGAATTGATCTAACCCTAACAGCAAGCCCAGACTCTTCTGATTTGAACATCCATAAAACTGATTTTATTTAGCGGTTGTTACTTCTATGATGATTATGAGAGAAACCTGTAAAGCATTCATCAACAATAATAACCCCAGAGTAAAAGAGCTCAACCTACTGGAAATGTGTAAAGAACACCTGAGAGGCCAAGAGTGCAAATCCATATGAAATATCCTTCAGAGAGTAACTCTATCCTGGGATGAGCCAGAGCTGCTGCCAGACTTATGGCAGTCTAATATCTGGAGCCTGTAGAGCCGATGGCCGGTTATGTGTCAGCGCATGCTAACACATGATCCCTCCCTCATCCCTCCATCATCCCTCCATCACAGCAGTGAAGTTCTCTAACACATATAATGACACGCTACTCAAGACGGCTCAGTGCAGTGTGTCAGCGACTGCACAAAACCAAGCATCCCAACAACCGACCAATCAAACGTCAAACCGAACGCCTTACTGAGCAGGTGGTGACCCACGTGACGTCAGCTAGATTTCTTTCACAAGTAAGAGTTAAAAGTTGATAAAGATTTATAAGATAAAGGGTGGGTTGCACCAACAAGGGTTAATCTGAGATCTAGATTAAATCAAGGTTTATCTAATAATTCTGTTGCACCAAACTTTAAAAATAAGCAGCTTTACATTTAACCCGTGAGTTTAACCCGTGAGTTTAACCCGTGAGTTTATCCCGTGAGTTTAACCCGTGAGTTTAACCCGTGAGTTTAACCCGTGAGTTTATCCCGTGATTTTAACCCGTGAGTTTATCCCGTGAGTTTATCCCGTGAGTTTAACCCGTGAGTTTAACCCGTGAGTTTATCCCGTGATTTTAACCCGTGAGTTTATCCCGTGAGTTTATCCCGTGAATTTAACCCGTGAGTTTATCCCGTGAGTTTATCCCGTGATTTTAACCCGTGAGTTTATCCCGTGAGTTTATCCCGTGAGTTTAACCCGTGAGTTTAACCCGTGAGTTTATCCCGTGAGTTTAACCCGTGAGTTTATCCCGTGAGTTTATCCCGTGAGTTTAACCCGTGAGTTTATCCCGTGAGTTTAACCCGTGAGTTTAACCCCTGAGTTTATCCCGTGAGTTTAACCCCTGAGTTTAACCCCTGAGTTTAACCCGTGAGTTTAACCCCTGAGTTTATCCCGTGAGTTTAACCCGTGAGTTTAACCCCTGAGTTTATCCCGTGAGTTTAACCCCTGAGTTTATCCCGTGAGTTTAACCCCTGAGTTTAACCCCTGAGTTTAACCCGTGAGTTTATCCCGTGAGTTTAACCCGTGAGTTTAACCCGTGAGTTTATCCCGTGAGTTTAACCCGTGAGTTTAACCCCTGAGTTTATCCCGTGAGTTTAACCCATGAGTTTAACCCCTGAGTTTATCCCGTGAGTTTAACCCCTGAGTTTAACCCCTGAGTTTAACCCGTGAGTTTAACCCGTGAGTTTAACCCGTGAGTTTATCCCGTGAGTTTAACCCGTGAGTTTATCCCGTGAGTTTAACCCGTGAGTTTAACCCCTGAGTTTAACCCGTGAGTTTAACCCCTGAGTTTAACCCCTGAGTTTAACCCCTGAGTTTAACCCGTGAGTTTAACCCGTGAGTTTAACCCATGAGTTTATCGCGTGAGTTTAACCGGTGAGTTTAACCCCTGAGTTTAACCCGTGAGTTTAACCCCTGAGTTTAACCCGTGAGTTTAACCCGTGAGTTTAACCCGTGAGTTTAACCCGTGAGTTTATCCCGTGAGTTTAACCCGTGAGTTTATCCCGTGAGTTTAACCCGTGAGTTTAACACCTGAGTTTAACCCGTGAGTTTAACCCGTGAGTTTAACCCCTGAGTTTAACCCGTGAGTTTAACCCGTGAGTTTAACCCGTGAGTTTAACCCGTGAGTTTAACCCCTGAGTTTAACCCGTGAGTTTAACCCCTGAGTTTAACCCCTGAGTTTAACCCGTGAGTTTAACCCCTGAGTTTAACCCGTGAGTTTAACCCCTGAGTTTAACCGCTGAGTTTATCCCGTGAGTTTAACCCGTGAGTTTAACCCCTGAGTTTAACCCCTGAGTTTATCCCGTGAGTTTAACCCCTGAGTTTAACCCCTGAGTTTAACACCTGAGTTTAACCCCTGAGTTTACGCCGTGAGTTTATCCCGTGAGTTTAACCCGTGAGTTTAACCCCTGAGTTTATCCCGTGAGTTTAACCCCTGAGTTTAACCCCTGAGTTTAACCCCTGAGTTTAACCCCTGAGTTTAACCCCTGAGTTTAACCCCTGAGTTTACGCCGTGAGTTTATCCCGTGAGTTTATCCCGTGAGTTTAACCCGTGAGTTTAACCCATGAGTTTACGCCTGCTATCGAGTCCGGGATGCGGATCCGTCACTCATCTCGGTGTCGGACAAACAAAAGAGTGTATTTAGCATTGAATATTAGTATTGTTGCTGTGATGGTGAATCCATCATGGCGGCGAAAATGAATCATAAATGAGGGTTTTAATCGCAGGTTCAATTCTAATCCCCGATTTATTTTAAAATTAAGTGGTGCAACACAACTCGATTTAAAATAAAGCCTAGATCAACAAATCCTAGATTACTCTAAACTGAGCTTCATTTAAATTAAATGGGGCGGCAGTGGCTCAGTGGTTAGTGCAGGTTGTCTACAAACTGGAAAGTTGGTGGTTCAAAAAGTGTCGAGGTGTCCATGAGCAAGACCCTAACCCCAGCTGCTCCGGACGAGCTGGATGAGCCTTGCATGGCTGACACCGCCGTCTGTGTGAGGCGAGATGTAAAGCGCTTTAGATGGCCATGGGTCTGTTGAAATGCAGTCCTTAATTTAATACTTGTTGGTGTAACCCACCAAGAGTTTTAACTTCTAAGTCTTCAATGGCATGGGGCCATGTTGTCATTAGTTGTCCATTGACATTTCATGGTATAGGTATTGAGAAATATGCAGTTATTAAAGATGACTAAATAAATGCATTGTTTATGTGAGATGGTGGTCCAGTGGGTTAAACCACTGAACTGATATGCAGAAGGTTGCTGGTTTGATCCCAGTGGTCACCACCAGTGTGTCCTTGAGCAAGGCACTTTACTCCATGTTGCTCCAGGGGGATTGTCCCTGTAATTTTATTTTTTTTATTTTATTTAATAATTTATTTGATAGGGACAGATACCACCAACATAGATCATTTTGACTAAACAATCTGATATCTGTATCACAGTGTATATAGCCAAAGGCTAATTTGCAACACTTGTCCCTAGAAGGGCCTTTATCAATCAAAAACAATAAATACAAAAAAGTATCTAAAAACCGATTCATACATAAATAAAACTCAAACAATAATACTCTATAATTTCCAACATACACAATACCTTCACAATATTATAAGTGAGTACAATTCTGATTTATCTTTAACCAAGTCTTAAGTCTGGAAGAAAACATTTTAAAATCAGGAATAGTTTTAATATCAGGTGGCAATAAATTCCAGAGCTTAGAGCTTCTAACAGAAAAAGCTGTCTGACCAAAACTAGTCCTGCAGTATGGAATTTTACAATCATGGTTTGTATTACTTCTCGTAACTCTACTGCTGTTCAGTCTCTCCACAAATTTACTCAACGGTTCAGGCGTTAGATGATTAATACATTTATACAATAATTTAAAAAAACTAAAATTAAAAAACTATCAAAACTCATTAAATTATATTTCTTAAGAATAACACAGTGATGATATCGAATTGGTTTTTTGTCCATGATTTTGATTGCACGATTATATAATGAACCTATATTTTTAATTACAGTAGGAGCAGCCTGTGCCCATGCTGTTACGCAATATGAAATATGGGAAAATACCATAGCGTGCATGTACAACAGTGCTGCCTGGTTTGGAATGTAATTTCTAATTAATTTAAAACAATTAAGGTTACTTTGTATTGTTCTTGAAATTTTCTTTATATGTTTATCAAATTTAAGCTGAGAATCTAAAACCAATCCAAGATATTTAAAATCTGTAACAGAGTCAATTTTTCCATTTTGTAAATTAATAATAAAATTTTCTTTTAAATCATGTTTCCTAATAGAAAAGCACATAGAAACTGTTTTTGACAAATTTAAGACTAACTGATTTTGACTAAGCCACTGTTGAATAGGAGACACACATACAGACAATGCCTCTGCAGCCTGTTTAGGCGACTTAGCAGAGATGTAAAAAACTGCATCATCTGCATAAAGTTGACAGCTGGCCCCTGCGCAGTGCACAGGCAAGTCATTTATAAAGAGACTGAACAGCAAAGGTCCAAGTATAGAGCCTTGCGGAATACCGATTTTGATATTTGAAAATGCTGATATATCTTGATCTATTCTAACACCCTGTGCTCTAGACTGAAGATAAGAAGTAAACCACATAACTGCCTCAGTAGAAAAATTAAAACCTAACATTTTAGATAAAAGTAAGCCATGATTGACCGTATCAAAGGCCTTTTTGAGGTCAATGAAGACAGCACCCACCACCATACCCTTATCTAGTGACTTTTTAACATTTTCAATTAAACAGCAGTTTGCCATTTCAGTTGAGTACCCTGGTCTGAATCCAAACTGCTGTGGGTGGAGGAGCTGTCTGGATTCTAGATAGTCAATCAATTGAGCTGCTACAACTTTTTCGATAACTTTAGATATAACTGGTAAAATTGATATAGGACGATAATTGCTCATAGAATCTTGACTTCCTGTTTTGAATACTGGGATGATTACTGCTTTTTTCCAAGCACTAGGGAATGTACAGGTTCTTATAGATAAATTCACAAGATGTGTCAATGGTTTGACAAGAACATCTCTATATTTTTTAAGAAAACAACTATTCATACTATAAATGTCATTAGATTTTGAATTAGAAAGTTTATTAATTATATCAATAACTTTTATTTCTTGAGTCTCTTTAATACGAAAACAATCTGTTGAAACAACTCCCACAGAAGAGATCTGGCTCTCTACAGGTTGAAAACCTTGTGTCAATTCTTCAACAGATTGTAAAAAGTATTTATTAAACTCATTTGCCATAGCGGCACTACTAGTTATGATATTACCATTAATGCTAAGTTCTGTAATCCTTTTATTTTTATTAGATTTGTTAGTCATATTATTTAAATGCTTCCATAATAAATTACTGTTACCTTTAGCATTATCAATTAGTTGTGTATAGTATGTAGCTTTTGCTTTACGCAGCTCAAGTACGACTTTATTTCTTAGACTTTTGTAATTCAAAAAATCAGTATTAAGTTTTGTGCGTAATGATATTTTTAAAGCCAAATCTCTCTTTTTCATAAGTTTATGTATTTCATTATTAATCCAAGGTATAGTTAATTTTTTTTGTCTAGATTTTATTTGCTTTGTAAATTTTTGTGTTATTCCTGTAATAGCTGTTGTCATGGCATTACAGCACTCCTCTATGTCCTCTAGAGCCGTAATCTGTTCCCAGTTTATATTATAAAATTCCCTTTCAAATTGTACAATTTTAGATTTTGGGATAATGTTTTTTATTTTTTCACAGTCAGGTTTACCAAAATACTGCAAACGTTTTCTAGTCAATTTCCTAACAGTTAGGATCATGTTATGGTCCGAAAGTCCTGTAATAAGATTATAAGTCCGTGTTATACGTTCAGACTTATTAGTAAATGTAAGATCAATAAGGGTCCTAGTCTGTCGAGTTATCCTTGTAGGTCCTACAATCATTTGTTGATAATTGAATTTTGTAAAGGATGCTTTTAATTTTTGTTTACAGCTTTTATCAGACCAATTAATATTAAAATCACCATACCATATTGTCTCTCTATACGAGTCTAATTGTTTCAATACATGGCTCAATTCATCATAAAAAATACTATTATGAGAGGGTGGATTGTAAAGAACAACAATATTAAAATACATAGTAGGTGATAAAACTACATTCAAGGCTAGACATTCTAAGGTAGTACTCAATGCAATTTCATTACACTTAAATTTCTCTTTAATATATATTAATACTCCTCCTCCCTTAACAATGTTCCTATCCTTTCTAAAACACTGGTATCCGGCAATATCTAACATGGTAGTCGGTATAGTACAGTGAAGCCAGGATTCTGTCAAACAAAGATAATCTAAATTCGAGTCCATAAGAAGTGCAGAAACCTGATCCCATTTGGGAATGAGGCTACGTATATTTAGATGTCCCCCAAGTATTCCCTTTGGTTTGCTCTTAACGTCCCAAAGAACACGGGCATGATTAACAGTCTGAAAAAATAAATGTTGCTTCTGTTTTTGAGCGGCACAACTGTCCGAGCCATCCCTGCGCATTTGTGATGCCTTGTTGATGTTAACCACCGCTCCGTCTCCCGATCGAGAGTGAGAGCCCTGGCCGCTACCCACCACTGTCGAGGCTTCACAGTTACTAGCCAGCACAGTCCTTGAATGGGGATCGGACAGGCAAGATGACTCACCAGCGTGGCCACGTCCCGTATTCCTCACACGTGGCTCCAATGCGCTCCGCCTTCCGGCGTAGCACAGTTCTGATAGATCCTGATTTAGAGCCAGCATTCCCCCCAGGTCGGCCTCGTGAGGCACCGGTATTGCATGGGGCGTGGTTATCTGCGGTGTCATCTGCGCCGTATCCCCTGAGCCAGACATCACCTCCACAGGGCTCGTATGGCGCTCAAACATGGCTGGACCAGGGTTCAGATGAACATCACCAGCCAATAATATAAGCACCAACATGACTTTAGAAGCAGACGCTCTGCCTTGCCGTGTTGGTAATCGGTTTGCGTTCTTTCTATCACTCTGACACAAGCCTTTTGATACCCAGATGGAATGCAAAGTGAGGTGTCCTTGTCCAAACATATAAAGCTTTGTTTGTTCACGATCAAATATATTAACCAAGTTATCCTTGTTGTATGGGAAGAAGTTATAGGTCCAGGCACTCAATAACAATAATAAAAATTGTAAAATACAAAGGCCATGAGTGGAGCCCAACAAACCACTCCTGCTTATTTCTAGATGTTAGTGGTGTTCAAATCGGCTCCTATCCTGAAGAGGGCGCTGAAGTTCAAGCAGGCCATGATGCAGCTCTACGTGCTCAAGCTGCTCAAAGTCCAGACGAAGTATCTGGGGCGGCAATGGAGGAAGAGCAACATGAAGACCATGTCTGCGATATACCAGAAGGTGCGCCATCGCCTCAACGACGACTGGGCCTATGGGAACGGTGAGTAGGAGTCATTATTGAGCCTGAAATGTTGGCAGCACGTGGGTGTCAGAGTTCAACGTGCTCTCGTGTCTCTGACAGCAGACCTGGACGCGCGCCCGTGGGACTTCCAGGCGGAAGAATGTGCTCTACGTGCCAACATCGAGCGCTTCAACAGCCGGCGCTACGACAAGAACCAGAGCAACCCAGAATTCCTCCCGGTGGACAACTGCCTGCAAAGCGTTCTGGGACAGCGGATCGACCTTCCAGAAGACTTCCAAATGAACTACGACCTCTGGCTGGAGCGTGAGGTCTTCTCCAAGCCCATTTCCTGGGAAGAGCTCCTGCAGTGAACGCCTTTACCAGAGGAAACCCTTCCAACAACACTACGCTTCATTGAGCTCAACACCAGGGCCGTTTCCTGTGTGCGTGTGCTAGTGTGTGTGTGTGTGATAGCGGCTCGTCTGGAGTAATCCTGCAGTTTTCCTCTTAGCAGGGGAACGGAGGGGCTAAGAGGTCGAGATGATGTTTGTTTTTGCTGCTTTTGATTATTGATTCTCTGTAACTGATATTAATCTGATCTTATTGTGAAAGACTGTATTTATCCTCGAGCGGTTTAATGTTTTTCATTGTATGGCTTTGTATACAATACAACGATCTTCTCTGTGAATCGTGTGTCAGTCGTTTCTAAACTCGTCTGGTTCAGTCAGAAATAGAGTTGTTAGTAGTTTGGAGGTTTCCTAAAGGATGAAGAGGGAGAGAGCCTAAAGGCCCGGGTATACTTCACTTGCCGCGCCCGGACGCGTCACGCGCGCAGCCCTGTCCACACGTCTTTCAAAGTATACTACACAACGGATGCGCGCGGATGATCGCGTTCGACGCATGCGCAGTACATTTTTTCCCTATGCTCTACCAGACATTGGGGGGCAGCACTGAGTCCTGTTATCAACGGGACATTCGCTGGGCATGATCGGAGAAGAACTGTAGTGCATCCACCATTGCAAGAAGTTTGGAAGAAATACTGAAGAATCATAAACGATGGAGAAGGATATGCTTCTAAGTTTACTCGTTTTGGAAGAAGAAATTAAGAAGAAGTTTTTCTCTCTTTTTTAAAGCGTGTTGTTTTTAAACCGGTCTTTGCACACTCTTCTTCGACGGCTGAACACTGTGCTCAATACTGTGCGTATTGCCACCTAGTGGACTCTTCTGTACTGCTGGCGCATGCGCTGTTGCACGCGGACCATCCGCGCGGTCTCGAAATTTGGGCTGCGCGCGGACGGGGTGTGCGGCCGGCCGCGCGGACGGAAATTACGTCATGCGGGCGGTGCACGAACGCGGACGGCCGAAGTATACCCGGGCCTTAAAGAAGTGCTGGCGTTACTTCATGTCCATTACCCTTTTACTTTATTTAAAACAATTTACTATATTACTGTAGTAAAGTTAGTTCGTGTGGGAAGAAGGAGGCGGGAACCGGCGAACACTCAAACACGTTTAATCAAAAATAAAATGGCGATAGCAGCCCCTCACGGCCGACTGCCGCCTACATACAAAAACACAACGTAAATAAAACACAACGCAAAATCCCAGGCCTGGTCCTCTCTCGTCCTTCACTGTCGTTGCTCCTCCTTTATACTCCCTCACTCCTCCGTGAGACACGAGACTGCTGCAGCGCGCAGCTGACGCCCATCCACCCTGATGAGCGCCGCCTCGTCCCGCCCTCACGGTCCCTCCGCCTCGCTGCTCGCCACAATTACCTTTACATTAAAATAGGGGAAACTAGTTAGCGCTGCTGTGAGATGTTTCTAATACAGCGGCCGTTCTCTCTTCCCTCTGTTTGAAAGTTGGGAAAACACTCGTGGAGTTTTTCTTTTGCTATTTGAGCAAATGGGAAGAAATTATATATATATATATATATATACACACACACACAGGTCCTTCTCAGAAAATTAGCATATTGTGATAAAGTTCATTATTTTCCATAATGTCAGCATGTTCCATAATAGAAAGCATCCTGACCAACTGTGTGGCAGTATGGTATGGGAGCTGCTCTGTTGCGGAGCGCAAGGCACTGCAGCGGGTGGTGAAAACTGCCCAGCGCATCACAGGGACTCCACTACCTGCCATCGAGCACATCCAGAGGAAACGCTGTCTGCATCGAGCTCGCAGCATCCTCAAGGACTCCTCTCACCCAGCCCACAGACTGTTTTCTCTCCTGCCCTCCGGCAGGCGTTTCAGGATCCTCCGGACCAGGACCAGCAGACTAAAGAACAGTTTTTTCCCCAGAGCTGTCTCTTTACTGAACTCAAACCCCCGTTGATCCACTTCCCTCATAAACTGCAAACTCTCCTACCTCACACCTACATTCACTTTGTTATTTGCACTACCGACTGTTTATTACAGTAACAACTGTTTACTTATGCATTTTGCACCACCATATCTTAACTGGATCATGCTCATTTGCACTGCCGACTGTATTTATAGTAACCATGTTTACATTTGCATTTTGCACCGTACTTCTAACTGTAATATGCAACCACTTTCCACTGCACTTTTACACTTTCTTTCGGATAGCTCTGTCCATAATTTATTGCACTACCTTAATCCACTGCTATATTCCTCATATTAGCCTAACATATTATTGTATACCTCTATCTGTAAAATTCTGTTTATAGTAATAGCCATCTGTATATTATATTCATAGTACATATTCACCTGTACATTCTGTTTACATTCTGTTTATAGTAATAGCCATCTGTATATTTATATTTATTCACTGTATATATTCATCTGTAAATTCAGTTCTGTTTATAGTAATAACCATCTCTCTATTTATACATATTTATATATATTCAGTACATTTTTATGCCCAGCACTTACGCAACCATTGTATATATCCTGCACTTGCTGCTATTGCACTTCTGGTTAGACCTAAACTGCATTTCGTTGCCTTGTACTTGTACTTGTGTAATGACAATAAAGTTGAATCTAATCTAATCTAATCTAATGTAATGATAAAAATTAAACTTTCATATATTTTAGATTCATTGCACACCAACTGAAATATTTCAGGTCTTTTATTGTTTTAATACTGATGATCTTGGCATACAGCTCATGAAAACCCAAAATTCCTAACTTTAACTTTAACTTTTCCCAGCTCAGGAGCACCCGGAAGTTCTCTTGGTGGTGGAACATTCAGAGTTCCATCTCGGAGTGCCTTTCCCAGCACAGAATTGGCAAAGATGCCTCCATCACTGTTGCTGCCATAGCTCCCCACATCAACCACCAGAAAGCGGTAATCCGCATCAACTAGGGCCAGCAAAACTACAGAGAAGGTACCTTTGTAATTAAAGTAGAGAGAACCAGAGTTTGCAGGGGCCTGGATGTGTATGTGTTTCCCATCCATAGCTCCCAAACAATTAGGGAAATTCCATCTATCATGGAACCTCCTGGCTGTATTCCTCCACATCTCTTCAGTAGGCACTGGCAAATGCTCATCTTTGAGGCAATGCCAAATTGGCTTTATGCACAGCTGCACTACTTCCTGAACTTCAGCCAGCTCCTTTGTTTCCTGTCTGCTATTATTGGACAAACTGATTAATCCAGGTGTGTCTGATTATTGTTGTTGTGACTACAGAGGTCAGGCACACCTGGATTAATCAGTTTGTCCAATAATGGCAGACAGGAAACAAAGGAGCTGGCTGAAGTTCAGGAAGTAGTGCAGCTGTGCATAAAGCCAATTGCATCACAGGTCTCACTCACTATCAACGCCACAGTCGACACGCCTAGTCGGAAGCTGGATGCAATAGTTCGGTACGAGTCCCCAGTGCTTAGAAAACTGAAATACACAAATACTCGTTTTTAGATCTCCACACAACAGCACTTAATTTATGCTTTCACACTATTAATTAAAGTGAATACAAATATAGGCGAACTCACCGTAAACACACGGCTAAACGCTGCTCTGGGTCGATTGGTTTACGGTAGTGTGTTTGTTCTTTTGTCAACAAGGGCGCCAACTGTTGAAGTAAATCTTCGAACTCGCTGACGGACATTCTAAAATACCCCCGAAAACGTTCATGATACATTTTTAGCTCTTGTGTCAGTCGATAGAACTCCCCATGTTCTTCTCTTTTTAACTATGGGATGTATCCAAAATCTGCGTCTTTTCTGTTGTCTTTCCTCGTTCAACAGAACAACAATGTCCTCATCGCTGGAGCTGCTGCTGCTGCTTGAGAAATCCATGTTCTAGTATGTGAGAAAGTTATGTGTGTTTCGGCTAACATGTAAATACTCTCTCTCTCTTCTTCTTCTTCTGTGTGACAAGGGATGCAGCGAGCGCAGCGCCACCTTGTGTACCGGGCTATAATAAGCGCCATCTAATGTCAGGGAGTGAAATTGCACGTTCACTCGGCGCATCGCGAGTGAAAATCGCTTGGGTGTGAACACTCAAGACGCGCCGAAAAACGTCACGAAAAACGCTGGCGATAAACGCGCGCGATATTCGTCCCGGTGTGTACAGGCCTTAAGGCTAGGTTTCACACACAAGTAGGTCTACATAACTAATGAGAACTACAAGCTGCATAAAAAATATTTCATCTACTTTACTAACATAATAAGTATATTACACTGGAGAAAAATGCGAATGAAAATAAAAAGTATACAACTTTATAGATTTGTTTTGGAAGAGTTTTGTTTTGACACAGAAGGGGTAACAGTAGATGTTGGAAGCTGAGAGTTTTTAGCAGCTATAGTGCCATAGAAAGAGGAGTTGGAAGGCACGTGAAGTTCTGCACACCCTTCAAACTCAGTGATTAGCTTCTGTTGTTAGCAGTGCTTGCCTTCTCTCTGATATAAACACAAGTCAAAAGGTCAAACCCTTGTTGCCTGTTGTCGCCACAGAAAGAGTCGGTGCACAGAAGGGGGTAGAGTGACCTCTGCTGGTTGAGCTTCCACATAGCAAGAAATATGTTACAAAACTAAAATGTGAATTAAATAATAGAAACTTATAAATAAATAGGCTACCTGCTATCCTAAGCTACATATAAAATTAGTTCACTTGTTTTAATCTGAAGTTACAGGTCACCAATGGTCTTACAAATGTTTAATTCTCCCTAACAGCCAGAGTTATTATTTTATTAGTTTTAATTTTTATTTCAGTTAACTTAAGTGTTTTGGGGTTTTTTTCCCACCCAGTGCTACTTTAGTTGCACTAAAAAACGTTATAGGTAGTCTACAATCACCTCGTTAACTATAGTTACTTTTATTTTGAAAGTGTTACCGGTTACTTTCGCTTCCAAAAAAGGAATAGACCACGTGACTTCCGTTTTTGATTTATAAAAGTTCAAAGACTCTCTTCATTCTTTGTTCAAAAAGGAATAACGATAAATTGATTGCCAAAAACGAAAAACGGGCCGTTTTTAATTTGTTTTTCGTTTTGAAACAAAAAACAGAAAAACGGTATTTTGGTTATATAATTACAAACGAATTACGGATTATCCAGAGATCCCCTGACAATGAATGAATGAATGAATGAATGAATGAATGAATGAAAGTGCATCGTGGAATAAGTCCCGCATTAAAAGAGCCAATCTCAATCTGCTGCCGTTAAAGAGATCGCAATAAAACAACAACGGGCTCAGTTGCTATAGAAACACTCGCTATTTCTGCATTAAAAACTAAATTAGTGACCAATTCATGTCAGAGTTTGACTTTTTATGTCACAGTCATGAAAATATTTGAGTGAACTCAGGGTTTTAGAGAACTCAAACGGGAACTATGAGCAGGAAGTGATGGAGCCTGTGATCGTCTGCTGAAGAGCATTAGTCAATCATCTGAGTGCAATAAAAGCTGCAAAAGCATTACAGGAAACACCAGAGAGGGAAAGACATGATCTGCTTTCATCAGGACTGAGTTAACGCTGGGGTTCAAATTACCAAGCGTCCATGGAAAAACACACACCAAAAACTATAAGCCAAGCACACATGATAAGCGATCGTGTGACTAATAAAGACCAATACGAATTTGTAATGGAAACCTATACAAACCATTAAATCCTAATGGAATATGCCCAAAACACACTACGTAATGGAAACCATTTGTAATGGTTAACGGCTGATGGTTTGTAATGGTTTTGTAGTGGAAACCATTAGGATTTCTGTAATGGTTTCTATTGTTTTTTTCAGCAGGGTTATCAGTTTAGAGATGAATGTCGTCAGTGAATATTTACAGTAAATATTAGACAACGGCCAGCCTTTGAGAACAGTTAAGACTGAAACACAAGCAGAACGACACATGCACACTTTTGTCCTTGAGCTTGATGAACTTGAGATTTTTTTTAAGATGTAAAAATGTTATTTCTCCAGGGTTGAATGAAATTTGAATGTTCCCAAAAGGATAGATTTGTCTCAGCACTCGTTCCCACAGCCTTCATGTGCCGTACAGAAACCTGGAGAAACAGCTCTTTCCATGAGATGTAAGGATAAACACATTATGATTATGATTTTACACTACTGTTGCCGTGGAGACAGATGGGTTATTTTATCATCACGAGGGTCTTCATGCTCTGTGACACACTCAGAGCGAGATCGTGTGGTCTGGTTTATATAGGTTAGGGGTCTACACATGCACTGAACTCATGCGGGTTTGTGTTGTTTTTGGTAAATGCACAGCAGTTGAATGAGAACTGGTCTATTATGGGATGTATGTGGTTGGTGCTTCTGCATTTGGACAATGGGCTACTTCTGTTCTCATGCTCATGTTTGCACGACTTTCACATGAGTATAAACGTTAGTAAATGTGCTCATTTATTTAACGTTTTTAAATCTCTTTCTCTTCTGTATTTCTGTGTCATTTAAGATTTTCAGGTCAGGTGTATCAATGACCTCGTGCAAAATATATGAAGGATGTTAAACATTCATGACATGCTCAGCCAAGATCTCCAAAGCAGTATGAGTACAGATACCCTGGTTCAGAATAGCACACGGTCCTCTATGGCCCTGTCCCAAACGGCAGCCGAAACTCTTGCAGTGTTCCTGCGAGTGCACACTTCCATGGCGTAATGCTGCTTTGACTGTCGGGAAGAAATCACAGCAGTGCGGGCTCAGCAAAAGTGGCATTGAAGTGCATATCAATCGCACGCGAGCACCCTTCTTAAACCTAAAAGGACAAATGGGACACTCTACGGTCTCGGGGACTTTGTGCAAACGGCAGCCATTGTAAGTCCACAAGACTGGAAGTGCATATGATGGCCCTTTCCCAAATGACACCCTAAACCCTCGCAGTCTACCTACGAGTCCACACTTTGAAGTGTGCCATTTGGGACCGGGTCTATTTTTCCTTTTAATTGAATAATTAATTTACAAACATTTTAATTTAAAAAACTGCATCATGATAATGTTCCATATTTGCATGCAGTGGTCATGCATTATCACCAATCACACATCACTGTTATTTCTGATGAACAGATCTCAACTAAAGATTCAAACACCAGTGTTGATGTTAATTCACATTATTGAGCTGCAGGCTGCTCTACAGGAAATAGTGGCCTACCAGAACCCAATGTGTCAAAAGATCTCTAGAAAGTGTGAACTGGTTTGCATTGACTGAGGCCAATAAATGAATTTCATTCTTTTTCCAATTAATATCTACATGGCTTCATGCTAATACAATCAACATTAGCCATATTGTTGATCTTGTATCTTTTTAAAGAAAAACAAGTTTTTAATGTTGTTTAAATCAAGTATAGTTAGTTTATTGTCCTTTTCGGAAAATCTTTTTGCATCTGTGGCACCCTAAGTTAACAATACAGGCATGAACAGATATGAACAAACATAGACTAATTACAACACAACATTCATACATATGTTAGTCTGTTTTATTGTGTTCTTCCTCTTCTTCCTCTTCAGTTTCTGGCTGCAGTAAATCCTCAGTTCCTCATTGCTGTTGTGTAGCCGTGGATCAGCTCTTCATTCTGAGCTGGTTTATGCTTCTGCATTGTCTAAATGAAGGGAGGCTGTATTACATTCAAACTATTTTAAGACATGAAGAGAATATTTCCACAGGAAAACGTTAAATGTGTCATTTTGGTTATCAAAGATAAGTTTTAAGGGATAAAATGATTGACAATAGAGGGACTTTAAATAAACAACAGCACATTCAGAGACTTCAGATGAGCTCGTATGAGCCTAGACTACAGTGCATGAATGAATGAATGAATGAATGAATGAAAGTGCATCGCGGAATATCGTGGAATAAGTCCCGCATTAAAAGAGCCAATCTCAATCTGCTGCCGGTTAAGAGATCGCAATAAAACAACAACGGGCTCAGTTGCTATAGAAACACTCGCTATTTCTGCATTAACAAATGCAACATCACAACATTAATGGAACAGTTCATGTCAGAGTAGAGACTGTATTATAGTGATTCTAGTGCACAACAGGTGATTTTTCAACACATGTAATGTTGTGTTAAAATGAAACAGTTCTAAAATAAGAACAAATAACAGTTTCACCAACAATTCAAATCATAAACTCTATAACCATAAGTCCATATACGCGCTGCAGGCTGTGCTGATGTCACTCGGTGATCTTCCACTCGTGTGTGTGGTCATCACACACACACACACACACACACACACACACACACACACACACACACACACACACACACACACACACACACACACACACACACACACACACACACACACACACACACACACACACACACACACACACACACACACTCACTCACTCACTCACACTCACATACACACACACACACACACACACACACTCACTCACTCACTCACACTCACACCCACACACACACACACACACACACACATTCACTGAAGCGCTGGAGTTTAGCAGAAGAGGTTTCGTTGTTTGTCCGTCTGTAACCCGTTCTCCACAGCGCTATGAGGACATTATTGATCAGAAAGCGTTCGGACATCTCTTGAGGAATATGATTTTAGACACTGCTTTCATCTGGATATGCATTCTGATCATAAACGGTGAGTTTCATCTCATGCACCGAGACTGGAACAGCCCAGCTTATGCAGAACACACACCAGAACACACACCTGAACACGTTTGTACAATATTTTGTCATTGATTTGCCATTTTAATATTTTATTTTGTTGTTGTTGTTAAAAACACAAATTTAAACTTTTTTCAACTTCCTTTATTTATTTGTTTGCTTATGAAAAAAAAAATCTGTTTCAGGAGTGTGTGCTGATGAAGTGAAGTCAGTGTGTGTGACTGAGGGAGATTCTGTCTCTCTAAACTCTGATGTTACTGAAGTACAGACAGATCTCCTGATCCTGTGGGTGTTTGGAGAGACTCGTATCGCTGAAATCATTAAAAGGGACCAAATAAACACTAACTATATATCTGTGAGTAATGATGTGAGATTCAGAGGCAGACTCCAGATGGACAGTCAGACTGGATCTCTGACCATCACAAACATCAGATCTGAACACACTGGACTCTATAAACTGACCATCATCATCAGTGGAATAACATCCCTGAAGAGATTCAGAGTTACTGTCTATGGTGAGTAAACAATGAATCATGTCACAAATGATATAATTACTAATTATTATTATTATTTTAATTATAGGCTGAGTGTGCTGAATAATAGCTACAGAATTCAATGATAATTCAAACGCCCAGCTGAAATGAGCCACACATTGTTGAAATAATAAATGATATGCTCAATAGATGTTCAGATGATCCATCAGTGTCAGTTCAGATGCAGGGATTTCTGCTTTATGATCACGTTTCTTTTTGATGAGCCTCGTCAGAAAACATCTGTATTTACATTTGATGATAATACTGAGATAAAGCCTACATGTTCTTTTCCACAGTGTTAGTCCTGTAATTCAATGACTTTCCCCTTGAACAAGTAAAGTAAGGGATTCCTCTTATTTCTTCTGATGTCACTGAACTAAAGACTGTAGAATGTCTGGCTTGGCGTGCTCAGTTGGGGACACTACATTTTTCAACTTAATATCCAAATAAATCTAATTAATAAACTAAATTAACCATATAAACTAAATTACTGATCTAATTACTGATCTAAAGCCCACACTGTCACCGTATGGAAATTGAAATGAACTGATGACATCAAATGGCTATACAGCTGAATAAAATTAGGCTGCATTATTTTGCTGTTTAACACTGTAAAGCTGCTCTGAGACAATCTACATTGTTAAAAGCGCTATATAAATAAAGCTGACTTGACTAGAACAATTATATATAATAGTGCAATTAACATAAAAAAGTAAAGTCTAACTTTAAAATGCATGTTTTTATATCCTTCTCATATTTGTAATACTTTGGTCAGTTAATAAGAATGATTAATGTAGTTTTATATTATGTATTTGAATGAATCAAAAGATCCGTTTCATGTCTATCCTTGAATCGCTTAACTAGTCGAGGTTGATATAGGATTAAGAAAATAACTAGTAATTAATTACTTTATTAGAGTAACTCACCCAACACTGGTTTTCCAGCTCCTCTTCCCGTTCCCGTCATCATCAGTAACTCTTCAGACTGTTCTTCATCCTCCTCCTCCTCCTCCTCCTCCTCCTCAGTGTCCAGATGTCCAGTGGTGTGTTCAGCTGTGAATGTGAGTCATGTGACTCTCTCCTGGTACAAAGGAAGCAGTTTATTGTCCAGCATCAGTGTGTCTGATCTCAGCATCAGTCTCTCTCTACCTCTGGAGGTGGAATATCAGGATAACAACACCTACAGCTGTGTGCTCAACAATCCCATCACAAACCACACCACACATCTGGACATCACCCATCTCTGCCACACATGTGCAGGTACAGCAGCTGAGATTACTGATCTGCTCCTCTGGGTAGGACTGATATTTTCTATTTATAGAGTTTCATATTTGTTTCAGAAAAACTGAATGTTTTTCTCTCCATGTTGGTTCCAGAACAGAGCCATCGTTCGTATATTATTCTGATGATAACAGTCAGTGTGTGTCTGGTGGTCATGTCTGCTGTTATACTGATGAGCGGCTGTCAAGCGCAACAAAAACGCAAGTATTACTAATAACTCATAAAGTTTTCCATATAGCATCTCAGAGATGATGGCGCTGACAGTGATGTCCTCTCACGTGTTTGTGTTTGTAGATCTGTCAGAATACACACACATCATCTACTGTCTTCAGACGGGAGATCTGCCGCAGGACAGCGAACACTTCCTCTGATTTCACTCTAAATGTTCACATTCATCGTAACGGCTGTCCATTGAGCAGGAAATAAGAGGGAGCAAGTTCAGAACGCGTCCATGCAGACGGAGGTCAAATGCAAACAGTCTTAGTTTATTGTGCTCTGATGAAGAAATTGCTTCCAGTTCACAGAATACAAATCTCAAGTCCATACTTTGTAGATATGAAGACTGAATACAATCATAATCCACCTTACACGCTACTCAAAAACTGTGTGCTTTCACTGCCAACACACACCTGTGTCTCATTACTCTGTTCCTTTAACCCATTTAATCCCACCGGTCACAATAGTGACCGTAAAAAAATGTTTCATTTCTAAGGCTATAAATATGTTACTGAATGATCTATCAATGCATTTCCAGCAGATATTGAAATAATAAAGGGTCTCAATGAAATATGTGCAGTGTCGCATGTTTACTGTAAATTGTCACATGACCAGAGCTGTTTACTTCCTGTTTGTGCCAAGAGAAGAGGATGGCAGCAGGAAAGCTCCCAAAGAAAAGGCTGGTAAAGTGTGTTAACATAAAGACAGGACAGATGTTTGGCACACATCATGTTTAATGTGTCTAGTGTTGATCTATGCATTTGCAATTACTCAACTTTGTTTAATGTGGTCATAACTCACAAACATGTGATCGGCAACAATAGTGACCGCTGGGATAACCCACTGCATCTACATACTAATACACACAGGCCAACTGCTCTACCTTACTTTCTACCTCATTTTACACACACACACACACACACACACACACACACACACACACACACACACACACACACACACACACACACGGTCACGTCTCCTCTGATGTCGGATCTCCACACACACACACACACACACACAGACAGACAGAAACTCACACACACACTCACTCACTCACTCACTCACTCACTCACACACACACACACACACACACACACACACACACACACACACACACACACACACACACATGGTCACGTCTCCTCTGATGTCTGATCTCCACACACTCACAAACACACACACACACACACAGAAACTCACACACACACATATGGTCACGTCTCCTCTGATGTCTGATCTCCACACACACACACACTCACACACACACGGTCACGTCTCCTCTGATGTCTGATCTCCACACACTCACACACACACACACACACAGAAACTCACACACACACACATGGTCACGTCTCCTCTGATGTCTGATCTCCACACACACACAAACAAACACACACACGGTCACGGTCACGTCTTCTCTGATGTCTGATCTCCACAGACACACACACACACACACATACACAAACACACACACACACTCACACATCGTCACGTCTCCTCTGATGTCTGATCTCCACACACTCACACACACACACAGAAACTCACACACACACACACATGGTCACGTCTCCTCTGATGTCTGATCTCCACACACACACAAACAAACACACACACGGTCACGGTCACGTCTTCTCTGATGTCTGATCTCCACAGACACACACACACATACACAAACACACACACACACTCACACATCGTCACGTCTCCTCTGATGTCTGATCTCCTCACACTCACACACACTCGCACACACACACACATGGTCACGTCTCCTCTGATGTCTGATCTCCACACACTCACACACACACACACACACAGAAACTCACACACACACATATGGTCACGTCTCCTCTGATGTCTGATCTCCACACACACACACACTCACACACACACGGTCACGTCTCCTCTGATGTCTGATCTCCACACACTCACACACACTCGCACACACACACATATGGTCACGTCTCCTCTGATGTCTGATCTCCACACACTCACACACACTCGCACACACACACACATGGTCACGTCTCCTCTGATGTCTGATCTCCACACACTCACACACACACACACACACAGAAACTCACACACACACACATGGTCACGTCTCCTCTGATGTCTGATCTCCACACACACACAAACAAACACACACACGGTCACGGTCACGTCTTCTCTGATGTCTGATCTCCACAGACACACACACACACACACACACATACACAAACACACACACACACTCACACATCGTCACGTCTCCTCTGATGTCTGATCTCCACACACTCACACACACACACAGAAACTCACACACACACACACATGGTCACGTCTCCTCTGATGTCTGATCTCCACACACACACACTCACACACAGAAACTCACACACACACACATATGGTCACGTCTCCTCTGATGTCTGATCTCCACACACACACAAACAAACACACACACGGTCACGGTCACGTCTTCTCTGATGTCTGATCTCCACAGACACACACACACACATACACAAACACACACACACACTCACACATCGTCACGTCTCCTCTGATGTCTGATCTCCTCACACTCACACACACTCGCACACACACACACATGGTCACGTCTCCTCTGATGTCTGATCTCCACACACTCACACACACACAGAAACTCACACACACACATGGTCACGTCTCCTCTGATGTCTGATCTCCACACACACACTCACACACAGAAACTCACACACACACATATGGTCACGTCTCCTCTGATGTCTGATCTCCACACACACACTCACACACAGAAACTCACACACACACATATGGTCACGTCTCCTCTGATGTCTGATCTCCACACACACACACACTCACACACACACGGTCACGTCTCCTCTGATGTCTGATCTCCACACACTCACACACACACTCACACACACACACACAGAAACTCACACACACACATGGTCACGTCTCCTCTGATGTCTGATCTCCACAGACACACACACACATACACAGAAACTCACACACACACACACATGGTCACGTCTCCTCTGATGTCTGATCTCCACACACTCACACACTCACACACAGAAACTCACACACACACATATGGTCACGTCTCCTCTGATGTCTGATCTCCACACACACACACACTCACACACACACGGTCACGTCTCCTCTGATGTCTGATCTCCACACACTCACACACACTCGCACACACACACATATGGTCACGTCTCCTCTGATGTCTGATCTCCACACACACACACTCACACACAGAAACTCACACACACACACACATGGTCACGTCTCCTCTGATGTCTGATCTCCACACACACACAAACAAACACACACACGGTCACGGTCACGTCTTCTCTGATGTCTGATCTCCACAGACACACACACACACACACATACACAAACACACACACACACTCACACATCGTCACGTCTCCTCTGATGTCTGATCTCCACACACTCACACACACACACAGAAACTCACACACACACACACACATGGTCACGTCTCCTCTGATGTCTGATCTCCACACACACACAAACAAACACACACACGGTCACGGTCACGTCTTCTCTGATGTCTGATCTCCACAGACACACACACACATACACAAACACACACACACACTCACACATCGTCACGTCTCCTCTGATGTCTGATCTCCTCACACTCACACACACTCGCACACACACACACATGGTCACGTCTCCTCTGATGTCTGATCTCCACACACTCACACACACACACACACACAGAAACTCACACACACACATATGGTCACGTCTCCTCTGATGTCTGATCTCCACACACACACACACTCACACACACACGGTCACGTCTCCTCTGATGTCTGATCTCCACACACTCACACACACTCGCACACACACACATATGGTCACGTCTCCTCTGATGTCTGATCTCCACACACTCACACACACTCGCACACACACACACATGGTCACGTCTCCTCTGATGTCTGATCTCCACACACTCACACACACACACACACACAGAAACTCACACACACACACATGGTCACGTCTCCTCTGATGTCTGATCTCCACACACACACAAACAAACACACACACGGTCACGGTCACGTCTTCTCTGATGTCTGATCTCCACAGACACACACACACACACACACACACACATACACAAACACTCACACATCGTCACGTCTCCTCTGATGTCTGATCTCCACACACACACACACACACACACACACACATACACAAACACACACACACACTCACACATCGTCACGTCTCCTCTGATGTCTGATCTCCACACACACACACACACACATGGTCACGTCTCCTCTGATGTCTGATCTCCACACACTCACACACACACACACACACACACAGAAACTCACACACACACACACACACATGGTCACGTCTCCTTTGATGTCTGATCTTCACACACACACAAACAAACACACACACGGTCACGGTCACGTCTTCTCTGATGTCTGATCTCCACAGACACACACACACACACACACACACACAGAAACTCACACACACACACACACACATGGTCACGTCTCCTTTGATGTCTGATCTCCACACACACACAAACAAACACACACACGGTCACGGTCACGTCTTCTCTGATGTCTGATCTCCACAGACAGACACACACACACACATACACAAACACACATACACACACTCACACATCGTCACGTCTCCTCTGATGTCTGATCTCCACACACTCACAGACACACACACACAAAAAAAAACATACACACACACACACAAAAACACACACACACACACTGCACAGGTCAAATAGACCTATATTAAATCAATACAATGGTTGATGCAACACAGTATCCCACCGGTCACAATTGTGACCGATCATAAAACACACTTTCACACACTTTTCCATGAAAATTTCAAAAAATGATGATTGATTGTTTCAAAGGGATACTAATGACACATGATTTGGATATTTTTGTGTCTGGGAAAAATTTGGGATTAAATGGGTTAATATCCCATCCCAGAGCGCCACCCAATGGACAAATGTATAATTCCACACAGATGGCTCCTACATTCATGAGTAGACGATGGTCTGAAGGCCTACTTCCTGTTTGTGATGGTGAATGTTTCCTCCTCATAGATAGCCTCACTGGATATGGACAGAACAGCGACTCTGAACGATCAACACACAACCAGTGAAACTCAATCTATGAGGAACATCTCAGGAGATCGATTGTCCTGAAGAAAACCTGTTCTCCTGCTGGAGAGCAGACGGTTGACGGCTGTTTGAAGTCATTCATTATTATTAGTGCGGTTTGTATTCTCTGATCTGTAGAGAAGTGAATGTAGATCAAGATGAACAATAATCCTTGTAACATGACCTGAGCATTGGCTGTGATCATTAGCACCTGTAGAGGTTTAGAGTTTAATGAAATATTGGCGAATGCAGTTTGATGGCGGCTTCTCACCGTTCCTGTGTTTCATATCAAAAGCTCCTTTGAGTCGTGTGACAGCTGCTCTGCCCTGTAGGTGTGTGTTCTTTATTGTAGATTCAGTGTGTGACGGTTTGGAAATAATGTGTGATGTGTGTGTGGATTCAAGCTTGTGCAAATAAACTCCAGGTGTGCACATATGACCCGTCCTTTGTCCTGTGGTAAAAAACACAACAAGGGTGAATCAAGGCAGACTCAGACCTAGTCCACATGTACACGGGTATTTTTATAACCGGAGATTTTCCTCCTCCGTTTTAAAAAACAATCTCTGTCCACATGAAAACGCAAAACCGCGCTGTGATTGGCTGCCTGATTTCCACATGGGTCCCATCCACCGATGCCCTGAGGGATGCCATGGGCTCAGGGAAAGCCTTCTGAAGTTCCTTTACTTTGGACTCAGTGAAGGTAACTGAACACAGGGGCAGGCCCAAGTGGACTGAGGCTTCACACACTCGCCTTACTATGCTGTATTATTGCATTCTGGCTCCTCTGTTCTGCAATACACTGAGATAACTGCGCACGTATCCGTATACATGTGATAAACGCTGTTAGCAGAGCTATTCAAAGCTACGCTCGCCATTGCATAGACTTCACTCATATAAATAAAAACGATAATGGCACACAAACTGAGTTTGCGTGTGGACGAACAGCCAAACCGTGTAGAAAGAGCTGCGGTTTTGGAAATCCCCGTGTTCTTGTGGACAGAGCCTCAATGGGATTACATTTCTCCTAGAATATTAATTTGACAGAAATGATACTCGTGCCTGTGGGGAAAGACTGCAGGTAAACTGAGATTCATTTATGGAGGGAACCTGAAACGATATCCACATTTGCCCTGACCAGCCTGCGGGGTTTTAGATTATGGGTGGCACTTTCGGTTTGGAGAAGTTCCACTCAAAAACACTAAAGGAAAGTCAGTCAGTCTGACTAAAAGAGCTGTAAATGTCCTTCATGTTCTGTTTTTAGACTTCAAGAGAATAACAACGCTTGGCATTTTAAAGATTATCAATGGCAAGAGCTCTCATCATCACTGCAATCTTTCCCTGCTGATAATTTTATTTTTTCCTTTGTCCACTTTACCAATATGAAAAAAGAGCTCATCTTTCACAGATTGTTCACAGTTTAATGGAAGTTACACCCATAATTCACTCAAAGCATCATGGGGCGTAGCACAAAGATAAATCTATACACACCGATGAGGCAGAGCATTATGATATTCTGTTGGTCCTCTGTGTGCTGCCAAAACAGCGCCAGCCCGCCGAGGCATGGCCTCCACTAGACCCCTGAAGGTGTGCTGTGGGCTCTGGCACCAAGATGTTAGCAGCAGACCCTTCACACAGATGCTCAGTCAGATTGGGAAATTGGAGGCCAGGACAATGTGTTCCTCAAACCATTCCTGAACAATGGGCCTCATTCATGAAACGTCCGTAAATATATGAGCAAATTGGGAGTAATTTGCGTGTAAAATGGACCTTTACGAAAACTCTCCTCCAGATTCACAAACGCTTCGTACACCACAGATTATATTAAACGTGTGTATATTAATGAATTCCAAACATTCATAAATAGCGTGCACGCTCATTCATAATTAGCATAATCCCCGCCCATGAGTTACAACTGCCAATGACGTGTGCTGGAACGCTGTGGAAACTTCTGGACTTCTTTCTCAGGGTTGGCTCCAGTATTTTGCATAAATGCTAAAGAGACTAATTGACTATATGCCTATCAATAAATATTAAAGTATCATGTGTCCATCAAAGCATTTTCGCCAGCTATAAAACGCCTGTTGCTCTTGAGAGCGCTTCGCAAGGGCAGCGTTTTTCCATCTGAGAGGCTTTGATTGCTATGAATATGATGCAGAATATCAATGGCAATAACATATTACTAGTGTCTCATTTTGAAGAATATTACTGAATATAAAAAATGCAGTAAAACGCAGTATTAACGTCTCCATTATTGTTGTTCAGTTGGTGTACAAGTGGGATGATTGGTCGGTGTAGTTTTTGTCCCACCCCTCCTCCACTGTGATTGGACGGCTGGGTAAAAGTAACAGTGACAAGCGCTGACGATTACCCAATGTTGAACAGTGAAAAGTATTTTTTTAAAAGACGCGGCAAATCAACTTGAAATATTATTATGGTACACCGTGCTTCAAAATGCAATGTCATCAGTTTGCCTGAATTAGAACACAGAAATCTTTCTTTTTAGATTTTTTTGTACCAACTAACATTTTGAAAATACGAACATTTTCGTGAATCCGAAAATCTACGTCAGAGCGGCTTTACGAACGATTTTCACACAAATTCGTTCTGCTCGTGTTTCATGAATGAGGCTCAGTGTGTGCATTATCCTGCTGAGTAAGGCCATTTCCCCAGGGAACACCGTTGTCATGAAGGTGTGTAGGCTAGGTGTCAAATTTACATCCTCATGAATCCCAGGGTTTCCCAGCAGAACACCAGAGCATCATACTCCCTCCATTGGCTTGTCATCATCCCACAGTGCCATCACTTCCCCAGGTATATGACACACACACACACACACACACACAGCCATCCACGTAATGTAAAAGAAAACAGAACTCAAAGGATCAGGTGTCCTTCTCCACTGCTCCGAGGTGCAGTTCTAACGCTCACGTGCTCATTGTAGGCGCTTTCGGTGGACAGGGGTCATCACAGGCGCTCTGATTGTGACACATTCCTCCCATAACCATCATTAAAATGTACTTTGACTTATGCCACAGTGGACCTTCTGTTGACTGGGACCAGACGGGACTTGTTTCCCTTGTGCATCGCATTCCCTTGGGCGTCTAGCACCCTGTCACCGGTTTGTGGTCCTGTCGGTATCTTCTGACCAATGCTGACCGGGAGTAACACACAAGCCTCACCGTTTCAGAGATACTCTGACCATAACAATCTGGCCCTTGTCAAAGTCGCTCAGATCTTTATTCCTGCCCATTTCTCCTTCAGCCAACACACTGATGACAAGAAATGATCGTTTACTTACCAGCGAATCTACCAGACCTTCATGGGTTAGTTCACCCAAAAATGTAAACTCTGTCATTAAGGAGCTTTGTTGACACGCCGTATCTCAGCTGTTGAATTCTACACTGATTGTGCTTTAGGTCTTGGCGTAGAGCTCAAAATGGGGCTAAAGTGTGCATTTCCTGGATGAACGAACTGTGCTCGACGTCATATTCCCGCGCATGCGTCGTGACGGTGCTTCATGAGTATATACTATAGTTATATATAAGCTTCTGTATGGTTGGGTGTGTGCCAATTCCATACCCTAAACTATCAATGCAAATGCACCATAATCACAGACAAAAGGCCTGATCCTCCATTGGGATGTTTAGCTAATCTGTAGTAAAGGAAACAGGACTCTCATCATGCCATCAGCGCGCACATGAGTCTGTTTACATGTCTGAGTTTAAGAGTTCTGTGTAAGTTAAATATATATATTATTACTAAATATATATATATAGGGATAGGTAAATAATGACAATATTAGAAAAATACATTTAAATATTGTATGTAATATTTAAGACATGAGCTCTTTGTAATGATGTATATTTGCTGTAGTCACGTGCGGTGTGTTGCTCTCGTCGTGTGGTCAGGATGTGGTCTGTGAGTGTGAGATGGAGAGATGTAGAAACTGAGGGTGGGAGGATGAACTTCTCAGAGCTCAAGTGCCTCAGTGTGTCTGTTAGACTGACTAGAATTCAATAAATTCAATTCTCATTTATATTAACAAATGAAGCCATTTCTTTGATTTAACTACTCCTAAAGAGTATGCTGTGGTTTTTATGTCACAGTCATGAAAATATTTGAGTGAACTCAGGATTTTAGAGAACTCAAACGGGAACTATGAGCAGGAAGTGATGGAGCCTGTGATCGTCTGCTGAAGAGCATTAGTCAATCATCTGAGTGCAATAAAAGCTGCAAAAGCATTACAGGAAACACCAGAGAGGGAAAGACATGATCTGCTTTCATCAGGACTGAGTTAACGCTGGGGTTCAAATTACCAAGCGTCCATGGAAAAACACACACCAAAAACTGAAAGCCAAGCACACATGATAAGCGATCGTGTGACTTAACAGTTTAGAGATGAATGTCGTCAGTGAATATTTACAGTAAATATTAAACAACGGCCAGCCTTTGAGGACAGTTAAGACTAAAACACAAGCAGAACGACACATGCACACTTTTGTCCTTGAGCTTGATGAACTTGAGATTTTTTCATTTTGTAAGCAAATTTCTGATTGGTTTTTTAAGATGTAAAAATGTTATTTCTCCAGGGTTGAATGAAATTTGAATGTTCCCAAAAGGATAGATTTGTCTCAGCACTCGTTCCCACAGCCTTCATGTGCCGTACAGAAACCTGGAGAAACAGCTCTTTCCATGAGATGTAAGGATAAACACATGATGATTATGATTTTACACTACTGTTGCCGTGGAGACAGATGGGTTAGTTTATCATCACGAGGGTCTTCATGCTCTGTGACACACTCAGAGCGAGATCGTGTGGTCTGGTTTATATAGGTTAGGGGTCTACACATGCACTGAGCTCATGCGGGTTTGTGTTGTTTTTGGTAAATGCACAGCAGTTGAATGAGAACTTGTCTATTATGGGATGTATGTGGTTGGTGTTTCTGCATTTGGACAATGGGCTACTTCTGTTCTCATGCTCATGTTTGCACGACTTTCACATGAGTATAAACGTTAGTAAATGTGCTCATTTATTTAACGTTTTTAAATCTCTTTCTCTTCTGTATTTCTGTGTCATTTAAGATTTTCAGGTCAGGTGTATCAATGACCTCGTGCTAAATATATGAAGGATGTTAAACATTCATGACATGCTCAGCCAAGATCTCCAAAGCAGTATGAGTACAGATACCCTGGTTCAGAATAGCACACGGTCCTCTATGGCCCTGTCCCAAACGGCAGCCGAAACTCTTGCAGTGTTCCTGCGAGTGCACACTTCCATGGCGTAATGCTGCTTTGACTGTCGGGAAGAAATCACAGCAGTGCGGGCTCAGCAAAAGTGGCATTGAAGTGCATATCAATCGCACGCGAGCACCCTTCTTAAACCTAAAAGGACAAATGGGACACTCTACGGTCTCGGGGACTTTGTGCAAACGGCAGCCATTGTAAGTCCACAAGACTGAAAGTGCATATGAAGGCCCTTTCCCAAATGACACCCTAAACCCTCGCAGTCTACCTACGAGTCCACACTTTGAAGTGTGCCATTTGGGACCGGGTCTATTTTTCCTTTTAATTGAATAATTAATTTACAAAAATTGTAATTTAAAAAACTGCATCATGATAATGTTCCATATTTGCATGCAGTGGTCATGCATTATCACCAATCACACATCACTGTTATTTCTGATGAACAGATCTCAACTTCAAACACCAGTGTTAAAGGTCCCGTTCTTCGTGATCCCATTGTTCAAACTGTAGTTAGTGTGTAATGTTGCTGTTAGAGCATAAATAATACCTGTAAAATTATAAAGCTCAAAGTTCAATGTCAAGCGAGATATTTTATTTAACAGAAGTTCCCTTTCAAAGCCTACAGCGAACGGCCGGCTTGGACTACATCCTGGTACTTCCTTCATTAATGACGTCAGTAGAACAGACTAACCTCCGCCCACAAGAATACACGAAGAAAAGGGGGCGTGGTCTTGTTGCTGTCCCACGTGGAGAAGAGGAAGTGTTGCGTGGAGAAGAGGAAGTGTTGCGTGGAGAAGAGGAAGTGTTGCGTGGAGAAGAGGAAGTGTTGCGTGGAGAAGAGGAAGTGTTGCGTTTGAGTGTGTTTGTCGCCATGTCGTCGAGACGCTGTTATTTTCATCCCGGAGTCAAATCACCTTTGTTTGGCTTTCCCAGGGACGCTGTAGAGATCATTGAGCGCATACATCTCCCGTTAAGAGGCGTGACCTTTCCACGTGCGCTAAGCTGCTGTCCAATCACAACACAGGAACCGTGACACGTGCGCTAAGCTGCTGTCCAATCACAACACAGGAACCGCTGGCACAATCAGAACTCGTTACGTATTTCTGAAGGAGGGACTTCATAGAACAAGGAACTCATCAGCCGTTTTTAGGACAGTGAGAACAGCGGTGTACAGATGAGTACATTGTGTGAAAAATACTGTGTTTTTACACGCGAAACATGAACACATGTTATATTGCACACTGTAAACACAATCAAAGCTTAAAAAGAACACGGAGAACGGGACCTTTAAATATTAATTCACATTATTGAGCTGCAGGCTGCTCTACAGGAAATAGTGGCCTACCAGAACCCAATGTGTCAAAAGATCTCTAGAAAGTGTGAACTGGTTTGCATTGACTGAGGCCAATAAACGAATTTCATTCTTTTTCCAATTAATATCTACATGGCTTCATGCTAATACAATCAACATTAGCCATATTGTTGATCTTGTATGTTTAAAAAAATAAAAAATCAAAGTTGTTTAAATCAAGTATCGTTAGTTTATTGTCCTTTTCGGAAAATCTTTTTGCATCTGTGGCACCCTAAGTTTACAATACAGGCATGAACAGATATGAACAAACATAGACTAATTACAACACAACATTCATACATATGTTAGTCTGTTTTATTGTGTTCTTCCTCTTCTTCCTCTTCAGTTTCTGGCTGCAGTAAATCCTCAGTTCCTCATTGCTGTTGTGTAGCCGTGGATCAGCTCTTCATTCTGAGCTGGTTTATGCTTCTGCATTGTCTAAATGAAGGGAGGCTGTATTACATTCAAACTATTTTAAGACATGAAGAGAATATTTCCACAGGAAAACGTTAAATGTGTCATTTTGGTTATCAAAGATAAGTTTTAAGGGATAAAATGATTGACAATAGAGGGACTTTAAATAAACAACAGCACATTCAGAGACTTCAGATGAGCTCGTATTAGCCTAGACTACAATCCTTCCTCTCGTGTGTGTGGTGATGGAGTCACACACACACACACACACACACACACACACACACACACACACACACACACACACACACACACACACACACATTTACTGAAGCGCTGGAGTTTAGCAGAAGAGGTTTCGTTGTTTGTCCGTGTAAACCCGTTCTCCACAGCGCTATGAGGACATTATTGATCAGAAAGTGTTCGGGCATCTCTTGAGGAATATGATTTTAGACACTGCTTTCATCTGGATATGCATTCTGATCACAAACGGTGAGTTTCATCTCATGCACCGAGACTGGAACAGCCCAGCTTATGCAGAACACACACCAGAACAAACACCAGAACAAACACCAGAAAACACACGAACTGACACACCTGAACACACACCTGAACACACACCTGAACACACACACCAGAAACACCAGAACACACACCTGAACACATGATTGTGCTTCACTAAATACGGGAGAACGGCACAACCAAACGCTTTTTGACTTTCTCAGTTTGTGTAAATCCACTTGGGGTTCAGAGTATTTATTGTTTCCCACATTAATTGCACACATAGAACAATTATGTGGTTTTGTTTCATTAATACAGTGTTTACTTGTTTCTTGATTTACCCCGAAAGAATGGAAGTGAAATGTGACAACATGCCCCATAGGTGGGTTCATTATAACATGACCAAATAACAGCTTAAAATGTTCCCTGATATAATCAAACAAATATAGAAAATATAGATATAGAAATACAAACTAATAATAAAGACAAAATAAAATATTTTGTCAACAAAATACAATTATTAACGTTTTAAAATATAATAATGGCATTTTTTAATCATTAAAAATATAAGCAGTTTTGAGTTTGACTACAAACACATCGCTAAATACAGCTATACAGCAGAGCTCAAAACATAATCATAATTAATAATTTCTGAACATTAACTCTGTCATTATTCACCCTTTTCTCAGGGTTTCTCAAAAGAATTCATAAAAGTATAGATAATGGCATATTTCTAATAGGGGCTGATTGTAATGCAGTGTTAACACACACACACACACACACACACACACACACACACACACACACACACACACACACTCACACACTCTCACACACACACACACACACACACACACACACACACACACACACACACACACACACACTCACACACTCTCACACACACACACACACACACACACACACACACACACACACACACACACACACACACACACACACACACACACTCACACACTCTCACACACACACACACACACACACACACACACACACACACACACACACACACACACACACACACCCCGCCTGCACAACTGCTGTTAGATCAGCATTAAAGAACGATCTCAACTGTTAAATAACAGATATAAGATTAAAATAATATCAGATTTGTCTTATTTTAAATAAACACAAAAAACAGAGAAAACTAAACTTAAGTAAGAAATTTACTTTTGCTATGGTTAAATACATGTTCAGTAATATCTTCCAGAGATTTATATATTTTTTTTAATTAAAAATCTGTTTCAGGAGTGTGTGCTGATGAAGTGAAGTCAGTGATGGAGGGAGATTCTGTCTCTCTAAACTCTGATGTTACTGAAGTAAAGAGAGATGAGCAGATCCTGTGGATGTTTGGACCTCAGGAGACTCGTATCGCTGAAATCATTAAAAGGGACCAAATAAATGACTATATATCTGTCAGTAATGATGAGATATTCAGAGCCAGACTCCAGATGGACAATCAGACTGGATCTCTGACCATCACAAACATCACATCTGAACACACTGGACTCTATAAACTGACCATCATCAGAAACAGAGGAACTTCATACAGGAGATTCAATGTTACTGTCTATGGTGAGCAAACTCTATCAATCATGTTTTTGCTAATTATTATTATTATTTGAATTATAGGCTGAGTGTGCTGAATAATAGCTACAGAATTCAATGATAATTCAAACGCCCAGCTGAAATGAGCCACACATTGTTGAAATAATAAATGATATGCTCAATAGATGTTCAGATGATCCATCAGTGTCAGTTCAGATGCAGGGGTTTCTGCTTTCAGCCTTACATTTAAATTTTTAGTTTCTAAACCCACATGTTCTTTAATGTTTTCCAGCTCCTCTACCCATTCCTGTCCTTTCCAGTAACTCTTCAGACTGTTCTTCATCATCATCATCAAGATCCTCCTCCTCCTCCTCCAGATGTCCAGTGGTGTGTTCAGCTGTGAATGTGAGTCATGTGACTCTCTCCTGGTACAAAGGAAGCAGTTTATTGTCCAGCATCAGTGTGTCTGATCTCAGCATCAGTCTCTCTCTACCTCTGGAGGTGGAATATCAGGATAACAACACCTACAGCTGTGTGCTCAACAATCCCATCACAAACCACACCACACATCTGGACATCAGCCATCTCTGCCACACATGTGCAGGTACAGCAGCTGAGATTACTGTCTCCTGACCTGTATTGATTGAATATTTTGTAGGTTTATTATTGTGAGCTATAACCTCAACACAATGCCAGTGTATTTGAGTATTTCCTTGTTTAATACTAGAGCTTCCATTACTGAAACACCAGGGGCCAGTTGTTTAAAACATTTAATCTGGATCAAAATGATCTGGATTTGGAAATCCCATCTAGGATCAGGAAATCCATCTTACTTTTGTACCGGTTGTTCAAAGCAAAATTGGATTGGATCACCCTGATCCAGATACACACCTTTTCAGATTAGCCTACTAGTGCTCTACGGAGCCCCTAAAGGGACACGGTGATGGAAAAAATATGAGTTGGGAAAAAATAATAATAATTAAAATGCTTTTGCGTTCTCTCAGAAAAGTTTTGCGTAGCGTTCACCCGAGAAACCTTTTGACTGGTTCATCTCTTATAATTGATAAGAAGTAAAAAGTCTTATAAGTGATAAAAAAACACTTTAAATGTAATATAGTATTTTTGTTTGATATATACAGCTGTTTGGTGATGATTATATAGCGGCTAAATCTTTTTTTACTTTGACTGTCAGCTACCGAAAGGCTTATTAGGTAGCCTAATGTCTACATTACTTTAACAATTAGCCTAACTAATCAAGAGCAAAATAAAAAAAATGTGTTTGTGTATTATATGATACAAATGTTGTATTTTTTGATCAGTTTTAAAGTTTTACTACATTTTCTTCCTGGAATCCACCATGAAATCCAACCCCCTGTTGGGATCAGGATAATCCTGTTTTTTGGATCAAAGTCATCAAAATCATACTGACAAGTTTTACATTTACATTTTACATTTAGCAAACGTTTTTATCCAAAGCGACTTAAAAAAATGAGAGCAATAGAAGCAGCTAGAACAGTCAAGGGCTACAGTATGCAAGTGCTGTATCAAGTCTCAGTTAATCTAACACAGAACACACAGGACAGTTTTTTTTAATTTATTTTTAAATAAATTAGACAGAGAGAAAAATGAATAGAATGTTAAGTGCTATTCTTGATTGGTCAGGTGCTGCTGGAAGAGACGTGTCTTTAGCTGTTTTTTGAAAATGGCTACAGACTCGGCTGCTGGAATTGAGATGGGCAGGTCATTCCACCAGGTGGGGGCGGTCCAGGAAAAGGTCCGTGAGAGTGATTTCATGCCTCTTTGGGATGGCACCACAAGGCGTCGTTCACTGGCAGAACGTAAGCTCCTGGAGGGTGTGTAAGTCTGAACAAGCGAGTTTAGGTATATTGGTGCAGAGCCAGTGGTTGCTTTGAAGGCGAGCACCAGTGTCTTGAATTTGATGCGAGCGGCTATTGGCAGCCAGTGGAGACTGATGAAGAGAGGCGTGACGTGTGCTCTCTTCGGCTCGTTAAAGACCACCCTCACCGCTGCGTTCTGGATCAGCTGCTAGGGTTTGATAGTGCATGCCGGAAGGCCTGCTAGAAGAGCATTACAGTAGTCCAGTCTGGAGAGAACAAGAGCTTGGACCAGGAGTTGTGTGGCCTGCTCTGATAAGAAGGGTCTAATCTTCCTAATGTTGTATAACGCAAATCTGCAGGACCGGGATGTTGCAGTAATGTGGTCAGTGAGTTTTAGCTGATCATCAATCACAACTCCAAGGTTCCTGGCTGTCCTGGACGGAGTTATGGTTGATGATCCGAGCTGAATGGAGAGATTATGATGAAGTGCTGGGTTGGCTGAGACCACAAGCAGTTCTGTCTTTGCAAGGTTGAGTTGCAGGTGATGTTCCTTCATCCAGGCAGAAATGTCTGTTAGGCAGGCAGCGATACGAACACCAACCGTGGGATCATCTGGTTGAAATGAGAAGTAGAGTTGAGTGTCGTCGGCATAGCAGTGATAGGAAAAGCCATGTTTCTGAATGACAGATCCCAGTGATGACATGTAGATGGAGAAGAGAAGCGGTCCAAGCACTGAGCCCTGTGGAACTCCAGTGGCTAGATGATGTGACTTAGACACTTCACCTCTCCATGACACCCTGAAGGACCTACCTGAGAGGTAAGACTTGAGCTTAAGTACTGTGGATTTGGAAGCCGCTCTTGCCTGTCTCAGTGCCTCCGTAACCGAGAGCAGGTTTTGAACAACACAAACTGAAGGTTTGATCCAGATTAAAACTAGGATTGGATTCTGTGATCTAATCTGATTTCAGATTCCTTCTTTCCCTTTTGAACAACTCATTTTCAAGATTTGATCCAATCCGATCAGCTGACCTGTGAACAACTGGCCCCTGGTGTTAAAACTCTCTGACCAAAGGCAGGTCAGCATCACGTCAAGATAAACAGTTGAACTATTTTTAAGAGTATCTCCAGTTGTGTTTTAGATTAGTTGATCTGATCTGCTGTCTTGTGTCTCGGGTTGATCTCAGACTGGCAGGACTAATGTACAGTATGTTCTGTTTTCTGTGTGTTTATTACAGAACAGAGTCACCGGTCATATATTATTCCAGTGGTAGTTTGTGTGGTGTTGTTGTCGGCCATAATTACAGGAGGGATTGTGTTCTGGTACATCAAGACCCCTAAACAAGAATCACAACCCGGCAAGTATTCCTGCAGTTCAAACCAGTCTTTCTGTTTCATCATCTCAGGGTTGGGCGATATGACTAAATTAATATTACGATATGAGAAACTTTATTTCACAATAATGATATATATCACAATATAGTTATTATATTAGTTTATCTCATTTCTGTTATTAAAGGTGTCATGAGCTGGCTTTTTAAATTTGTATCCTGTTGTCTGAGGTCAATTTATGCCGTTTGTGTAGGTTTTACATTCAGAAACATCATAATGATCAGCAATAGGCTATTTTCTGCCTTGGTTTTGAGGCTCTCTGAACACACTCTGTTTTGATGGGCATGCCGCACTGAAGACTAGGAAATAAACGCCCATGGCTAGGATTGGATAAGATTTGCATATTTAATGAGCTTCAGCTCCCCTCAGTACATGTAGGGATTGTTTTGAAAGCATCTGGAGAAACGCTCACAGGACCCTCGAAAAATATCTTTATCAAACAAACACAATGATTCATCTCTCATCCACCCGCCATTGATTGGAATGTTATTTTTGTATTACTTGGCCGGCCCGATCATCAGTGAATATAACTGCGAACTGTACACACACACACACACGCGCGCGCGCAAGAAAGGAATGTTATTTCACTATTTAAGATAGCCCGTCGGCAGGCCGGTGATATGATTTGGTAGCCCGTCTGAAAAACACACAGTCCCGGGACGTTGGGCTTTGTGAGCTGGCGTTACAAGTCCGAGTCTGATCCCGAATGAACCAATAACAGCTTCTCCAGCCTGTGACCGCGTACTAAGGTGTGTAATCAATAGATATCAAACGATCTGTCACAATGCAATACTAACACATATAAACACGTGTTTTACTCACATCAGTGTGTTGCAGCGTTCCTGTGGGATCCAGAAGCACAGCGTTGTGTTTTAATCTCAATATGTCTGCAAATCCAGTCTCCACCTGTGTCTTGTTTACAATCGATTCTGAGCAAACAAGCGGTCAATGTCTTACGCACGTGAGCTGGAACCGTCATGTTTATTGTTCGGCAGCTCGACCCGTTTAGCTCCACGAGTCGGTGGGAGGGGCTTGAGGCGGTGCTTCTGCATTCTGTGGCGTGGTGTCTATAAAAGCTTTTCTTTGACTAACAAGGACGTTTTCAGCTCCGAAACTTACAGGATATTCTTATATCACCATGAACTTTTATATATCAAAGGCTCAAAGGAAAGTTAATTTCTCAATTCATCACCCCTTTAAAAATAAGAAAAAGAAATACAAACAATAGGACAAATTCAATTTAACAAAAAATATGAATTAAACAAATTAAGTTTTCCAGGTAAAATAGGTTTATTCAACTTGTTAAAATTAGTACAGAAATGTGTTAATCAAATGTAAAAAATAAATATAGCCTAGTCTTCACTGTATGAATGAAACAGTTATTCAGTGCGGAGCAGTAATTCATGAGCAGCATTAATGACACAGAACATCAGGGTTATTAGGCTGCTGTCACTTTAAGAGCAAACACACAGATCCGTTATACTGATACACACCCGGTCTACACTCCAGACATAACCGGCTGCGTTTACATGACTCCAGCGGACCGGTAGGCTGATGACGCCTGCATTCAAATGCTCCCATGTGTATCTGTGTAGCGCTCTGTGAAAAGTGTCAGTGATGTATATTTACTACATGTTTGTGAAACGCTGGTCATTGTAGCCAATCACAGACATGTTTGATGAGCATGTGAGCACAATGGCCAATCAGAGGTGTTTATGATTCCGCCCAACAGTGCTCAAAGCTCACATTTTTAACATTTCAGTACCGACTTTTGACAACACTAGTCACTAGTGCTATATATCTCCATACCGGGATGATATATCAATATCTCTAACAGCAGACATTTATACAGTGGTAGTGATATACCTCGTCATACCGCCCAGCCCTTCAGCAGTTCAGCTTCATGTGTAATTTTTACAGTTAAAATGTGATTATTATTGTTAAACAGTTGAAAGTGAAGAAATACATTATGCTACAACAACATTCTGTGCACGTCAGTTTCACAGAACGGTAAGATCCAGTGTTGCTGTGTGTGTTGTGTCTCGCTGCCTGTAGAAAACTCATGATCTGTGCATGTCTGTGCTTGTCTCATCATAGCCGAAGCAAACATTCTTGTTCAGACTTGTTCAAAACATTCAAAAAGACTTGTGATCCCTTTAATGCTAGTGATTCAGTTAAAGACTTATCAGTTTCACAAGCACACACACACACACACACACACACACACACACACACACACACACACACACACACACACACACACACACACACACACACACACACACCCCTGCTTAACAGGAGCTAGATTAGGAGAACAAATAATTCAATAGCAACAGACTGAAACGTCCGTTTGTCAGTTAAGAGTTAAGAAACCTGCTCGACCTGTGAGCCAAAAGAATGAAGAAAGGCCAAATACTCTGAGGAATAGGCCTAAATCTGTTCAAATAATAGCGTAATTTCCATCAACATGTTTTTGCGTTGTTGTAGATGTCCCTGTAGAGCTACTGTAGTGATCATCAAACATCTGCTGTGAACATCTGCTAAACGATCACACATCATGGCCACATGTTAATAATTCAACAGCGCCGCTCTTTATATGTTACTGCTGTTGTCTTCGCTGCTTTACTGTGTCGTGTGTAAAATGATTTGTGAAAGTTTGTAGTGTGCATATACTTCATCATGATCTGTGCATGATCACACGTGTGTGTGTGTGTGTGTGTGTGTGTGTGTGTGTGTGTGTGTGTGTGTGTGTGTGTGTGCAGATCATGTCATACATGTTCCAGATCGAGACTCGCTCCACTCTTCATAGACCTCTCCATTGTGAGATGTTCTGCTCCCTTTGCTTTCTTCATATTTTGAATGTCTGGATGGGTTAGTCATGTGTCAGTTTGGAGGGATGTGTGAACTCTCGTTCAGTCATTTGGATTCTGATTTTAGGAAACCCCATTGTTAGGCATAATGTCCCTTTCAGAACTTCTTCTCCAGTATAAAATGATCATTCATTGAAACCGAGCCACAGAAACAGTCATGTTCTGAACTTCTGCAATGGTGTCACACAAAAGAGCATCAGACTCGATCTGTGATCAAAAGTGGCACTGTGTGAGATTGGGATGGATGGACATCTTGTCTGGTTTTCTAGAGTCAAGTTTTCGGTCGTCACGACAGTTCGGGAGCAGAACATCTTACTTTCAACTTTAATAATCATAGACCAGCTTTTGTGACGGACTTTCTGTCTGCAATTTATTCTCTGAAAGATGTATCTTTCTCCAGTGTTGCATCTCATCATCACTGCTCCTGATTGTGTGTTTGTGTTTCCTCACAGACCCCTGATGGAGGAGATGACGACATTGTGTACTCAAGAGTTATGAGCTAAGGAGCAAATGACTGCGATCTCGCTGCAGTTTAGAGCAGTGTTTCTCAACGGTGGCTCACGACCTGAATATTGTTTTGAAGGAAATGGATGAATTTAAAACCATAGTTTCATATTCAGCCAATTTAATGTTAATAATTAATATGCAGCTTGTTGTGATACTATAACTTATCCTGTAGAAGTATTTTAAGTATTACTACATTCACTTTAGTATCATTAACCATTTCTAATGTAAAATATGCGTCTGAAGCAGAATGTAAAAAAGTATTTTTTAGTTATTGCACTGCCATTTATTGAGTTATTCTCAGTTAAAGGTATAATTCAACTTTTAATTTATGAAGAGACGAGAACACTTTTTGTGCGCAAAAACAAACAAAAATAACGACTTTATTCAACAATCTCTTCTCGTCTGTCAGTCTCGCTGTTGATGTAGTAAATACAGTGCAGCGCTTCAGAGTGACGTCAGAATGCCGGCTCACCATTGGCCGACGCTGATCACGTGAGCACCACAACGCATGCCTGATGGGATGATGACGCAGGAGCTGACCAACATCAACAGAGAGACGGACACAGACGAGAAGAGATTGTTGGATGAAATCGTTATTTGTGTTTGTTTTGTTTTGTCACTGCCTTCACTGCCTTGCCTTGAAAGTGTTCATTAAATTGCTGTCTATTGAGGGGTCAGAAAGCTCTGGGGTCATCAGAAATATCTTCATTTGTGTCTGAAGATGAACGAAGGGCTGACGGGTTTGAGACGACATGAGGAATTAATGACAGAATCTTCATTTTTGGGTGAACTGTCCCTTTAATGTCCTACAGTGATCTGCGGAAGATTCAATAACAGCTTCACAATCCCAGAGAACTGCCCATGAAGCTGAAAACCTGTCCACACCTGAACTGCTGGAGCTACAGATGCCTTAAAAACAGTCTCAGTGTTTGTGTATTTACTGTATTCCAGCATTGAATATTTCATCAATATTGAACTGAATGGAATTCAACAGAATAAACAAATTCATTTTACTTTATGGAGCTTTTATTATTAAATCACTTTTCTTTTACTTTTTTTTCAGCAGCCCTAAAAGAATCCAGTCTGAGAGCTTTTAACGTAACAAACCCTAATAATGAAGAGAGTTCTTCCATCTACACTCTAAAAAAAAAAGGTTCTATATAGCACCAAAAATGGTTCTTCGTCGTAATCATAGGGGAACCATTTTTGGTGCTATATAGCTCCATATCTTAACATGTTCTGTATATGGTAGCGGTGCTATATAGCACCATATCTTAACATGTTCTGTATATGGTAGCGGTGCTATATAGCACCATATCTTAACATGTTCTGTATATGGTAGCGGTGCTATATAGCACCATATCTTAACATGTTCTGTATATGGTAGCGGTGCTATATAGCACCATATCTTAACAGGTTCTGTATATGGTAGCGGTGCTATATAGTACCATATCTTAACATGTTCTGCATATGGTAGCGGTGCTATATAGTACCATATCTTAACATGTTCTGCATATGGTAGCGGTGCTATATAGCAGCATATCTTAACATGTTCTGTATATGGTAGCGGTGCTATATAGCACCATATCTTAACATGTTCTGTATATGGTAGCGGTGCTATATAGCACCATATCTTAACATGTTCTGTATATGGTAGCGGTGCTATATAGCACCATATCTTAACATGTTCTGTATATGGTAGCGGTGCTATATAGCACCATATCTTAACATGTTCTGTATATGGTAGCGGTGCTATATAGTACCATATCTTAACATGTTCTGTATATGGTAGCGGTGCTATATAGCACCATATCTTAACATGTTCTGTATATGGTAGCGGTGCTATATAGCACCATATCTTAACATGTTCTGTATATGGTAGCGGTGCTATATAGCACCATATCTTAACATGTTCTGTATATGGTAGCGGTGCTATATAGCACCATATCTTAACATGTTCTGTATATGGTAGCGGTGCTATATAGCACCATATCTTAACATGTTCTGTATATGGTAGCGGTGCTATATAGTACCATATCTTAACATGTTCTGTATATGGTAGCGGTGCTACATAGCACCATAGTTAGCGGTGCTATATAGCACCTTAGTCAAAGAAACGGTGAAGAACCTCTGAAGAACCTCTGAAGCACCAAAATTGGTGCTATATAGCACTAAAAAAGGTTCCCCTATGATTACGAGCCAAGAACCATTTAATAGAATGAATATAGCCATATAGAACCTTTTTTTTTTTAGAGTGTAGTAAACATATTAAAACCGGCTTTAGTCTGTCTCAGCCGTTTCTGCAGTTCTCCTGCACGATAGGACATGTTTCCACAGGTCTGGATCTTCCCCAAGGCGGGAACACTGGAATGTTTTCCGCCCTCATTCAAAAACACTCAAAAACAAATGATGCTATTTGGCACTAAAAGTTCTTTGGCTCGTAATCATAGGGGAACCACTTTAAGTGCTGTATAGCACCATATCCGGGTGCTTCAGCGGTTCCTCAGCAGTTCTTTGGGATGACTGAGGTGCTATATAGCACCGCTACCATATACAGAACCTGTTAAGATATGGTACTATATAGCACCGCTACCATATACAGAACCTGTTAAGATATGGTGCTATATAGCACCGCTACCATATACAGAACATGTTAAGATATGGTGCTATATAGCACCGCTACCATATACAGAACCTGTTAAGATATGGTACTATATAGCACCGCTACCATATACAGAACCTGTTAAGATATGGTACTATATAGCACCGCTACCATATACAGAACCTGTTAAGATATGGTGCTATATAGCACCGCTACCATATACAGAACATGTTAAGATATGGTGCTATATAGCACCGCTACCATATACAGAACCTGTTAAGATATGGTACTATATAGCACCGCTACCATATACAGAACCTGTTAAGATATGGTGCTATATAGCACCGCTACCATATACAGAACCTGTTAAGATATGGTGCTATATAGCACCGCTACCATATACAGAACCTGTTAAGATATGGTACTATATAGCACCGCTACCATATACAGAACCTGTTAAGATATGGTGCTATATAGCACCGCTACCATATACAGAACCTGTTAAGATATGGTGCTATATAGCACCGCTACCATATACAGAACCTGTTAAGATATGGTACTATATAGCACCGCTACCATATACAGAACCTGTTAAGATATGGTGCTATATAGCACCGCTACCATATACAGAACCTGTTAAGATATGGTACTATATAGCACCGCTACCATATACAGAACATGTTAAGATATGGTACTATATAGCACCGCTACCATATACAGAACATGTTAAGATATGGTACTATATAGCACCGCTACCATATACAGAACATGTTAAGATATGGTGCTATATAGCACCGCTACCATATACAGAACCTGTTAAGATATGGTGCTATATAGCACCGCTACCATATACAGAACCTGTTAAGATATGGTACTATATAGCACCGCTACCATATACAGAACATGTTAAGATATGGTACTATATAGCACCGCTACCATATACAGAACCTGTTAAGATATGGTACTATATAGCACCGCTACCATATACAGAACATGTTAAGATATGGTACTATATAGCACCGCTACCATATACAGAACATGTTAAGATATGGTGCTATATAGCACCGCTACCATATACAGAACATGTTAAGATATGGTGCTATATAGCACTGCTACCATATACAGAACCTGTTAAGATATGGTGCTATATAGCACCGCTACCATATACAGAACCTGTTAAGATATGGTGCTATATAGCACCGCTACCATATACAGAACCTAAGATATGGTGCTATATAGCACCGCTACCATATACAGAACATGTTAAGATACGGTTCTGTATAGCACCGCTACCATATACAGAACATGTTAAGATATGGTGCTATATAGCACTGCTACCATATACAGAACCTGTTAAGATATGGTACTATATAGCACCGCTACCATATACAGAACATGTTAAGATATGGTACTATATAGCACCGCTACCACATACAGAACATGTTAAGATATGGTGCTATATAGCACCGCTACCATATACAGAACATGTTAAGATATGGTGCTATATAGCACTGCTACCATATACAGAACATGTTAAGATATGGTGCTATATAGCACTGCTACCATATACAGAACCTGTTAAGATATGGTGCTATATAGCACCGCTACCATATACAGAACCTGTTAAGATATGGTGCTATATAGCACCGCTACCATATACAGAACCTAAGATATGGTGCTATATAGCACCGCTACCATATACAGAACATGTTAAGATACGGTTCTGTATAGCACCGCTACCATATACAGAACATGTTAAGATATGGTGCTATATAGCACCGCTACCATATACAGAACATGTTAAGATATGGTGCTATATAGCACCGCTACCATATACAGAACATGTTAAGATATGGTACTATATAGCACCAAAAGTGGTTCCCCTATGATTACGAGCCAAGAGCCACGTTTAGTGCCGTATAGCACCATTTGATTTAGAGTGAGTTATCACTGCAGCCCAGAAAGTCCAGCTCCCCCTCTCTGGATGGAATTTACTCATAATTCTTTAATTAATTAATTTTATTTTATTTGGATGGGACAATGCATATTGATGAACGTACAATATAATTTGACGTAAATACGGCACAAAGATAATTTCCATCTGTAGTCCCAAACACGGATAAACAGACAAAAAGCAAACAGAACACCAAACAGACGTATAGAGATAAAAAGGGTCCATGCTTACATAAAAATACATGTTATCATAATTGTTTAAAATTCCTATGCATAAACGTCTTAAAGTGCTTATTATAAATGTACCTATTTTATAGAGTATAATCTAAAGTGCCAGTGTATAGTTCTCACCTAACTTTCACAGGGTTGGTGGTTATTCAGACATTTTTTAAGCTGTTTCTTAAATGAAATAAAAGTGGGGCTTCCTCTAATTATTGTTGGTAAAGTGTTCCAGCTTGAGCACCGTTTATAGAAAGGACACTTTGTGCGAATGTAGACTTTCTAAATGTACTTCACAATCCCTGCGAATAATTGACCTAGAGCTCATCTCACTAGTTCTCTGTTTGGGTTCGGGTTAGGCCATTCCAATCATTGATCTATACAAGACAACTAGTTTTAAATACTTTTACATGTTCAGAGCTCAGGAGCTGATACTCCTCTAAAACTGAACAATGGTGGAATGACTGGTGTCCTATCAAAAGCCTTTATTGTAGAGTTGATCATGAGTTTTAGTGCCGTGACTGAGACGGCGTTCGATGTGTGAGAGAATCATGCGATGCTTTAGCAGCCTCTGTTGTAATGAATGTCATTTTATAGATTAAATGTTATCGTTTTGGCTTCCATTTTTGTGTGTTTTTTGAAAGTGAGGTTTGAATCTAGTATAACCCCAACTTCAATTGAGTTACCAACTCCAACTCCAACTCCAACTCCAACTCCAACTCCAACTCCAACTCCAACTCTTCTCCTCCCAGAAACACAGATTTACTTTATGTTGGTAGTTGTTTGGTGGGCGCCTTACAGTCAGATTCTACAGTATTTGACTTCACTGGTTTGTTTGGGGGGAACATCATAACATCTTTTTGGTATGAAGAATAAGACCGGTTTGAGGTTCGTCTGTGAGGTTTGTAGCTATTGTCTTAGCATCTCTACCATGTATGATAGGTGGACATAGAAGGTCCAACCACCTATTGATGGGTGAAATGAAGCTTTTCAAAGCTTTGAATCAATTGAACCGATTGCTTTGCAAAATGATTCACTGTGAAGCATTCGAGACGCCACACGCTGGTGACCCCTGCTGGACAGAACAGTGTTCACTTTTTTATTAAGGGGTGATATTTGCCAATAAATGAGGAGAAAACTGGAGCTTTAATGAGACAGGGCATATTCTGAATAAGCTGATAAACACCTCTATAATAGTAACTCTTTCACATTCACACAGTGACTTGACTTTAAGATCCTGTGAGTAGAGAGGAACATAAACACTCACACCAACACAAGTTCTTGAATTGCCAGCTGATAAATGTTTAGGCAGTCGCCGAGGAAAAAACACAAATAGCACAGAATTCATGAAATCAAGACATAAATGAACGCTATAAATGTGCTTATACACACTTTTAGCTGTGTTTGGGTTCATAAACGCAGCTGTGAACAGCTCAGCTCCTCCTGTTAGCACTGTGATCTGTAAACCCTTGCTTCCAAATTAATCCCACCATCTTTCTATATATAATATATAAATATATAAATCTGTGATATATCCCTCCATTGCATGTTTAAGGCCCACTCGAATGCTCCTCGAGTCCTTCTGTGTCCTTTATCGTCTAATTTGTTTAGATATGTTTAAGGTCTGCATTATCTGTCTTACTAAGGAGGGACTCTATTCTGATGTGTATTATGGTCTGCGCAGCGATGCGGGTAACACTAGTGAAAGGGAGAGCTCACAGTTTATCAGTTGTTTTCAGATAAAAAGTTAACGGTTTATTAGTTCCCAGAGAAGGCATAATGTCTGTATATTTGTGTGTGCTGTTGTTGTGTGAGTGTGATTTGCTGTGTATGTTACTGATAGTGCATCAGAGATAGTTTGTGAATGAGACGTTAATGCACACTTGTTTGTTCAGCTCTTATGGAGATTTTTTAAGAGTGAAAAAGGGAAGCAATAAACTCCATAAAGCATCAGTAAAGTTCTGGGTCTGCTACATTCTGTGTCCAAAAACATCTTGGCATAAGGTTCACACGGACAGCTGTCATGGTAAGACAGCAACTCTGGTTGTTTGGCCAAGTTAGCAACTGTAACTAAGGAGGGCGGGGCTTATTGATATGTCAATTGATGGGATATTATTTCTTATCATCTGAAAAAAGAATGAGAACTAATAGAGGAAAGAGATGCAGCCACTTTGCCTTTTTTATATCAAACTAATCTAAAATTGGATGTGACTCAATTTAAAACCACTTGGCATATCTTTGACTTTAAATCCAGCTATTGATTTGTTTTAATATATGTACAGAAGTCATTGTGATTTAGTTACTTATTTAGTCTTTAGTAAAAGATGTATAACTTTGTTCCAAGACTAAATTGACTACAAAATGCTGTTGACTTTAAGGCGGCGCCTGAAATACTGCATACAGATCTTCAGGATCCCAGCCAATAATCTCAATCCTGAAGCGGCGTTTGGGTTGGACTAAAGAAGTGTCTGGGGTTTAAACAGAAATCTTCAATAATATTGTTATGTGAAATACTACATTTAGAAGGTTGTCTAATAATAATAATAATACAAATATATTCTGTAGGATATTACTTTGCGGTCATTTATGACATTTGTTTCTGTCACCAATAAATCCTTATTCTAGCTGCGGACGTTATACCCACACACCTTCACTAGAATAAAACATATATCCATTTCATCTTCTTGTAGGAGCACTGTAAGCCAATGGCCATGTGCAATGATGCCTGGGCATGTGTTCACACAGCGCCACCTGCTGACCCATTCAGAACACTGACATTTGCTAAATACAAACCTCAAATCACCTCAACAATTAGACATTTGGGGAATATTTTTAATTTTTTTCAAGATTCTTAGTAAATATGAACCTAACTTCTATTCTTGACTCGCCAGGAACAACATTTTTGATATTTTCACAAAACCTTCATGGCCCTCAGAATATTTTGTATGAATATCTGAACATGCAACATATCAGCTGCTTATAAACAAAAACACGTTTAATTCTAGCTTTATCTTTTTTAATCGACACTTGAATGTGGGTTCGTTTCATAAAAAAGCAACATTTTGAGAAAAAGCTTTTTGTAAGAGACTCCAGATCAGATTGAGAGTGATGCTCAAGCACAGATGGAGTAGATGGAGTCACACTCAGAGCTTCAGTCCTGTAGCGCGTCCTCGTCACAGCTCATTTGGTAAAATTAGGCAGTTTCACTAAAGCTGATGATCACAGTATTTTACATATGCATATGTTCACACATGCTATCCCTTTCAGAAGATGTGAGAGCACCACCTCCGTATAACAGTGAAAACCGTCTGATTCACTAAAGGGCAATCCCTGACCCATGACCCCTTGTGGGTCATCTCCAATCTGTGCCACAGTGTCATCTTAACTTCACTGTCTACACCGAATGCCACGGGACGACTTCTCTCCAGTGTCCTAACTGACTGAATCTCGTCACAGTGTGAACACTTGTAAGGGTTTTCCTCTAGTGTGGATGCACTCATGGTTTTTAAGATGTCCTGACTGACTGAATCTCGTCACAGTGTGAACACTTGTAAGGGTTTTCCTCTAGTGTGGATGCTCTCATGGTTTTTAAGATGTCCTGACTGACTGAATCTCTTGTCACAGTGTGAACACTTGTAAGGGTTTTCCTCTAGTGTGGATGCTCTCATGGTTTTTAAGATGTCTTGACTGACTGAATCTCTTGTCACAGTGTGAACACTTGTAAGGGTTTTCCTCTAGTGTGGATGCTCTCATGGTTTTTAAGATGTCTTGACTGACTGAATCTCTTGTCACAGTGTGAACACTTGTAAGGGTTTTCCTCTAGTGTGGATGCTCTCATGGTTTTTAAGATGTCCTGACTGACTGAATCTCTTGTCACAGTGTGAACACTTGTAAGGGTTTTCCTCTAGTGTGGATGCTCTCATGGTTTTTAAGATGTCCTGACTGACTGAATCTCGTCACAGTGTGAACACTTGTAAGGGTTTTCCTCTAGTGTGGATGCTCTCATGGTTTTTAAGATGTCCTGACTGAACAAATCTCTTGTCGCAGTGTGAACACTTGTAAGGTTTCTCTCCGGTGTGAACTCTCTGGTGCAGCTTCAGTTCTCCACCTCTAACAAAACTCTTTCCACAGTCAAAGCACACATGATTCCTGACACCATTGTGTCTTTTCTGGTGTAATTTTAAAGTACCCAAGTGATTAAAACTCTTTCCACACAAAGAACACACGTGAGGTTTCACCTGTGTGTGAACTTTCATGTGGTCCTTCAGCGCATCTGCCCTAAAAAACGTTTTCCCGCACTGATCGCAGGTATACGGTCTTTCTCCAGAATGAGAACGCAGGTGTGATTTTAAACTGCACACCTTTCTGTAGCTCTTCCCGCACTGGTCACATGTGTGTGGCTTCACTCCGGTGTGGATCCTCATGTGTTCCTGAAGCGTTCCTTTTTTTGCAAACCTCTTCCCGCACTGATCGCACTGATACGGCTTCTCTCCGGTGTGGATCCTCATGTGATCCTGAAGGGCTCCTTTCTGTAGATAAGTGTTCCCGCACTGATCACATGTGTGTAGCTGCTCTCCGGTGTGGGTTTTCCTGTGAAGTTTAAGACTCTGTATGTGTGCGAAACTCTTCCCGCACTGATCACACGTGTGCGGCTTCACTCCGGTGTGGATCCTCATGTGAACCTGAAGGTTTACTCTTTCCCTGTAACTCTTCCCACATTGATCACACGTGTGCGGTTTCTCTCCGGTGTGGATCTTCATGTGTCTCGTCAGGCTTCCTTTTTCTGTGTAACTCTTCCCGCACTGAGGGCAGGGGAAAGACTTTTTGCATATTAATTTCAGTAAATGAAAGAGACTCAAAGATTTTTCACCAGTTTTGACATCATGATGTTTCTCCTTCGCTTCGCTCTCCTCGTTCTCTCTCAGCTCTAAAAGAAAGAAGAAAGGTTTCATTTTTCAGAAAATTACAAAACCATAGAGACATTAAAAAGTGAACCCTGATGTAATAGCAGACTGTTAGAAGTTCATTATCTTGATGCATTTATATTTTTCTGGCTGCCTATACTTTCCTCGGTGTCTGATCACATGATTATTAATATAAAGTGTCTATTTTAAGTGAATGACAAAAAAAAAAAGATCCATATTCTAAAAGCGTCGTTTGTCACTGAAAAGCATGTCCTCCGGTGTGACGCCCTATCTTGACTTTAAATGGGGCAATTCCACTGACGAGCTTAATTAGTTGAAGGACCTCTTCAGGGTCCTGTTACTGTGAAGCCCATGACATGTGCACGTTACGTTTTTGTCTCAAAATTGTTCAAATATTTAACTTTTGGAACCATTACAAAAGTGTTAAAGAAACACGCCACTATTACTGAAAATAGGCTCATTCCCGTCTCCCCTAGAGTTAAACAGTCGAGTTTGACCATTTTCTCATCCATTCAGCCGATCTCCGCGTCTGCACTGTTAGCATAGCTTAGCATAGATCATTGAATCTGATTAGCCCGTTAGCATCTCTCTCAAAAATGACCAAAGAGTGTTGATATTTCTCCTCTTTAAAACGAGACTCTTCTGTCGTTCATCGTGTGCTAAGACCGACGGAAAATGAGAAGTTGTGATGTTCTAGGCCGATATGGCAGGAACTATACTCTCATTCCTGCGTAATAATCAAGAGCTGTGAGCCGCCCCATGAGTGCAGCGGCGCAATGATATCACACAGCGCCTGAAAATAGGCTAACTTCAGTCAACATAACCAACGGGACAACCGGCTCACACAGGGAGCGCTGGGACTATTTTCAGCCGCTGCGTAATATCAGATCAAGAGAGATGCTAACGGTCTAATCAGATTCAATGATCTATGCTAAGCTATGCTAACAGTGCAGACCCGGAGATCGCTCAACTGTTTAACTCTAGAGGAGTTCCTTTAAGTTCTGCTGTCCTTTGGTGCAACACCTCTATATTCTTAATTCTTTCTGTCACACCATAGGACACATTTCAGTAAAAATGTTCAAATGACAGTGAAAGAATTGACAAAGTTAGTGACCCCTTATATTTACATCACTATATAACAAAATGTTTTTTTTTCTTTTTCAAAAGTGATGTTTTACCAAGAAAAATAGCATTTTTACCACATATTTGTCAACTACCCAAATATAAAGCACTCATGTTCCGGACTTGGATCATGTTCCACAGCTCACTCTATGTCCGCCGCTATTTTCCATTTGAGTTTTGCTAAAATCACACGACTAGTACACACTGCTCAAAAAATTAAAGGGTTGGAGGAAAAACAAACCATACAAGAGATGTACGAGGCATCTATTTGTAAGCCAGCTAAACACATTGTTGCTGATGATACGATACTGGGAGACGATTTAGGGTTTTGACGTGCAAGTCAAATCGTTACAAAAATGATTATGTGCGAACTGTGGTTAAAATTTTAAATAGAGAATCTCATGTCTGAGATATGATGCTGTATTTTATATATTAGAATGCGTTTTTTTGTGTGTTTTGGGGGGGTATGTATTATTATGTACGTATTGTATTGTATTGTGTACTGGCCGTGTCATGAAGACAAATTTCCAAGGAATGGGACAATAAAGTTTATTCTATTCTATTCTATAAAAATGGGTTATTCACTACTGTAAAGCCACACGATTGGCCGATGGTTTCCCGAGCACATGAGCACATGTGCGACTAACTGCAGATTATTTACATTGCTGATAATAATATTTTTTATAGATTAGTTGTTGCAGTTTAATATACATTTGTTAGTTTACACATCGGCAGGGCTTGACTCTTAGGTTTCCCAAGGAGGACCTGTGCACCTAAGTGTAAAAAAATGTTAGGAGCATATTTTGCTTTAAGCCTTTATCTATTGCTGAAAACATGTGTTTTTAACATACATGATCAAATCAATGCTGAAAGGGATAGTTCATCCAAAAATGAAAATGACCCCATGATTTACTCTCCCTCAACTCATCCTAAGTGTGTATGATATTCTTCTTTCGGACGAATAATATTGGAGTTAAAGGGGCTATATGCGTTTTTCTGAAATTTAAACTCGCGACTGACACCTGTGGCCAAAAAACAGAACTGATCTTCATTTCTGCTCGCTCTCGCAGCGCGTGCTCGTACGTGTACACTTCACAAGTCATCTGCTGCAAGGAGGTCAACATTATGTTTACAGAGGTAAGAACAGTCAAATACATATAATGTTTGAGATAAGTGTTCTCTTATCAAAACGTCAAACGTGTAGCTGACAAACTACACAAAAAATTCATACATTAAATAAATAAATAAACCCATTTCGCCATTGGCATACACGCTGATGAAGGGCGCACAGACCGAAACTTTCGTAGAATATTAAAAACAAATCTGAGCACTGTCCTTGACCACTGAGCACTGTCCTTGACCACTTATTATACACAAGTAGCTTACTATCACCAAGTATGAAAGACACATATACATAATACTATTTAGCAATATTTATTGACTACATGTCTTATGTGAAATAAAATGCATCACACTTTACATCTTCATTTACCTCTTATTTTTTGTTAAGATACAGAAACAACAAACAATATAATGTAGCTTTACATGGCTATATAATAAATAATCCATCAGTTTTATATAGCGCTTTTCTAGACACCCAAAAAGACTTTACATTACTGATGCAATATTCATATTTATTTTTGTTATATATATATATATATATATATATATATATATATATATATATATATATATATATATATATATATACAATTCTAAATCTTATCTTGATGCATCATTTCTGTGAGCAATTGTGTACTTAGCTGAATGTCATACAGAACATGAAATGAAACTTGGCTCTAATCACTCTAGTCCTTGCAATGCGCCGGTCTCTCTCAATCTTCGACCTTTTTTTGGCCACTTGTCAGGGGTTTAACTTTTTTAGTCTTCTGTGGAGTTACTGTTGGTGTCCGAGTTGTCCTGGGTCTCTTCTGTGTATTCGTTAAATCCATTGCACTGCTTGCGAGTGTAGGCTACTCGCTGACTAGCGGTGGTGGCAGAGTGATCTGAAACGTTTAACATGAACGTGCTTGACGTCACATCCGCAGACAGCGCGGGAAAAGACGACCCGTCAGAAAATATGAAAAATAGGATACAGGCTTATAGGTACACCCACTGTGAGCGGACAAGGTGTCAGTATGCTCATCAGGAGATGTTTGAGTCATAAATGGTAAAATAAAAAGGCTATAGTTACGTTTATTTTGGGGAAAAAGTTGCATATAGCCCCTTTAACGTATATTAACAACGTCTTAACTAATCCAAGCTTTATAATCGCAGTAATAGTTGCTCTGTTTTTGAAGTCCATAAAAATCTGTCCGTCAAATAAAGTGCTCCACGCGGCTCTGGGGGGTTAATAAAGGCCTTCTGAAGCACATCGACGCGTTTGTGTAAGAAAAATATCCATATTTAAAACTTTATAAAGTACAGTTCCGGTCGTGAAACCCTTGAAGTCTTCCACCCGTGGTGATGAAGTGTTTTTTAGTCACAAGATGGCGCCCGACAGCCGATGACATGTTCAGCATATGAGTAGTACCCAGGGGCTCCGAATAGGGGGAAAAGTTAGGACAATTCCAAGGGCCCCTGCCAAAAACTAATTTAAAAATGGTATTGTATTATACACTATATAAACCATCATCATTGAGTATATTTCAAATACCGTAATAATACAACAAATGATGTCTTTTATTTGTCTTATTTTGGCAATAAAAGTAAAATATCCCCATTGACCAAAAAGTAAACATCCATATTGGCCAACCACCCCCTGTATCTGCATGAAATAGTTGGGTCCTGTCTTAGCGCACCAGTAGCCGTGTTTCAATTACAGATTTGCACAACACTTGTGCGACATTTTCTAAAAGTCGATAAAAAATATTACGAAATGACGCCGTTTCCATTAACTGATGTTATGAGACTAAAACTCTTTTTTTCCTCTCGTGATAAGTCATTCCAAAAATTATGCCATGTAGCCTATGTTGTTAGGTTTATGTATATCCCATCCACCGCACGCCATTATTATTAATAGAAGGAGACGTGTGTGTGTGTGTGTGTGTGTGTGTGTGTGTGTGTTATCCAAGCACTGATGGCAAGGAAAGCACCTTATGCTTGAGCGGCACACATGAGGTGTTTCTGGGTGTTTCTCTCTCTTATCTGCTTCAAGCTCTTGATAAATTGTGGCATTTTCTATTCTATTGTCTTTCATGAGTAATAAAGAACCCCGTCTCATCTTCTGTCCAAACACACCATCATCTGTAAAGAATGATTGACTTTACATACGCAGGTTATTGTGACGCATTGCTGCCACACACACAGAAGAGTGAAATGCTTGAATGTGATGGTGGTAACTCGTAGGGGTTTTTTACCACTTCGCTATTTTGGCTCAGAATTTTTTTTGTGGAAATATGAAGTGAATTTAGAAATGCTTTTGAAATGAAAAACTTTGCGTTTAATTAACAAAATATGTTTTTGAAACGAAGACAGGTTTGGAGTGGAGTGCAAAATAATCACAGCCTTTGCTGTTATTGTGAGTGTACACTAATAAAAGTAGACAGTTTATAGTTTATAATTATGCCTTGCACTGATCTCTGTATGGCTAAAAATTACAGAGTATTGTGAGTTGTTTCTGCTGTCATAAAGGACAAAATCCATCAGAAGCGGCCATGGGTTAAAGAAAACGTAGCCTATTTAGTTTCATAGTTTGGCTATGTTTAAATATTATTATCATTTTAATCTCATATGTTGATTATGAAAAGTGAGCAGCATGAGTAAGCCTCATAATCAGATGTGCATATGTCTGGGGACATGGATTTTGAGCATGTACTTCATTGAATTTTGTTTCCTATAAAGTCTTTCTTTAAAATTAATTTTGATTTGTATAAAATTTATCTTATCATTGTTTCATAAACCAATTGGCTGGATTTAATAAACAATTAGGAAATATAGCAGTCAATATAATCGTGACATGGAGGGGCCAGCGCCATTAATAGCATTGCATGTGAACTGGAGCGCGTCTCACAGACGTGAGAAATATGTTGTTTGAAATGTCTACTTTTAAACGAAACAATTCAAAACAAATAGAAATAAGCTACTCTCTGATTATGTAATAATGTGCATTTCTCTCTTGGCACGTCCACTACTGCGGAGATGGCGAGTGAGCACCTTCAGCTGACACTGACACATAAAACTCTAGAGTTTATAAACATGTCTCCTTGCTATTTTTGACACATTCATAATCAATACTTTTGCCGGTTCTTTGTGGCAAGCACTTGAGCGGGGATAGTAATAGCTTATTATATCGGTAGCCTACTCATATATTAATATATTACGTAAACGCTCGAGAAACGCTTCGATAATTAAATTAATAAAAGTGCTTAGTCAACGAATGTATTAAATGAACAGCTACTAGTATATAAAAAACTTTAGTCGGGGACAGCCCTACTTATTTCACATATTTTTGAACATGTCACAATGTGCATTCTGGGATGCTTGAGTAATAGGTCAGTATTAGATTTTGGATAGCTAGACCAATCAGAATCAAGTATTCCACAGAGCTGTGTAATAACATTAGTTAATGTATTAACTAACATGAACTAACCATGAGCAGTTCATTTGTTACTGTATTAGTTAATCTATGTTAACGTTAGTTAATAAAAGTTTGTTTATGTTAGTTCACAGCATTAACTAATGTTAACAAGATTTTAATAAAGTATTAGTAAATGTTGAAATTATCATTAACAAAGATTAATAAATGCTGTATAAGTGCAGTTCATGTTAACTAGTGTAAAGTGTTATTTTTCTAGAGTTTATGAGCATTGAATGTGTAATGGAACATTTTGACCATAACAAAATATATGAAAACATACAAGAGGTTTTTAATTATATCAAGCTTATATAAGATGTTTTGGTAAATATAAGGGGAATTCTAGTTTTCTGTAGTAAACACATTTTTATTTGATAACCTTTAATACTGTTTTCTTATGAATGTTGTAACTACAACCACTAAACCTGAAGAACAGCTTGAAGTGTGATGACCGTAATGTTCATCATTAATGAAGGATAAACACAAACCGCTCTGTTCTTCGGGATCTTCCTGCTTTATTCTGAAGGGTTCTGGATCACTCATCTTCTCTCAGCTCTTTCTTCACTTGTCAGATGATGGAAATATTGCAGCATTTATTGGAGAATTCTGTGGAGAGTGAACAAAAGGAATCAGTTATTGAGTTACACATCTTAAGCATTAACTATCCATCTATCAAAATGTAAAATAACTGAAATGATTTTATATTTAACTTCATTTAGTTTTTTACTTGCCTGTATTTTTGCTAATTGGTTAGTCGTTATCTATTTACTGTTTTATATTAAACATGTTTTATCACTGACTTTAACTCAATTAAAGTAAAGAGAGGTGTATCTTTAAGATCATACTTTACCTCAGTCTGTACAATGACATTACTTTAAGTGACAGTTTGCAATGATTTAATAAATGAGGGGAAAACGGAGGCTTTTACATGAAATAAAGAGATTATCATTTTATCAATAATCAGACACTTTTACATGATATGATTCAGGAAGTATGTTTATTTTAAAGACGATGCAACTGCACTATAATAGTATTATTTCACACAATCTGAGACGAGAAAGACATTAACACTGCATCCAAACGGGTTTATCTTTGCTTTAGTAACTTCTATCACAGTTACACAGTGACTTGACTTTAAGATCGTGTGAGTAAGAGTAACATTATGATCGAAACAATCATGAACACAGAACTAATCCCACAGTTCCTCACAGAGCCAGATAGGCTCAATGTGTATTGAGAACACCCGCTCATATAGCACACAATTAGATTAAAACGAGACAGAAATGACCGCTGAAGATGAAGCTTATAAAACTTGTTGTTATGATTGTGTAAATAAACAAAGCGCTGTGATATAGCTCACCTCAGAAGACCGAGAACGCGCCGGGGGTGGCGTCATCACTGCGCGACGATCGCGAGAACTCGGCCGAATCCGAGATCGCCCCCTAAACCCTCATTCACTATTCCCTACTTTAGTCCACTAATACTTGAAGGAGTGAGTGAACTCGTACAGCGCTGTGTGTACATTATTGCAGTGCAATGTGGGATAGAATGAGTGCACTCCACTCAATAACGTCCAATGGTTTTGGACACCACCTTCAAATAATGCCCTATTTAGGGTATAGGGGGCGATTGCGGATTCAGCCCTTCCCTTACGAAAATGAGCCATGGTTTTACTACAAATAAAACCAAAAAACCATGGTTATTGTAGTTAAACCATGGTAACCACAAATTAACCATGGTTTCCCCCGCTGAAAAATCCAGCTAAAACCAGCCTAAAATGGTTAGCTGGTTTTAGCTGGATTAAGCTGGAAGTAGCTGGTTTTAGCTGGTCTCCCAGCCTGGTTTAGCTGGTATTAGCTGGTCAAACTGGTCTCCCAGCCTGGTTTAGCTGGTATTAGCTGGTCACCCAGCCTGACTTAACTGGTTTTTGCAGGTTTCACAGCCTGGCTTAGCTGGTGTTCAGCTGGTCTCCAAGCCTGGCTTAGCTGGTGTTCAGCTGGTCTCCCAGCCTGGTTTAGCTGGTGTTCAGCTAGTCAAGCTGGTCTCCCAGCCTGGTTTAGCTGGTCAAGCTGGTCTCCCAGCCTGTTTTAGCTGGTGTTCAGCTGCCTGGTTTTTGCTGGTCTCCCAGCCTGGTTTAGCTGATCAAGCTGGTTTCCCAATCTGGACTGGAAGTTGGTGGTCTGCTTGTTTTAGCTGGTCTCCCAGCCTAGCAAAGCTGGTGAACATCTTACCTAATTACAAATCAATCAGATTCCATGCTAAGACCACACTGACCAGCTAAGACCAACACTGACCAGCTAAGATCAACACTGACCAGCTAAGACCACACTGACCAGCTAAGACCAACACTGACCAGCTAAGATCAACACTGACCAGCTAAGATCAACACTGACCAGCTAAGACCAACACTGACCAGCTAAGACCAATACTGACCAGCTAAGACCAACACCGACCAGCTAAGACCAACACTGACCAGCTAAGACCACACTGACCAGCTAAGACCAACACTGACCAGCTAAGACCAACACTGACCAGCTAAGACCAACACCGACCAGCTAAGACCAACACTGACCAGCTAAGACCACACTGACCAGCTAAGACCAACACTGACCAGCTAAGACCAACACTGACCAGCTAAGACCAACACCGACCAGCTAAGACCAACACTGACCAGCTAAGACCAACACTGACCAGCTAAGACCAACACCGACCAGCTAAGACCAACACTGACCAGCTAAGACCAACACTGACCAGCTAAGACCAACACTGACCAGCTAAGACCAACACCGACCAGCTAAGACCAACACTGACCAGCTAAGACCACACTGACCAGCTAAGACCAACACTGACCAGCTAAGACCAACACTGACCAGCTAAGACCACACTGACCAGCTAAGACCAACACCGACCAGCTAAGACCAACACTGACCAGCTAAGACCAACACTGACCAGCTAAGACCAATACTGACCAGCTAAGACCAACACTGACCAGCTAAGACCAATACTGACCAGCTAAGACCAACACCGACCAGCTAAGACCAACACTGACCAGCTAAGACCAACACTGACCAGCTAAGACCAACACCGACCAGCTAAGACCAACACTGACCAGCTAAGACCACACTGACCAGCTAAGACCAACACTGACCAGCTAAGACCAACACTGACCAGCTAAGACCAACACCGACCAGCTAAGACCAACACTGACCAGCTAAGACCAACACTGACCAGCTAAGACCAACACTGACCAGCTAAGACCAACACCGACCAGCTAAGACCAACACTGACCAGCTAAGACCACACTGACCAGCTAAGACCAACACCGACCAGCTAAGACCAATACTGACCAGCTAAGACCAACACTGACCAGCTAAGACCAATACTGACCAGCTAAGACCAACACCGACCAGCTAAGACCAACACTGACCAGCTAAGACCAACACTGACCAGCTAAGACCACACTGACCAGCTAAGACCAACACCGACCAGCTAAGACCAACACTGACCAGCTAAGACCAACACTGACCAGCTAAGACCAACACTGACCAGCTAAGACCAACACCGACCAGCTAAGACCAACACTGACCAGCTAAGACCAACACTGACCAGCTAAGACCAACACTGACCAGCTAAGACCAACACCGACCAGCTAAGACCAACACTGACCAGCTAAGACCAACACTGACCAGCTAAGACCAACACTGACCAGCTAAGACCACACTGACCAGCTAAGACCAACACCGACCAGCTAAGACCAACACTGACCAGCTAAGACCAACACTGACCAGCTAAGACCAACACTGACCATGTTAGTGGTCTGACCATTTTTAGTCTAGCCATGGTATTTGTGGTAAAACTGTGGTTATATAAATGGTAATCAATTAGCCAAAAAACCATGGTTACTACACTTTTACTATAATAAAACCATGGTTACTACACTTTTACTATAATAAAACCATGGTTACTACACTTTTACTATAATAAAACCATGGTTATTTTTCGTAAGGGTTGCTTTGCTTTAATTACTAAAATAGTGCTGTCAGCATATTGTGACAAAAGTGTAGAACAATAAATCTGATAACATCATTCGAGGTGAACTCAATTATGCACACAGAAGTGAATTTGCCCTGGTGTTTGTGCACTGTCCGGACGGTCAGCTTTCGCTCAGTGTTTAGCAGACTGGAAGTCAAAGCTGAAGTAAATCAGTTGACAGAGAGTTTACTAAAGACAGAGTTCTGCAGAAAATCAGTACGATCCAGCCTCAAACTAACTCAGAACTAACTAGAACACTAGTACTGACCCTTACAGAACAAAAACATATGAATATACTGCAAAATATAATGCGATATATTACATAATACATTTCCATCCCTTACGAAAAATAACCATGGTTTTATTGTAGTAAAAATGTAGTAACCATGGTTTTTGGCTAATTGAATACCATTTATATAACTACAGTTTTATCACAAATACCAGGTTAAACTATGGTTAGAGAAGCAAAACGATACTCGGTTACTTAACGTAACCTCGGTTCTCTCTAGAAGAGGGAACGAGTATTGCGTAAGTTCCTTACGCTACGGGAAAGTATTCTTTCTTCGAGATTTCTGAAAAACCCAAAATTATCCTTAATTTTGTAACATTGTCAACGCAGTGCGGCAGCCTGGCAGACCATAGCAGGCTATTCCAGCGTGCTATTGGCTGCTCTGCTGGCAACTGCAGCAGCCTATCGGTGAGCCCGCGTGACGTGGCGACCAATGAGGGCGCTTCGCGCCCACCTGGCTTCATTTGCCTACAGGTGGGGCGTGGCCACGTGTATATAAGCAGGGCTCACGGGCTGCATATTCGGTTTTCGTAGTTCTGAAGCGTAAAAGCCCGCGGGGCGCACGGCAAGGAACGCAATACTCGTTCCCTCTTCTAGAGAGAACCGAGGTTACGTTAAGTAACCGAGTATCGTTCTCTTACGAGAGGTTCTCTCGTATTGCGTAAGTTCCTTACGCTACGGGAACATATTGTCAACGCCGTGCGCGCCTCGCGTACAGCATATGTATCCCAGGGAACCGGGGACCATAACACTGCTCGGGCAGGGTGGCCGGTAAGGAAAACGGGCCACCACATCTACAGACACTTCATTCGAACTGACGGGTGGTTACAACGGGTGGTTACAACACCCTGTCCCATGAATGAGGGAACGGCACCTGCCGGTCTCCTTCAAATTCACCACACCTTGTCTCATGAATGAGGGAACGGCAACGCCGGTCGCCTTCAAATTCACAATATTTTATTATATGAGTGAGGTAACGGCACCACCGGTCACCTTCAAACTCACAACAGCTCGTCTCGTAAATGAGGAAACGGCACCGCCGGTCTCCTTCAAATTCACATGAGCCTAGTACCGAACTTACTACCAGTATGTGAGCTATGTCTGCGCAGAATCACTGGGCAGGACCAACAGCCCTATTGAACTGGTAACACTTTCGCCTGTAAGGCAGGAACTTCCAGATTGTAAAATCTCACGAACGTAGACGGGGAGGCCCAGCCTGCCGCCATACAGATATCGTGGATGGAAATCCCTCTGGCCCAAGCCCACGAAGAGGCCATGCCTCTGGTGGAGTGTGCTCTGACACCTAGCGGGCACTGCAGGTGTTTGGAAGCGTATGCAGTTGCAATCGCGTCCACTATCCACCTGGAAAAGGTCTGTTTCGAGGAGGCGAGACCTTTAGTGCGCCCACCAAACGAAACAAATAGCTGCTCAGAACGCCTGAAGGCGGCGGAGCGTGTGACATAAACCCTCAATGCCCTGACAGGGCAGAGGAAATTGCCACCGTCCCCCTCATCGGATGCTGGCAGAGCCGAGAGGGAGATAATCTGCGCCCTGAAGGGAGTGCCGATCGCTTTGGGGACATAACCATGCCTCGGTCTGAGAATGACCTTAGAGTCATTTGGACCAAACTCCATACACGTCGGGCTCACTGAGAGCGCGTGTAGATCCCCCACGCGTTTCACTGAAGCCAGAGCTATCAGGAACGCGGTTTTTAGCGAAAGGAACCTTGGTTCCACAGTCTCGAGCGGTTCAAAAGGATGGGCCTTCAGGGCCTCTAGGACCAAGGCCAGATCCCATATAGGAACCGATGGGGGCCGCGGGGGATTCATCCGTCTGGCTCCTCTGAGGAAACGGATGATGAGCTCGTTCCTTCCTAGCGTGCTACCTAGCGTCGTCTGAGCGAACGCTGCTATAGCCGCCACATACACTTTGAGCGTGGAAGGGGACCTGCCCAGTTCCAAAAGCTCTTGGAGGAAGGAGAGCACCCGCTGGACCCCACATTGCTGTGGGTCCAATCCCTTGGAAACACACCACTCAGTGAACACCGGCCACTTAGAACTATATAACCGCCTCGTCGAGGGGGCTCTAGAGTGTGAAATCGTGTTCATAACCCCTTCGGGCAGGTCAACGGGTATCCGTTGGTCACCCATACATGCAGAGACCATCGCTCTGGATGGGGATGCCAAACTGACCCTCCTGCTTGAGAGAGGAGGTCTGCTCTCAGCGGAACTGGCCAGGGGGGTGAGTGCGACAGCTTCACCAGCTCTGGGTACCAAATCTGGTTCTCCCAGCGCGGCGCTATAAGGAGCACCAGGCGGCGCGTCTCCCTGATTTTCGCTATGACCTGGGGCAATAGGGAAATCGGCGGGAAAGCATACAGCGGGAGGCTGGGCCAAGGTTGGGACAGCGCATCCTCGCTTTTGGACAGAAACCTCGGGCAGCGGGCGTTCTCTTTTGTTGCAAAGAGGTCGAGCTCCGCTCTGCCGAATAGGCGCCATACCAGCTGGACTGTCTGAGGGTGCAGGGACCATTCTCCTGGGAGAATGAGGCCCCTGGACAGCTTGTCCGGGCCCACATTGAGGTGGCCCGGTACGTGCGCAGCTCTCAGCGAGCGCAGCGAGCTGTGTGCCCACACGAGCAGGCGTTCTGTCAGATTGCCCAGACACCTGGACCTGACACCGCCCTGCCGGTTCACATAGGGCACCACTGTGGTATTGTCCGACCGGACCAACACGTGGTGTCCTCGTATAAGCGGGAGAAACTGCTTGAGCGCGTTCTCTACCGCTATCATCTCCAAACAGTTTATGTGTAGGAGCTTTTCCCCGCTCGACCAGAGGCCCGAGGCCGATCTGCCCTCGAAAACGGCGCCCCAACCCGTGGTGGAGGCGTCCGTCGAGATGACCTTGCGGTGTGAGATGGCTCCCATCGTCACTCCCCGCTGGTACCAGTCGGCTACTAACCAGGGCTCTAGGGCTGAAACGCAGCCCTGAGTCACTCTGATCCTGAAGCCTCCGGACGCCCAGGCTCTGTGAGGCACTCGGGCGTTTAACCAGCATTGCGGCGGGCGCATGCGCATTAAGCCCAGCTGGAGCACAGCTGCAGCTGAGGCCATACGTCCCAGCATCCTCTGAAAGAGCTTGAGAGGTGCGATTTTGCCCGGCCGGAAGTACGCATCCATGCGCCGAACTTGGCGCGCGCGTTGGGGTGACAGGCGGGCTGACATTGCCACAGTGTCCAGATTCAAACCCAGAAATGAGGTTGATTGCGTGGGCACTAATGAGCTCTTGGTCCAATTGACCGTGAGCCCCAGGCTGTCCAGATGGCTGAGCAGCATTGCCCTGTGGGCGAGGAGCTCGGCCTCTGACTGCGCCAGGATGAGCCAATCGTCCAGATAGTTCAACACTCGCATCCCTCGACTTCTCAGGGGAGCGAGGGCCGCGTCCATGCACTTCGTAAATGTACGGGGTGCTAGTGACAGGCCGAACGGAAGGACGGTGTATTGATAAGCCTGGCCGTCGAAGGCGAATTGTAAGAATGGCCTGTGACGCGGCGTTATCTTGATTTGAAAATATGCGTCTTTCAAATCTAGGGAGATTAGCCAGTCTCTCGGGCGAATATGCGCGAGGATCTGCTTGGTCGTGAGCATCTTGAACGATCTTCTCATAAGAGCTTTGTTCAGACGCCTCAGATCCAGAATCGGTCTGAGCGACCCAACCCTTTTTGGCACGAGAAAATACCGGCTGTAAAAGCCTGACTCGCTCATAGAATGGGGAACCGGTTCTATAGCCCCTTCGCACAGCAGTGTGGCTATCTCCGCTCGAAGTAGATGTGCTACTTCCTCGCTCACTCTCGTCTCCGTACGCGCACAGAAGCGCGGAGGGCGGCGAGCGAACTGCAGAGTGTAGCCGTGCTTCACTGTTTTCAGCACCCATTCTGATACACCTGGAATGGCTTCCCACGCTCTCGCGTGTGCCACACGGGATAGAACGGCCTCCGGGCTCGAAACGCCGCGCTTTGCGGGTTCGACGGCCTGTATAGGAGGGGCGGGCGCAGTGCGCGCGCTCTCTGTGCTGTGGGCCACCCGATCGCTCGCGATGGCTGGCCGCCCTACACACTGTATCTCTGCCGCTTCGAGCAGGGAGTGGCTTGTGTGTGGCCTTACACTCGTCGTTCCGGCCACCTTGGGCGGAGAACAAATGGTGTGTGGCGCGGCGCATGGCGCCGGGGGCAGAATGTTCGCGAAAATGTGTGAGCGCGTTTGAGCGGGCACAACTCTTACGCGTGGAACATGACCGGTTAAGAGTGGCTGTGTGACAGCGCGTGTGGTGATTAGGCGTGGGCGCAAATAAGCGGACACGTGACCTAACTCTAGCACTCGAGCGGCCGGTGGCCGCTTTATGTGAGTGAGAGACACGGGATTTGTGGTGCTTGGGTGCAGGGGTGAACACAAAAGTGGGCACGTTTACTGCATTTGAAAACACATACGGCGTGAGCCGTGCAACCAGAAAAAAAGGCAACTTCGTGATTTCTCTGGTTCGTCATAAAAACGGCGGTTGTAGACAGGCGAGAGGACAGTTTTGCCGGCTCGTTTGCTGCGTGAGAGCCATCTGCAGCAGCCACAGGAGTGGGGGCTGACAGGAAGAAGAGTTTTGACGGTGGTCCGACCACGGCGGGACTTAACCGTCGCTTCCCCCCTCTGCTAGGAGGACTTTGGAGGGGCTACAGTTGGAAACAGGCGAGAGGGCGAGTTCGCGGGCTCGTAGGCTGCGTGGAAAACATCTGCAGTAGCCACAGGAGTGGGGACTGACAGGAAAAACAGAGTTTTAACGGTGGTCCGGCCGCAGCGGGACTTAACCGTCTTTTCTCTCCTTATGTATAGACGTCCAAAAATACTCGAGCACCACGTGGTGCGAGTTAGCTTTCTGTATGTAAGAAAAGCTGGCCGCGAGCCCGGGGAAGCGGACAATAAAACATTTTTATCTGCCGCGAGAGCTGGGCTCGAACTCGGGTCTCCGGCGTTTCAGCCGCTGATTTTGCCACTGTGCTACCGGGAGGCACACAATAGCGTTCAGTTAGCGCGAGCATACAGCAGTACGTCCTCGTGCTTGTTGGCAGTCGTGCGTGCATAAAAGACAGGCTCGTTACTGCAATAGTAATATTTCCAGCCGCCTGAACTGGAGAGGGGGCTGAGAAATGCTAGAGAATGGCGGTTCGTCCGGCCACAGCGGGACGAAAACACCCTCTGTTAATTTCCCGGTGAGTGCGGCGCGCGCACGTGCGCGCGCGCTGAACGTGCTCGTGACCGAGCGCACTCACATTCCTTGTGAACGGCGCAATCTGCGCGGTCCAAGAGGGGGGAGTGCGGGTTCGTTGGAGAGCATATGTCAGCGTCATGTCTTATGACGGCGTATGTTTGCTGGCGTGCGTGTCTTAACAGGCTCGTGTACAGCAATATGAACAATTCCAGTCGCCTGAACTCATGAGGGGACTGAAAAATGTGCGCGAGGGTGGAACAGCTCTCTTGTAACGTAAAGAGAGCTGCAGGACCGTGCATTTCTGCCATCCCTTGTATATAAGCGGCGCATCAGCGCGGCATGAACAGAGGGGGGAGGAGGCTCGCTCCGAGACCGTTCATTTCTACCATCCCTTGCAAGCGGCGCGGTGGCGCGGCTTGAACAGAGGGGGAGGAGGCTCGCTCCGAGACCGTTCATTCCTACCATCCCTTGAAAGCGGCGCGGTGGCGCGGCTTGAATAGAGGGGGAGAAGGCTCGCTCCGAGACCGTTCATTCCTACCATCCCTTGTAAGCGGCGCGGCTTGAACAGAGGGGGAGGAGGCTCGCTCCGAGACCGTTCATTTCAACCATCTCTTGTAAGCGGCGCGGTGGCGCGGCTTGAACAGAGGGGGGGAACAGCGGAGTGATGTCGTCATAAAACTGCTCGAGTCGAGCCCGCAGGGTCGACATAGAGAGTTCCTCACACTCGGGGCATTCGCCCGCGAGGAGTGCGGCGGCGGCGTGGTCACGGCCCAGACAGAGAGCGCAGACACATGGCGGTCTCTGGTGCTGAGCTGCACGTGGCACGAGCCGCAGGTGGAACGAGGCGTTTTGATAAAAACGCTCGTGCTCTTTTATGAAACGTGTGACGCAACGGCGAGAACACGTGCAATGAAAGGATATAATGCTGCCGGATAGCAGAGCAGGCACGGATGGCTGAAGGTGGCGCGATGCTGCCGGCTTCTCCAGGCGCTGTCCTCTGCTTGCTCGTCTGCACGTTCACGGCGGCGGGTTCCAGATCCAGCGATGCGAAGGGCTTCGCTGAAGAAAAGAAAATCGAATATGCAGCCCGTGAGCCCTGCTTATATACACGTGGCCACGCCCCACCTGTAGGCAAATGAAGCCAGGTGGGCGCGAAGCGCCCTCATTGGTCGCCACGTCACGCGGGCTCACCGATAGGCTGCTGCAGTTGCCAGCAGAGCAGCCAATAGCTCGCTGGAATAGCCTGCTATGGTCTGCCAGGCTGCCGCACTGCGTTGACAATGTTACAAAATTAAGGATAATTTTGGGTTTTTCAGAAATCTCGAAGAAAGAATACTTTCCCGTAGCGTAAGGAACTTACGCAATACGAGAGAACCTCTCGTAAGAGAACTGTGGTTAATTTGCGGTTACCATGGTTTTTTGGTTTTATTTGTAGTTAAACCATGGTTTATTAAGGGATGTATGGGGAACTAGTGCTTATATTTTTCAATATTCTGCAATGCATTGACCATGTATGGCTATATATATTGATACATATAAAATATTTAGAAATGAAGACAAAAATAGCATTTCATGTAATATTCATAAAGTTTTATCCACTTTTAAAACTTTATGTTGGCTGGTAAAGTCCTTTATTGTGTACATACATTGCACAAACATGTTCTCATAAAGCGTAAATGTCCCTGAGAGACACAGAACGACGTTCACACAAATAGACGAGCAATATTTTTATTTCTTGTTATTCATCATTCTCTCTGACAAGAGTGTGTGTGTGTGCATTAATGGTCTTGCATCATCTCTAGTAGGAACAAGAAAGTCAAACACAACTCAATCCATGCACACACTCTACATTTCTTATTATGGAGTGATTATAATAAAGGTAAAGATAAACGGAACAAATATCATATAAAGCATAATATAATATCATGAAGTCAAATCCTACAAGAATGAGTTCATTTGGGAGGAGATCTGAATCTCACGCTGGTGTTGAAGATGAACGTCACTGTAAAAACTTCAGCGGATGTTTGGTTGTCCTGTCGCTTGCTGTGGCTGCTCATGGCAGATTTCTGTAGTAGAGATTGGGTTTTATTGGCTGATGTTTGGTGAGGACACAGTTTCACACTTGAAAGGGCTGGATCTGAAGACTCGATTTCATGATTTCAGACATTTGTTTTTGTATGATTGAGTAGAGAAGATGACTGAGTGAAACTCTCCCCACATGAAGGCCAGTGATACGGCTTCTCTCCGGTGTGGATCCGCTCGTGTGCTTTCAGACATGCTGACCATGTGAATCTCTTGTCACAGTGTGAACACTTGTAAGGTTTCTCTCCAGTGTGAACTCTCTGGTGCTGTTTCACTTCAGCGTCTGTAATAAAGGTCTTCCCACAGTCGAAGCACATGTGATTCTTCACAGCGGCGTGTCTTTTCTGGTGTCGTATTAAAGCATCTCGCTGATGGAAACTCTTTCCACACAGAGAACACACGTGAGGCTTCTCCTGTGAGTGAACTTTGAGGTGAACCTTTAGGGAATCTGCCCGGGAAAACCTTTTCCCGCACTGATCACAGGTAAATGGTCTTTCTCCTGAATGAGAAAGCAGATGTGATTTTAGAGCACTTATCTGTCTGTAGCTCTTCCCGCACTGATCACATGTGTGTGGTTTCTCTCCGGTGTGGATCTTCATGTGTTCGTTAAGGTTTCCTTTATGTGTGAAGCTCTTCCCGCACTGATCACACGTGTGCGGCTTCTCTCCGGTGTGGATTTGCATGTGTTTATTAAGTTTTCCGTTTTTAGTGAAACTCTTCCCGCACTGGTCACACGTGTGCAGATTCTCTCCCGTGTGGATCCTCATGTGTTCATTAAGAGCTCTCTTTCTTTTAAAACTCTTCCCACATTGATCACATACGTGTGGCTTCTCTCCGGGGTGGATTATCATGCGTCTCTTCAGGGTTTGTGTAAAACTCTTCCCACACTGAGGTAAAGCGAAAGATTTTTTCAATAAAATCTTTGCAGTCTGTGAGTGACTCTGAGATTTGGCATGATGAAGTTTCTCCTGTGCTTCTCTCAGCTCTTCACTCTCCTTGTTGTCTTCCATCAGGTCTAAAATGCAAGAAAGGTTTTCTTCTGAAAAAATGCATCACAGACAAATGGTTTATTATCTCATATAGAAACGGCTGGCGAAGATAGAATTTGCATGACATCTATTTGGCAATAATAATGACTATTTTCTTCATTTCCCCAGTACCAATAGTGTCAGCTGACCCAATCGCAATTCTTTATATGCATATATTTTATATTCTCTCTGTATATATTGTATCTTTATTTTGTATCTGCATCTCTTCCAGCAAAATACTATTTTTACAGTCTAGTCATTATCTTAATCACTTGGTGCCCCAGGGCACTCGCCCAATCCTGTGTGGATAATCCGGCCCCGGTGTCACAGGTGATCCTGAGAGGGCCCTTCTCATCCGGGCAGCTGTGAACTCGCCTGGACTCGTATTCCTAAACAACCCCTGCAAATAAAAACACAGGCAATATCTGTTCCCTTTGAGTCACAGAGATCACTGGAACAGAACAACATCACACTCAGAGTGTACAAGGACTTCCACGTATGATTCATTGCCTAATTTCAACATACAGGGACAATGGTGCTTACAATGGAGTTACATATTCCAAGTATGCATGTGTCACGGGTGACAAAATGCTGGGCAAAGCGGAACCTTTCGTTCTTTCCATGTTCCCCGAGGGGAACTGTGTTGGTGTAACACCTCACTCCGGTTCCGGGTGTAGCGGGGATATTGTCCCACCCGAATTACTGCTGATGCACGGCAGGTGTGAGAGAGAGAGGAGCGGTGGTTGCACAGGCTTTCCGCTTCACAAGAGGAGGATAAAAGAGCCATTCAGAAGAGAAGTTGGAGGAAGCAGGTTCGGAGGTTGGAAAGTGGAAGGTTGAGAGTTGAGGTCGGGCTGGTGAAAGTCAGTCAGTGTCCAGGTAATCAGTCGTTTGGCTGGGTCTCTGTCGTTGTGTCTTGGGGTAGAAGATCTCCTGTTTGAGCGCTCACATTGGACGCTGTAATCCTGGAAATTCGTGTGAGTGAAGAACTGCCATTGGAGTCTGTCGTTTAAAGCTGCTTGTGGAATATTACTGGACTGAACGGCTGCTTGGATCTGCGCTGGAAGAGGAAGAGAGAAAGATAAGTGAATTAATTACATCGTTGAATCAAATATAAAGCTTGAAGAAAAGACTGTGCATGTGAAATTTACTATTGAGGAGGACATCTGTTTCAGATACGCTGGGGAGGAATTTAGAGTTGAATATTCCCATTGAATCGCATGAATGAAGCGAGGCTTCTGATCAGCCTTACTGTGTGAGTGATATGCAGTTGTTTGCCTTACCTGATGCACGCCGAATTAATGCTGTGGATTTGAAGTGAACACGAGTGCTGTGTGCTATGCTGAGAAGAGTCTCCCAACGCCTGCTTTCATTCTTGTGAAATGATCTACTTGTCTCCATCTAAATTCCAGAACGATACAACTGAACTGGTGAAGTAATGCTTTGTATTATCCTCTCTTCCACTGAGTGTTGTCGTGAAGTGATCCCTCATTGAAGGCTCCTGTTAACCCTCTCTCTCTCTGAAATTACAAGTCTCGGGAAGAACTGTATAGCTGTGGAAAAGTCTGAACCGTGATACGTGCTGATGGAGCTCTGAAGATGTACAACATTGCTGGTAAAGCTGCCTATTGAGTCTCTTGCTAATGTCTGATGAAAGTGTTTGATGTCGAGGAAAGAATCCTGAAGACTGCAGCAATGCTGTGAAGTGAGTTTTAAAGTCACAATTTCCCTCTCACGTTCTGTTAAGAGAATCGGCTGTTAAGAGAAGAAACCTTACCTGTCACCTACCGTCTGAGTCCTGCAGATGTGCAGCAATGCTGTGAAGTGAGTTTTAAAGTCACGATTTCCCTTTTATGCTCTGATGAAAGAATCTGCCGTTAAGAGAAGCAACATTACCTGTTCCTTACTGTCTGAGTCCTGCAGATGTGCAGCAACGCTGTGAAGTGAGTTTTAAAGTCACAATTTCCCTCTCACGTTCTGTTAAGAGAATCGGCTGCTAAGAGAAGAAACCTTACCTGTCACCTACCGTCTGAGTCCTGCAGATGTGCAGCAACGCTGTGGAGTGAGTTTTAAAGTCACGATTTCCCTTTTATGTTCTGATGAAAGAATCTGCTGTTGAGAGAAGAAACCTTACCTGTTACCTACCACCTGAGTCCTACAGATGTGCAGTAACGCTGTGAAATGTGTAGCAACGCTGCGAAGTGAGTTTAAAGTTATAATTCCCCTCTCATGCCTTGATAAGAGAATCTGCTGTTGAGAAAGTGAACATTACCTGTTACTTACTGTTTGAGTCCTGCAGATGTGTAGCAACGCTGCGAAGTGAGTTTGAAGTTATAATTCCCCGCTCACGTCCTGACAAGAGAATCTGCTGTTAAGAGAAGAAACCTTACCTGTCACATACCGTCTGAGTCCTGCAGACGTGCAGCAACGCTGTGAAGTGAGTTTTAAAGTTATAATTCCCCTTCTCACGTCCTGATACGAGAATCTGCTGTTGAGGAAGGGAACATATCCTGTTACTTACTGTTTGAGTCCTGCAGATGTGCCGCAACGTTGTGGAGAATCGTTCCAGCGGCTACTCCGGTCCAATAGCCCGAGAAGACAGGAGTTGCTCAGTCTTTCCTCAAGCCGATCATTATTCAATAAAGATTGTTATTTTTGAACTCAATTACTAGCCTCCTCATTTGTCCGTCTGTTGCGTGCCTGTGGTGTCGGCTCCTCGCGGTGGTGTCTGGAGTCCGCCCCGGCCTGCACCGGTGACACATGTGTTAGTGGGTACACGGTGCATTATTGACCTTCAAGACCACAGGACACAGTTGCCTTTACATGGTTCCATCTGAATAGGAACAAAATACCAACCTATAGATGTCAACTCTGATCAAAATAATCACAAAACAATTGCATTTTGATTGTGAGGAGACTGAATGAATAAACACTGCCCCTGCATTCCTGACATGGGTCAGACCGTTACAGTAATTAAAGGAATAGAGACAATTCATTGAAGAAATGATTCTTTATATAATAAAAGAGTTGATTGTAAATCCACTGCTTCAATGTGTTTTCCAATTGCCTGCAGTGTCCCATATAGAATATGCTACTTTAATTATTTCACAGTTCTTATGACGGCTCTAACTACAATCACTAAATCTGCTTGAAGTGTTATAACCTTAACGTCAGCATCATTAATGAAGAATTAAGAGAATTAAGAACAAACACCAACCTCCTTGTTTTTCCGTATCTTTGTGATTTATTCTGCGGGGTTCTGGATCATCCATGTACTCAAAACTTCAGCTTTACTTTCTGCACATCAGCTTTTATCCGTTGTCAAGGGGTGGAGTAACAGCCGTCCAATGAGAATATACATTACATCATATGGAACGCAAGACAAAGAGAAAAACAAGCCCATCTACAAATGTGTCTAAATGTCTTGGAGGCGGATTTCCTCAGCTGGACAAATCAAGATCCCCTATCTGGGCTGTTTTCCAAGAACCACACACTGTACATCCATGGGCAGGGCATTACATAATAATAATAGGTGTGTGCTGCAATAAGAACAGTTTCTCTCCTCTCCCCATCTAACTCCTCATATTTCCCTTGTGCTCAGAGTTCAGCGAGTTTATAGAGACCGAAGAGAGGGTTCATATATATATATATATAAACAGGGACAGCTGGCGGTCGGAGAAATGGGCATGCCGAGAGGTTTCTCAATGGTGAAAGGAGCTTCTCGTTGATAACTACATTGGCCAATCAGCATTAAACACACATATACAGCATTCCTTTATGTGACAATGTAAGTGTATTTTACAAATAATCTGTCCTGACAGTTTTATTGATGTTATATTATTTTGTGTGAGATAATGGTATTACTTGTATTGTGGAAAACAGTTTCATGATTAATTTGTACTGGCGTCATAATGTCATTTCTGTTTTGAGCGCACTGAGGAGCGGTACGTGGTTAGCAGTGCTCTTAAAGGTTTGCATGAGTTGGATTGAGTACATATATATACACACACAGTGGGTAAAGTGGGATTTGGCAGGTGGGGGAACCCACACATTTTGTGTAGGTGCAACAGGGAAAAATGAATCACCGGTGGACAACAGATTGAGTATTATGGTATATATACTTTTTGGGACAAGAGTGTCACTGTGGCACCAAGTATCACAATACTTAATAACTTGATATTTTAATGGTTTTATTTTGGTCCATCTACATCTACACTGATATGATGACAATACTATGTAAAAATAGCTGAGCACCACAATATGCAACACAACCTTGTTTTTCACTACATAAAAATGGGAAGTATAAAACTGACTCAAATTTAACACAACAAAATGGCTGAAGACACAACTATAACAGAACTAAATCACAACCTAGATAGACCTATCGCAGAGTCAATGTCAAAGTCAAAATGCAGAATCAAAAGTTTATCTGTATAATAAAACATAAGAAACAATAACAACAACAAAACAACAGTGTATGCTGGTCCAAATATTGTGGCTATTCTCACATCCAGTCAAAATAGATCCAATATTGACCGGTACTGTGACTTGATTTGTCCTTTTAACTCCGCAGACCCGGATTAAGGGCACGTAGGGCTCTGGGGCTATAACAAACCCAAGGGCCCCCATATTAGCCGATCTTGGTGTCACAACGTTTTCTGGCAGAGAAATAATTCGTTTTTGTTTTTTTTTAAGCAGTGAAGCATGGTGGTGGCAGCATCATGCTGTGGGGATGTGTTTCAGCCAGGGTTTCCACGGGGTCTTAAAAAGTCTAAAAAGTCTTACATTTCAAAATCAAAGTTTTAGGCCTTAAAAAGTCTTAAATTCGCTGAAGTATTGAGTTCTAGGTCTTAAATTATTTTAAACAGGTCTTAATTTTCCTGCGTCCATGTAACATTACCTCTATTGCTCATTGAAATGCTCCCGCAGCACTTCAGTTTGTGTGTGTGTGTGTGTATGTGTGTGTGTTTATTCCGATGTGTTGTATTTCTTTCTTTCTCTAGTCCAAGTGTAATTCTCTGTATTACTACTACAAATGAGACCAACATGCATCTTATATTGCAGCCAATCAGCTGTCATGTTATTGGCGCGAGTCTCTTTCGGATTCTACCACAGACACATCCAACGGATTTATACTTCAGCTAAGTTCTGCAGTTCTGTGATCGTGAAAGCGAAGGTGAATCTTTCTCACCTCCTGTCTCAGTGACACGGATCAGGCGAAGCGATTGCGCAATGTGGATGAATGACCAAATAAAAAGTATGATATGCCTGATAGCACTAAAAAAGAGTAAATAAAAGCGATGTAAACCTACTTGTAAAATTTTTGGTCATATTTCCCACCCTATAAGCGATCGTGTTATTAAAGCTAGATAGCACACCACCGGCCTAGCCTTTTTTTTTTTTTGGTAAGATACCAAACAAAATGTATGCATTTTGTTTGTTTTATTGTCGTGTGTAACTATATTGCATCTAACATAATAATATGGTAAATGTGGCATCCTAATTATAAATTCTTTTTTAATTTCTGACAAATTACCACCACAAGATTTTACCACCAAAGTAATTTATCTCAAACAAATCACCCCAAAAATATATTTATATATATTGTGAAATTCTGGTGGGATCGAGCTGTGGGGAAGTACAAGTTTACTGATACTTTGTTCAATTTGAATAAATTAATATCCTTTTGTGAGTAATTTTGTGATTCTGCATTTCCTTTGTACATTTTTTTAATTGCGTGATATAGGTCTTAAATTTCATTCATAATGGTCTTAAAAATTTGACTTGGTGAAACCTGCAGTAACCCTGTTCAGCGGCAGGAACTGGGAGACTCGTCAGGCTCGAGGGAAAGATGAATGCAGCAATGTACAGATACATCCTTGATGAAGACCTGCTCCAGGGCGCTCTGGACCTCAGACTGGGGTTCATCTCCCAACAGGACACCAACCCTAAGCACAGCCAAGAGAACACAGGAGTGACTCCGGGACGACTCTGGGAATGTCCTTGAGTGGCCCAGCCAGAGCCCAGAGCTGAACCCGATTGAGCATCTCTGGAGATCTGAACATGGCCGACGCTCCCCATCCAGCCTGATGGAGCTCAAGAGGTCCTGCTTTAAATTTAATTCAATCCATTTTGGAATAATGCTGTGTCAGGGGACTGTGTTGGGTAATAATCCTGCTGTCTAATCAGCCTCTTGATATGCCACACCTGTGAGGTGGATGGATTATCTCGGCAAAGGAGAAGTGCTCACTAACACAGATTTGTGAACAATATTTGAGCGAAATAGGCCTTTTGTGTACATAGAAAAAGTCTTAGATCTTTGAGCTCAACTCATGCGTTTATAATTTTGTTCAGTGTATGTTTCTGTAGCTCAGAGCTTTCCTGTAGCTCAAGCAGTAGAGCATGGCGCTAGCAACGCCAAGGTCATGGGTTCGATTCCCAGGGAAAGCAAGAATTGATAAAATGTTAAATGTGTACCTTGAATGCAATGTAAGTCGCTTTGGATAAAAGCGTCTGCCAAATGCATAAATGTAAATGTAATGTATGTGGCAAGTAGGGATACATTTGCAGTGGGGTCTTGTATTACTCTGAAGAGGTTTCTCCCCTCGCCCCGTTTGGGAACCACTGCCATAAAGGATAAATACTTGTTAAATGCTGATTAAGCATGGATTAATAAGAGAGCGATGGGAAGGTGATGAAGCATAGGAATCCACCGCAGTTCATATTTAAATATAAAATTTAACTAAATACAAAAATCATAAACTACCAAATGGGTGAACTACTCACTGTGATTTCAGACATTTGTTTTTTGTATGATTGAGTAAAGAAGATAATTGAGTGTAACTCTTCCCACATGGAGGGCAGTGATACGGCTTCTCTCCGGTGTGGATCCGCTCGTGTATTTTCAGATGTCCTGAACATGTGAATCTCTTGTCACAGTGTGAACACTTGTAAGGTTTTTCTCCAGTGTGAACTCTCTGGTGCAGTTTCAGTTCAGCATTTCTAACAAAAGTCTTCCCACAATCAAAGCACATGTGATCTTTCACAACATTGTGTCTCTTCTGGTGTAAATTTAGAGAACCCATCTGACTAAAACTCTTTCCACACAAAGAACACGTGTGAGGCTTCTCCTTTGAGTGAACTTTCATGTGGTCCTTCAGCGCATCTGCCCTAAAAAACGTTTTCCCGCACTGATCGCAGGTATACGGTCTTTCTCCAGAATGAGAACGCAGGTGTGATCTTAAACTGCATGCCTTTCGGTAACTCTTCCCACACTGGTCACATGCAAATGGCTTCACTCCGGTGTGGATCCTCATGTGCTCACTAAGGGATCCTTTTTGTGCAAACCTCTTCCTGCACTGATCGCATGCGTGTGGCTTCTCTCCCGTGTGGGTTTTCATGTGATCCTTAAGGGTTCCTTTATGTGTGAAACTCTTCTCACACTGATCACGTGTGTGGTTTCTCTCCAGTGTGGATTATCATGTGTCTCTTCAGGCTTTCTTTTATTGTGTAACTCTTCCCGCACTGAGGGCAAGTGAAAGACTTTTTGGCTCTTCTTTTCAGTAAATTACTTTTAGTCTGTGAGTGACTCAAAGATGTTTCACTAGTTTTGACATTGTGATGTTTCTCCACTGCTTCACTCTCCTTGTCGTCTTTCATCAGATCTAAAATAAAAGTAAGAAGAAAAAAATTAACTTAAAGTGAACCATGATGTAATGGCGGAAAGAAGACTACTGCTATAAATGTATTATTTTTATGCATTTATATAAGAAATCAGCGAATGATTGCCATTCCCAATAATTTGTTTTTTAATTTGTTTTCTTAATCTGATTTATATCCATTTCCAAATCACTTGTACTATGTAGGGTCACAGCGATCCGGATTTTGACACAAATCTCATGTCATGACCCGTTTAAGAAAACTACGATTCTCTATTCATTATATAATAAAACAGGGGACTTAAAGCCACCTCTTTACTTTAATTACCTGTAATTCGTTCTTTTGTTCTTATTTTATTACTGTTTACTTGTCTTCAGTAAGCTTAAGAACTTTTTTCTTATATAGGCTTGTATAATATAATATATAGGGTATATATTTAATTACTGCTAAGGATACATTAGCACAGATAACTCATGAGCTAATCAGTAAATGTTGAAGAACACACAGTGGTCCCAATCAATGACGTCTCCAGAGCTAAGGAGCAGGAGGAGGAGATGGCCAACACACACACACACACGCACACGCGCACACGCACACGCACACGCACACACACACACACACACACACACACACACACACACACACACACACACACACACACACACACACACCATTATGAGGACTCTCCATAGGCGTAATGGTTTTTATACTGTATAAACTGTATATTCTATCCCCCTACACTGCCCCTGCCCCTAAACTTAACCCTCACAGGAGACATTCTGCGTTTTTACATTTTTAATAAAACATTGTTTAATATGTTTTTAAAGCGATTTGATTTACGGGGACATTTGAAATGTCCTCATAAACCACCTTGATGTTGTAATACCAGTGTAATACCCATGTCATTATACAAATTTGTGTCCTCATAAATCACAAACAAGCACACACACACACACACACACAAAGCCAGTACTTTTCCACTTCACTGACGGCAGCTTTCTATTCTCACACCGATATCGTTATTGTGAAATAAAATGACACATATTGTAAATGTATGTCATATCACTCACCCTACAAGTGAACAGGTGTTCAACTCCTCAGCTTTATAATCAACACCAACACTTTTAAAACTGTATATTGCGAAATCACATTCCCTTATCATTTATTTTCTCCACGTTAACATCGTCAGTTTTTAGTCAGACCTCCTGATCAATGATTCTCAAATCTCCTTTCACTGACCATTGTTCTTTAGAAAAGAAAAGAGGTCTCCATTCTTCATTCTGTACCGTTCATGGAAAGTGTCCTATATAGTATTTGCTACTTTAACTGTTTTATGACTGTTGTAACTACATCCATTAAATCTGATGAACTGCATGAAGTTCTTCAGCATCATTAATGAAGAATCATCTAGCGTCTAGGGTCTTTCCCGTCCCATTTGTTGGCCACAATTAATTGTCAATGGTTATTTATTTCCCTTCCAAATGTGCATTCTGAATAATAAATAAATATATTTCCCAACTTAACCTATTGCTGTCCAACGTTTGTCTTCTCATAAAGGTGTTTTTCTCTTACTGATCAATTCTCATACCTGTTGAATTTACATTTTTAAATGAATTGGACTGATAAACATCCTTATGAAAATTAAGCATTCGATATTATTATAGTAAAAAGTATTAATCATGTTATTTTTCGCGGATTGATTACCATTTGTATTACAGTTTTACTACAAATACCGTGGTTAATCTATGGTTAGTGTAGCAGAACTATGGTTGATTTGTGGTTACCATGGTACATTAACCATGTTTTATTTGCAGTAACCACGGTAAAGTTTCATGAAAGAAGTATTAAAATAGGTGAATAAATACATGGTTAAAGTAAATGCTGGAACATAAGCGTTTTGATGGTTAAATTAGTAGGTTACATTAATTCTCATCATACCTTAGCCATGTGTTAAAACAGATCAATAAGTAGTGAATTGTAAATGTTTAAATTCATTTTAATCTACAACATAAATACATTTATAAAACTGTGTTTGAAAACAGATGGTGTACAGTTACAGTAAGTCATCCAAACTTAAAGCCTCCGATGACGCAAAATGACGATTTTTGGCTTTTTTCCAGACATAAAATACACAAATCGCTCATCTCGGGGGGGTTTTACATTCAACCTACTGACCTTTCCCATGGGAGTTTTCTCTTAGATACTTTTCATACACTATTCTCAGAGTCTTAGTGGTTTTCATACATCAGACCTAGTTTTTATTAATTATGTATATGAAGTTTGGAAAATACCCAACAATACAAAGCTTCATGCTAATCGCTGAAGTAACCCGTTAGCATTAACCAAAAACAAGTGCAAAGAGACTCATTAATTCATGATGCCTCATTTAAAACGCAATGTGAAGTTACATGAGCATGCCCATAAAACATTACATCAGGATAGTATCTTGCATCTGCATTTGGTAAACAGGTCTTAAGTGGCCAAAGAACTACAAGATGATCTAAGCACAAGGATGAAGAACAACTTATAATTATCTATTTATATACAGTATATATCAGATACATGCCTCACTCAAAAGTGTTTTAGTCGTTGATCTTAATCTCATACTGTGACAACTTTTGGTGATGGTTCTTTGTCCAGACACTATAAATCAGAAAGATTTATATGGAAGGAAGCATTTGTTGCATTGGACACTTTCTATTTGTATGGCTGCGTAGAGAAGCTAATTTACTGAAGCTCTTCCCACATGAAGGGCAGTGATGCGGCTTCTCTCCGGTGTGGACCCGCTCATGTATTCTCAGAGATGATGACCATGTGAATCTCCTGTCACAGTGTGAACACTTGTAAGGTTTCTCTCCAGTGTGAACTCTCTGGTGCAGCTTCAGTTCAGCGTCTGTAATAAAGGTCTTCCCACAGTCGAAGCACATGTGATCCTTCACACCATCGTGTATTTTCTGGTGTCGTTTTAAACTACCCGACTGACTGAAACTCTTCCCACATGAAGAACACGTGTACGGCTTCTCCTTTGTGTGAACTTTCAGATGGACCTTCAGGGAAACCGCCAAGACAAATCTTTTATTGCACTGATCACAGTTATACTTTCTCTCTCCAGAATGACAAAGCAGATGTAATTTAAGAGTGTTTGCATGTGCAAAACCCTTCCCGCACTGATCACACGTGTGCGGCTTCTCTCCGGTGTGGATCCGCTCGTGTATCCTCATGTGTCCGGCCTGACTGAATGTCCTGTCACAGTGTGAACACTTGTAAGGTTTTTCTCCGGTGTGGGTCTTCTGGTGTTGTTTCAGTTCAGCGTCTCTAATAAAACTCTTCCCACAATCGAAGCACATGTAATTCTTTACGCCGCTGTGCCTTTTCTGGTGTATTTTTAATGCACCCATCTGACAAAAACTCTTTCCACACAGAGAACACACGTGAGTCTTCTCCTTTCGATGAACTTTCAGGTGGTTCTTCAGGGTTTCAACCCTTGAAAACATGTTCCCGCACTGATCACAAGTAAAGGGTCTTTCTCCAGAATGAGAGCGCAGGTGTAGTTTAAGAGCGTTTGTTTGTCTGAAGCTCTTCCCGCACTGGTCACACGTGTACGGCTTCTCTCCGGTGTGGATCTTCATGTGTTCCTTAAGGGTTCTTTTTTGTGTGAAGCTGTTCCCGCACTGATCACATGTGAACGGCCTCTCTCCGCTGTGAACTCTCATGTGATGCTTCAGATTTTGTTTGTATGAGAAACTCTTTCCGCACTGTGAGCAGGTTAAAGATGGTTTGACTCTTCTTTTCAGCACAGATGTTTTTACGGGTTTGACATCATGTTTCTCCTCCGCTTCAGTAAATTCTTCACTCTCCTCGTTTTCTTTCTTCACATCTAAAATGAAAGTAAAACAAGTTTGATTTTCAGTCAATCATAAAACAAGAGAAATATAAAGGAAAAGAACACACAAGTGAACCCTGATATGATAGAAAGACAGAAAACTGCTAGGGGTGTGACGAGATCTCTCGAGTGTGTGTTATGTGTTAGTGAAGCGCTCGCATTGAGCGTGTGTTACAAGTGTGTGAAGCGCTCACATTGAGTGTGTGTTACGAGTGTGTTACGTGTTAGTGAAGCGCTCGCATTGAGTGTGTGTTACAAGTGTGTGAAGCGCTCACATTGAGTGTGTGTTACAAGTGTGTGAAGCGCTCGCATTGAGTGTGTGTTACGAGTGTGTTACGTGTTAGTGAAGCGCTCGCATTGAGTGTGTGTTACAAGTGTGTGAAGCGCTCACATTGAGTGTGTGTTACAAGTGTGTGAGGCGCTCACATTGAGTGTGTGTTACATGTTAGTGAAGCGCTCGCATTGAGTGTGTGTTACGAGTGTGTTACGTGTTAGTGAAGCGCTCGCATTGAGTGTGTGTTACAAGTGTGTGAAGCGCTCACATTGAGTGTGTGTTACAAGTGTGTGAGGCGCTCACATTGAGTGTGTGTTACATGTTAGTGAAGCGCTCGCATTGAGTGTGTGTTACGAGTGTGTTACGTGTTAGTGAAGCGCTCGCATTGAGTGTGTGTTACAAGTGTGTGAAGCGCTCACATTGAGTGTGTGTTACAAGTGTGTGAGGCGCTCACATTGAGTGTGTGTTACATGTTAGTGAAGCGCTCGCATTGAGTGTGTGTTACGAGTGTGTTACGTGTTAGTGAAGCGCTCGCATTGAGTGTGTGTTACAAGTGTGTGAAGCGCTCACATTGAGTGTGTGTTACAAGTGTGTGAGGCGCTCACATTGAGTGTGTGTTACATGTTAGTGAAGCGCTCGCATTGAGTGTGTGTTACGAGTGTGTTACGTGTTAGTGAAGCGCTCGCATTGAGTGTGTGTTACGAGTGTGTGAAGCGCTCACATTGAGTGTGTGTTACAAGTGTGTGAAGCGCTCACATTGAGTGTGTGTTACATGTTAGTGAAGCGCTCGCATTGAGTGTGTGTTACGAGTGTGTTACGTGTTAGTGAAGCGCTCGCATTGAGTGTGTGTTACGTGTTAGTGAAGCGCTCGCATTGAGTGTGTGTTACAAGTGTGTTACGTGTTAGTGAAGCGCTCACATTGAGTGTGTGTTACGAGTGTGTGTTACGTGTTAGTGAAGCGCTCGCATTGAGTGTGTGTTACGAGTGTGTGTTACGTGTTAGTGAAGCGCTCGCATTGAGTGTGTGTTACGAGTGTAAGTTACGTGTTAGTGAAGCGCTTGCATTGAGTGTATGTTACGAGTGTGTGTTACGTGTTAGTGAAGCGCTCGCATTGAGTGTGTGTTACGAGTGTGTGTTACATGTTAGTGAAGCGCTCGCATTGAGTGTGTGTTACGAGTGTGTGTTACGTGTTAGTGAAGCGCTTGCATTAAGCGTGTGTTTCGAGTGAGTGTTACGTGTTAGTGAAGCGCTTGCATTGAGTGTGTGTTACGAGTGTGTGTTACGTGTTAGTGAAGCGCTTGCATTGAGTGTGTGTTACGAGTGTGTGTTACGTGTTAGTGAAGCGCTTGCATTGAGCGTGTGTTTCGAGTGAGTGTTACGTGTAAGTGAAGCGCTTGCATTGAGTGTGTGTTTCGAGTGTGTGTTACGTGTTAGTGAAGCGCTTGCATTGAGCGTGTGTTTCGAGTGAGTGTTACGTGTTAGTGAAGCGCTTGCATTGAGCGTGTGTTACGAGTGTGTGTTACGTGTTAGTGAAGCGCTCGCATTGAGTGTGTGTTTCGAGTGTGTGTTACGTGTTAGTGAAGCGCTCGCATTGAGTGTGTGTTACGAGTGTGTGTTACGTGTTAGTGAAGCGCTTGCATTGAGTGTGTGTTACGAGTGTGTGTTACGTGTTAGTGAAGCGCTTGCATTGAGTGTGTGTTACGAGTGTGTGTTACGTGTTAGTGAAGCGCTCGCATTGAGTGTGTGTTACAAGTGTGTTACGTGTTAGTGAAGCGCTCACATTGAGCGTGTGTTACGAGTGTGTGTTACGTGTTAGTGAAGCGCTCGCATTGAGCGTGTGTTACAAGTGTGTTACGTGTTAGTGAAGCGCTTGCATTGAGTGTGTGTTACGAGTGTGTGTTACGTGTTAGTGAAGCGCTTGCATTGAGTGTGTGTTACGAGTGTGTGTTACGTGTTAGTGAAGCGCTCGCATTGAGTGTGTGTTACAAGTGTGTTACGTGTTAGTGAAGCGCTCACATTGAGTGTGTGTTACGTGTTAGTGAAGCGCTTGCATTGAGTGTATGTTACGAGTGTGTGTTACGTGTTAGTGAAGCGCTCGCATTGAGTGTGTGTTACGAGTTTAAGTTACGTGTTAGTGAAGCGCTTGCATTGAGTGTATGTTACGAGTGTGTGTTACGTGTTAGTGAAGCGCTCGCATTGAGTGTGTGTTACGAGTGTGTGTTACATGTTAGTGAAGCGCTCGCATTGAGTGTGTGTTACGAGTGTGTGTTACGTGTTAGTGAAGCGCTTGCATTGAGCGTGTGTTTCGAGTGAGTGTTACGTGTTAGTGAAGCGCTTGCATTGAGCGTGTGTTTCGAGTGAGTGTTACGTGTTAGTGAAGCGCTTGCATTGAGTGTGTGTTACGAGTGTGTGTTACGTGTTAGTGAAGCGCTTGCATTGAGTGTGTGTTACGAGTGTGTGTTACGTGTTAGTGAAGCGCTTGCATTGAGCGTGTGTTTCGAGTGAGTGTTACGTGTAAGTGAAGCGCTTGCATTGAGTGTGTGTTTCGAGTGTGTGTTACGTGTTAGTGAAGCGCTTGCATTGAGCGTGTGTTTCGAGTGAGTGTTACGTGTTAGTGAAGCGCTTGCATTGAGCGTGTGTTACGAGTGTGTGTTACGTGTTAGTGAAGCGCTCGCATTGAGTGTGTGTTTCGAGTGTGTGTTACGTGTTAGTGAAGCGCTCGCATTGAGTGTGTGTTACGAGTGTGTGTTACGTGTTAGTGAAGCGCTTGCATTGAGTGTGTGTTACGAGTGTGTGTTACGTGTTAGTGAAGCGCTTGCATTGAGTGTGTGTTACGAGTGTGTGTTACGTGTTAGTGAAGCGCTCGCATTGAGTGTGTGTTACAAGTGTGTTACGTGTTAGTGAAGCGCTCACATTGAGCGTGTGTTACGAGTGTGTGTTACGTGTTAGTGAAGCGCTCGCATTGAGCGTGTGTTACAAGTGTGTTACGTGTTAGTGAAGCGCTCACATTGAGTGTGTGTTACGAGTGTTTTACGTGTTAGTGAAGCGCTCACATTGAGTGTATGTTACGAGCGTGTTACGTGTTAGTGAAGCGCTCGCATTGAGCGTGTGTTACAAGTGTGTTACGTGTTAGTGAAGCGCTCGCATTGAGTGTGTGTTACGTGTTAGTGAAGCGCTCGCATTGAGTGTGTGTTACGAGTGTGTGTTACGTGTTAGTGAAGCGCTCGCATTGAGTGTGTGTTACGAGTGTGTTACGTGTTAGTGAAGCGCTCGCATTAAGCGTGTGTTACAAGTGTGTTACGTGTTAGTGAAGCGCTCACATTGAGTGTGTGTTACGTGTTAGTGAAGCGCTCGCATTGAGTGTGTGTTACGAGTGTGTGTTACGTGTTAGTGAAGCGCTTGCATTGAGCGTGTGTTTCGAGTGAGTGTTACGTGTTAGTGAAGCGCTCGCATTGAGTGTGTGTTACGAGTGTGTTACGTGTTAGTGAAGCGCTCGCATTAAGCGTGTGTTACAAGTGTGTTACGTGTTAGTGAAGCGCTCACATTGAGTGTGTGTTACGTGTTAGTGAAGCGCTCGCATTGAGTGTGTGTTACGAGTGTGTGTTACGTGTTAGTGAAGCGCTCGCATTGAGTGTGTGTTACGTGTTAGTGAAGCGCTTGCATTGAGCGTGTGTTTCGAGTGAGTGTTACGTGTTAGTGAAGCGCTTGCATTGAGCGTGTGTTACGAGTGTGTGTTACGTGTTAGTGAAGCGCTCGCATTGAGTGTGTGTTACGAGTGTGTGTTACGTGTTAGTGAAGCGCTTGCATTGAGTGTGTGTTACGAGTGTGTGTTACATGTTAGTGAAGCGCTTGCATTGAGCGTGTGTTTCGAGTGAGTGTTACGTGTAAGTGAAGCGCTTGCATTGAGTGTGTGTTTCGAGTGTGTGTTACGTGTTAGTGAAGCGCTTGCATTGAGCGTGTGTTTCGAGTGAGTGTTACGTGTTAGTGAAGCGCTTGCATTGAGCGTGTGTTACGAGTGTGTGTTACGTGTTAGTGAAGCGCTCGCATTGAGTGTGTGTTTCGAGTGTGTGTTACGTGTTAGTGAAGCGCTCGCATTGAGTGTGTGTTACGAGTGTGTGTTACGTGTTAGTGAAGCGCTTGCATTGAGTGTGTGTTACGAGTGTGTGTTACGTGTTAGTGAAGCGCTTGCATTGAGTGTGTGTTACGAGTGTGTGTTACGTGTTAGTGAAGCGCTCGCATTGAGTGTGTGTTACAAGTGTGTTACGTGTTAGTGAAGCGCTCACATTGAGCGTGTGTTACGAGTGTGTGTTACGTGTTAGTGAAGCGCTCGCATTGAGCGTGTGTTACAAGTGTGTTACGTGTTAGTGAAGCGCTCACATTGAGTGTGTGTTACGAGTGTTTTACGTGTTAGTGAAGCGCTCACATTGAGTGTATGTTACGAGCGTGTTACGTGTTAGTGAAGCGCTCGCATTGAGCGTGTGTTACAAGTGTGTTACGTGTTAGTGAAGCGCTCGCATTGAGTGTGTGTTACGTGTTAGTGAAGCGCTCGCATTGAGTGTGTGTTACGAGTGTGTGTTACGTGTTAGTGAAGCGCTCGCATTGAGTGTGTGTTACGAGTTTGTTACGTGTTAGTGAAGCGCTCGCATTAAGCGTGTGTTACAAGTGTGTTACGTGTTAGTGAAGCGCTCACATTGAGTGTGTGTTACGTGTTAGTGAAGCGCTCGCATTGAGTGTGTGTTACGAGTGTGTGTTACGTGTTAGTGAAGCGCTTGCATTGAGCGTGTGTTTCGAGTGAGTGTTACGTGTTAGTGAAGCGCTCGCATTGAGTGTGTGTTACGAGTGTGTTACGTGTTAGTGAAGCGCTCGCATTAAGCGTGTGTTACAAGTGTGTTACGTGTTAGTGAAGCGCTCACATTGAGTGTGTGTTACGTGTTAGTGAAGCGCTCGCATTGAGTGTGTGTTACGAGTGTGTGTTACGTGTTAGTGAAGCGCTTGCATTGAGCGTGTGTTTCGAGTGAGTGTTACGTGTTAGTGAAGCGCTTGCATTGAGCGTGTGTTACGAGTGTGTGTTACGTGTTAGTGAAGCGCTCGCATTGAGTGTGTGTTTCGAGTGTGTGTTACGTGTTAGTGAAGCGCTTGCATTGAGCGTGTGTTACGAGTGTGTGTTACGTGTTAGTGAAGCGCTCGCATTGAGTGTGTGTTTCGAGTGTGTGTTACGTGTTAGTGAAGCGCTTGCATTGAGTGTGTGTTACGAGTGTGTGTTACGTGTTAGTGAAGCGCTTGCATTGAGTGTGTGTTACGAGTGTGTGTTACGTGTTAGTGAAGCGCTTGCATTGAGTGTGTGTTACGAGTGTGTGTTACGTGTTAGTGAAGCGCTTGCATTGAGTGTGTGTTACGAGTGTGTGTTACGTGTTAGTGAAGCGCTTGCATTGAGTGTGTGTTACGAGTGTAAGTTACGTGTTAGTGAAGCGCTTGCATTGAGTGTGTGTTACGAGTGTGTGTTACGTGTTAGTGAAGCGCTTGCATTGAGTGTGTGTTACGAGTGTGTGTTACGTGTTAGTGAAGCGCTCGCATTGAGTGTGTGTTACAAGTGTGTTACGTGTTAGTGAAGCGCTCACATTGAGCGTGTGTTACGAGTGTGTGTTACGTGTTAGTGAAGCGCTCGCATTGAGCGTGTGTTACAAGTGTGTTACGTGTTAGTGAAGCGCTCACATTGAGTGTGTGTTACGAATGTTTTACGTGTTAGTGAAGCGCTCACATTGAGTGTATGTTACGAGTGTGTTACGTGTTAGTGAAGCGCTCGCATTGAGCGTGTGTTACAAGTGTGTTACGTGTTAGTGAAGCGCTCGCATTGAGTGTGTGTTACAAGTGTGTTACGTGTTAGTGAAGCGCTCGCATTGAGTGTGTGTTACGTGTTAGTGAAGCGCTCGCATTGAGTGTGTGTTACGAGTGTGTGTTACGTGTTAGTGAAGCGCTCGCATTGAGTGTGTGTTACGAGTGTGTTACGTGTTAGTGAAGCGCTCGCATTAAGCGTGTGTTACAAGTGTGTTACGTGTTAGTGAAGCGCTCACATTGAGTGTGTGTTACGAGTGTGTGTTACGTGTTAGTGAAGCGCTCGCATTGAGTGTGTGTTACAAGTGTGTGAAGCGCTCACATTGAGTGTGTGTTACAAGTGTGTGAGGCGCTCACATTGAGTGTGTGTTACAAGTGTGTGAGGCGCTCGCATTGAGTGTGTGTTACGAGTGTGTTACGTGTTAGTGAAGCGCTCGCATTGAGTGTGTGTTACAAGTGTGTGAAGCGCTCACATTGAGCGTGTGTTACAAGTGTGTGAGGCGCTCACATTGAGTGTGTGTTACATGTTAGTGAAGCGCTCGCATTGAGTGTGTGTTACGAGTGTGTTACGTGTTAGTGAAGCGCTCGCATTAAGCGTGTGTTACAAGTGTGTTACGTGTTAGTGAAGCGCTCACATTGAGTGTGTGTTACGTGTTAGTGAAGCGCTCGCATTGAGTGTGTGTTACGAGTGTGTGTTACGTGTTAGTGAAGCGCTTGCATTGAGCGTGTGTTTCGAGTGAGTGTTACGTGTTAGTGAAGCGCTTGCATTGAGCGTGTGTTACGAGTGTGTGTTACGTGTTAGTGAAGCGCTCGCATTGAGTGTGTGTTTCGAGTGTGTGTTACGTGTTAGTGAAGCGCTTGCATTGAGCGTGTGTTACGAGTGTGTGTTACGTGTTAGTGAAGCGCTCGCATTGAGTGTGTGTTTCGAGTGTGTGTTACGTGTTAGTGAAGCGCTTGCATTGAGTGTGTGTTACGAGTGTGTGTTACGTGTTAGTGAAGCGCTTGCATTGAGTGTGTGTTACGAGTGTGTGTTACGTGTTAGTGAAGCGCTTGCATTGAGTGTGTGTTACGAGTGTGTGTTACGTGTTAGTGAAGCGCTTGCATTGAGTGTGTGTTACGAGTGTAAGTTACGTGTTAGTGAAGCGCTTGCATTGAGTGTGTGTTACGAGTGTGTGTTACGTGTTAGTGAAGCGCTTGCATTGAGTGTGTGTTACGAGTGTGTGTTACGTGTTAGTGAAGCGCTCGCATTGAGCGTGTGTTACAAGTGTGTTACGTGTTAGTGAAGCGCTCACATTGAGTGTGTGTTACGAATGTTTTACGTGTTAGTGAAGCGCTCACATTGAGTGTGTGTTACGTGTTAGTGAAGCGCTCGCATTGAGCGTGTGTTACAAGTGTGTTACGTGTTAGTGAAGCGCTCGCATTGAGTGTGTGTTACGAGTGTGTTACGTGTTAGTGAAGCGCTCGCATTGAGCGTGTGTTACAAGTGTGTTACGTGTTAGTGAAGCGCTCGCATTGAGTGTGTGTTACAAGTGTGTTACGTGTTAGTGAAGCGCTCGCATTGAGTGTGTGTTACGTGTTAGTGAAGCGCTCGCATTGAGTGTGTGTTACGAGTGTGTGTTACGTGTTAGTGAAGCGCTCGCATTGAGTGTGTGTTACGAGTGTGTTACGTGTTAGTGAAGCGCTCGCATTAAGCGTGTGTTACGTGTTAGTGAAGCGCTCACATTGAGTGTGTGTTACGAGTGTGTGTTACGTGTTAGTGAAGCGCTCGCATTGAGTGTGTGTTACAAGTGTGTGAAGCGCTCACATTGAGTGTGTGTTACAAGTGTGTGAGGCGCTCACATTGAGTGTGTGTTACAAGTGTGTGAGGCGCTCGCATTGAGTGTGTGTTACGAGTGTGTTACGTGTTAGTGAAGCGCTCGCATTGAGTGTGTGTTACAAGTGTGTGAAGCGCTCACATTGAGCGTGTGTTACAAGTGTGTGAGGCGCTCACATTGAGTGTGTGTTACATGTTAGTGAAGCGCTCGCATTGAGTGTGTGTTACGAGTGTGTTACGTGTTAGTGAAGCGCTCGCATTGAGTGTGTGTTACAAGTGTGTGAAGCGCTCACATTGAGTGTGTGTTACAAGTGTGTGAGGCGCTCACATTGAGTGTGTGTTACATGTTAGTGAAGCGCTCGCATTGAGTGTGTGTTACGAGTGTGTTACGTGTTAGTGAAGCGCTCGCATTGAGCGTGTGTTACAAGTGTGTTACGTGTTAGTGAAGCGCTCACATTGAGTGTGTGTTATGAGTGTGTTACGTGTTAGTGAAGCGCTCACATTGAGCGTGTGTTACAAGTGTGTTACGTGTTAGTGAAGCGCTCGCATTGAGTGTATGTTACGAGTGTGTTACGTGTTAGTGAAGCGCTTGCATTGAGCGTGTGTTTCGAGTGTGTTACGTGTTAGTGAAGCGCTTGCATTGAGCGTGTGTTACGAGTGTGTGTTACGTGTTAGTGAAGCGCTCGCATTGAGCGTGTGTTTCGAGTGAGTGTTACTTGTTAGTGAAGCGCTTGCATTGAGCATGTGTTTCGAGTGTGTGTTACGTGTTAGTGAAGCGCTTGCATTGAGCATGTGTTTCGAGTGTGTGTTACGTGTTAGTGAAGCGCTTGCATTGAGCATGTGTTTCGAGTGTGTGTTACGTGTTAGTGAAGCGCTTGCATTGAGCGTGTGTTACGAGTGTGTGTTACGTGTTAGTGAAGCGCTCGCATTGAGCGTGTGTTTCGAGTGCGTGTTACGTGTTAGTGAAGCGCTCGCATTGAGCATGTGTTTCGAGTGTGTGTTACGTGTTAGTGAAGCGCTTGCATTGAGCATGTGTTTCGAGTGTGTGTTACGTGTTAGTGAAGCGCTTGCATTGAGCATGTGTTTCGAGTGTGTGTTACGTGTTAGTGAAGCGCTTGCATTGAGCATGTGTTTCGAGTGTGTGTTACGTGTTAGTGAAGCGCTCGCATTGAGTGTGTGTTACGAGTGTGTGTTACGTGTTAGTGGAGCGCTCGCATTGAGCATGTGTTTCGAGTGTGTGTTACGTGTTAGTGAAGCGCTTGCATTGAGCATGTGTTTCGAGTGTGTGTTACGTGTTAGTGAAGCGTTTGCATTGAGCATGTGTTTCGAGTGTGTGTTACGTGTTAGTGAAGCGCTTGCATTGAGCATGTGTTTCGAGTGTGTTACGTGTTAGTGAAGCGCTTGCATTGAGTGTGTTACGAGTGTGTGTTACGTGTTAGTGAAGCGCTCGCATTGAGCATGTGTTTCGAGTGTGTGTTACGTGTTAGTGAAGCGCTTGCATTGAGCGTGTGTTACGAGTGTGTGTTACGTGTTAGTGAAGCGCTCGCATTGAGCGTGTTTCGAGTGTGTGTTACGTGTTAGTGAAGCGCTCGCATTGAGCGTGTGTTACGAGTGTGTGTTACGAGTGTGTTTTGAGTGTGTGTTACGTGTTAGTGAAGTGCTCGCATTGAGCATGTGTTTCGAGTGTGTGTTACGTGTTAGTGAAGCGCTTGCATTGAGCGTGTGTTACGAGTGTGTGTTACGTGTTAGTGAAGCGCTCGCATTGAGCGTGTGTTACGAGTGTAAGTTACGTGTTAGTGAAGCGCTTGCATTGAGTGTGTGTTTCGAGTGCGTGTTACGTGTTAGTGAAGCGCTCGCATTGAGCATGTGTTTCGAGTGTGTGTTACGTGTTAGTGAAGCGCTCGCATTGAGCATGTGTTTCGAGTGTGTGTTACGTGTTAGTGAAGCGCTCACATTGAGTGTGTGTTTCGAGTGCGTGTTACGTGTTAGTGAAGCGCTCGCATTGAGCATGTGTTTCGAGTGTGTGTTACGTGTTAGTGAAGCGCTTGCATTGAGCGTGTGTTACGAGTGTGTGTTACGTGTTAGTGAAGCGCTCGCATTGAGCATGTGTTTCGAGTGTGTGTTACGTGTTAGTGAAGCGCTTGCATTGAGCGTGTGTTACGAGTGTGTGTTACGTGTTAGTGAAGCGCTCGCATTGAGCGTGTGTTTCGAGTGCGTGTTACGTGTTAGTGAAGCGCTCGCATTGAGCGTGTGTTTCGAGTGTGTGTTACGTGTTAGTGAAGCGCTCGCATTGAGCGTGTGTTTCGAGTGTGTGTTACGTGTTAGTGAAGCGCTCGCATTGAGCGTGTGTTTCGAGTGTGTGTTACGTGTTAGTGAAGCGCTCGCATTGAGCGTGTGTTACGAGTGTGTGTTACGAGTGTGTTTTGAGTGTGTGTTACGAGTGTGTGTTACGTGTTAGTGAAGCGCTTGCATTGAGCGTGTGTTACGAGTGTGTGTTACGTGTTAGTGAAGCGCTCGCATTGAGTGTGTGTTTCGACTGTGTGTTACGTGTTAGTGAAGCGCTCGCATTGAGCGTGTGTTTCGAGTGTGTGTTACGTGTTAGTGAAGCGCTCGCATTGAGCGTGTGTTACGAGTGTGTGTTAAGTGTGTGTTACGTGTTAGTGAAGTGCTCGCATTGAGCGCGTTACGAGTGTGTTTTGAGTGTGTGTTACGTGTTAGTGAAGCGCTCGCATTGAGCATGTGTTTCGAGTGTGTGTTACGTGTTAGTGAAGCGCTCGCATTGAGCGTGTGTTACGAGTGTGTGTTACGAGTGTGTGTTACGTGTTAGTGAAGTGCTCGCATTGAGTGTGTGTTACGTGTTAGTGAAGCGCTCGCATTGAGCGTGTGTTACGAGTGTGTGTTACGTGTTAGTGAAGCGCTCGCATTGAGCGTGTGTTACGAGTGTGTGTTACGAGTGTGTTTTGAGTGTGTGTTACGTGTTAGTGAAGCGCTCGCATTGAGCGTGTGTTACGAGTGTGTTACGTGTTAGTGAAGCGCTCGCATTGAGCATGTGTTACGAGTGTGTGTTACGAGTGTGTTTTGAGTGTGTGTTACGTGTTAGTGAAGCGCTCGCATTGAGCGTGTGTTACGAGTGTGTGTTACGAGTGTGTTTTGAGTGTGTGTTACGTGTTAGTGAAGCGCTCGCATTGAGCGTGTGTTACGAGTGTGTTTTGAGTGTGTGTTACGTGTTAGTGAAGCGCTCGCATTGAGCATGTGTTTCGAGTGTGTGTTACGTGTTAGTGAAGCGCTCGCATTGAGCATGTGTTTCGAGTGTGTGTTACGTGTTAGTGAAGCGCTCGCATTGAGCGTGTGTTACGAGTGTGTGTTACGAGTGTGTTTTGAGTGTGTGTTACGTGTTAGTGAAGTGCTCGCATTGAGTGTGTGTTACGTGTTAGTGAAGCGCTCGCATTGAGCGTGTGTTACGAGTGTGTGTTACGAGTGTGTTTTGAGTGTGTGTTACGTGTTAGTGAAGTGCTCGCATTGAGCGTGTGTTACGAGTGTGTGTTACGTGTTAGTGAAGCGCTCGCATTGAGCGTGTGTTTCGAGTGTGTGTTACGTGTTAGTGAAGAGTTCGCATTGAGCGTGTGTTTCGAGTGTGTGTTACGTGTTAGTGAAGCGATCGCATTGAGCATGTGTTTCGAGTGTGTGTTACGTGTTAGTGAAGCGCTCGCATTGAGCGTGTTTTACGAGTGTGTGTTACGTGTTAGTGAAGCGCTCGCATTGAGTGTGTGTTACGAGTGTGTGCTATGTGTTAGTGAAGCTTTTGCATTGAGCGTGTGTTACAAGTGTGTGTTACGTGTTAGTGAAGCGCTCGCATTGAGCGTGTGTTTCGAGTGTGTGTTGCGTGTTAGTGAAGTGCTCGCATTGAGCGTGTGTTACGAGTGTGTGTTACGTGTTAGTGAAGTGCTCGCATTGAGTGTGTGTTACGAGTGTGTGCTATGTGTTAGTGAAGCGCTCGCATTGAGTGTGTGTTTCGAGTGTGTGTTGCGTGTTAGTGAAGTGCTCGCATTGAGCGTGTGTTACGAGTGTGTGTTATGTGTTAGTGAAGTGCTCGCATTGAGCGTGTGTTACAAGTGTGTGCTATGTGTTAGTGAAGCGCTCGCATTGAGTGTGTGTTTCGAGTGTGTGTTGCGTGTTAGTGAAGTGCTCGCATTGAGCGTGTGTTACGAGTGTGTGTTACGTGTTAGTGAAGTGCTCGCATTGAGTGTGTGTTACGAGTGTGTGCTGTGTTAGTGAAGCGCTCGCATTGAGTGTGTGTTACGAGTGTGTGTTACGTGTTAGTGAAGCGCTCGCATTGAGCGTGTGTTACGAGTGTGTGTTACGTGTTAGTGAAGCGCTCGCATTGAGCGTGTGTTACGAGTGTGTGTTACGTGTTAGTGAAGCGCTTGCATTGAGCGTGTGTTACAAGTGTGTGCTATGTGTTAGTGAAGCGCTCGCATTGAGTGTGTGTTTCGAGTGTGTGTGGCGTGTTAGTGAAGTGCTCGCATTGAGCGTGTGTTACGAGTGTGTGTTACGTGTTAGTGAAGTGCTCGCATTGAGTGTTTTTTACGAGTGTGTGCTATGTGTTAGTGAAGCGCTCGCATTGAGCGTGTGTTTCGAGTGTGTGTTACGTGTTAGTGAAGCGCTCGCATTGAGTGTGTGTTTCGAGTGTGTGTTACGTGTTAGTGAAGCGCTCGCATTGAGCGTGTGTTACGAGTGTGTGTTACGAGTGTGGCATTGAGTGTGTGTTTCGAGTGTGTTACGTGTTAGTGAAGTGCTCGCATTGAGTGTGTGTTACGAGTGTGTGCTATGTGTTAGTGAAGCGCTCGCATTGAGTGTGTGTTACGAGTGTGTGTTACGTGTTAGTGAAGTGCTCGCATTGAGTGTTTGTTACGAGTGTGTGCTATGTGTTAGTGAAGCGCTCGCATTGAGTGTGTGTTACGAGTGTGTGCTATGTGTTAGTGAAGCGCTCGCATTGAGTGTGTGTTACGAGTGTGTGTTACGTGTTAGTGAAGCGCTTGCATTGAGTGTGTGTTACAAGTGTGTGCTATGTGTTAGTGAAGCGCTCGCATTGAGTGTGTGTTACGAGTGTGTGTTACGTGTTAGTGAAGCGCTTGCATTGAGTGTGTGTTACAAGTGTGTGCTATGTGTTAGTGAAGCGCTCGCATTGAGCGTGTGTTACGAGTGTGTGTTACGTGTTAGTGAAGCGCTTGCATTGAGTGTGTGTTACGAGTGTGTGTTATGTGTTAGTGAAGCGCTCGCATTGAGCGTGTGTTACGAGTGTGTGTTACGTGTTAGTGAAGCGCTTGCATTGAGTGTGTGTTACGAGTGTGTGCTATGTGTTAGTGAAGCGCTCGCATTGAGCGTGTGTTTCGAGTGTGTGTTACGTGTTAGTGAAGCGCTCGCATTGAGTGTGTGTTTCGAGTGTGTGTTACGTGTTAGTGAAGCGCTCGCATTGAGCGTGTGTTACGAGTGTGTGTTACGAGTGTGGCATTGAGTGTGTGTTTCGAGTGTGTGTTACGTGTTAGTGAAGCGCTCGCATTGAGTGTGTGTTACGAGTGTGTGCTATGTGTTAGTGAAGCGCTCGCATTGAGTGTGTGTTACGAGTGTGTGTTACGTGTTAGTGAAGCGCTTGCATTGAGTGTGTGTTACGAGTGTGTGTTACGTGTTAGTGAAGCGCTTGCATTGAGTGTGTGTTACGAGTGTGTGTTACGTGTTAGTGAAGCGCTTGCATTGAGTGTGTGTTACGAGTGTGTGTTACGTGTTAGTGAAGCGCTTGCATTGAGTGTGTGTTACGAGTGTGTGTTACGTGTTAGTGAAGCGCTTGCATTGAGCGTGTGTTACAAGTGTGTTACGTGTTAGTGAAGCGCTTGCATTGAGCGTGTGTTACGAGTGTGTTACGTGTTAGTGAAGCGCTCGCATTGAGCGTGTGTTACGAGTGTGTTACGTGTTAGTGAAGCGCTCGCATTGAGCGTGTGTTACGAGTGTGTGTTACGTGTTAGTGAAGCGCTTGCATTGAGCGTGTGTTACGAGTGTGTTACGTGTTAGTGAAGCGCTCGCATTGATCGTGTGTTACGAGTGTGTTACGTGTTAGTGAAGCGCTCGCATTGAGCGTGTGTTACGAGTGTGTGTTACGTGTTAGTGAAGCGCTCGCATTGAGCATGTGTTTCGAGTGTGTGTTACGAGTGTGTTACGAGTGTGTGTTACGTGTTAGTGAAGCGCTTGCATTGAGCGTGTGTTACAAGTGTGTTACGTGTTAGTGAAGCGCTCGCATTGAGCGTGTGTTACGAGTGTGTGTTACGTGTTAGTGAAGCGCTTGCATTGAGCATGTGTTTCGAGTGTGTGTTACGAGTGTGTTACGAGTGTGTGTTACGTGTTAGTGAAGCGCTTGCATTGAGTGTGTGTTACGAGTGTGTGTTACGTGTTAGTGAAGCGCTCGCATTGAGCGTGTGTTACAAGTGTGTGTTACGTGTTAGTGAAGCGCTCGCATTGAGCGTGTGTTTCGAGTGTGTGTTACGTGTTAGTGAAGCGCTCGCATTGAGCGTGTGTTTCGAGTGTGTGTTACGTGTTAGTGAAGTGCTCGCATTGAGCATGTGTTTCGAGTGTGTGTTACGTGTTAGTGAAGCGCTCGCATTGAGCGTGTGTTTCGAGTGTGTGTTACGTGTTAGTGAAGCGCTCGCATTGAGCGTGTGTTAAGTGTTAGTGGACTGGACCGTGGTGGAGGATTCATTGCGGAGCAGAAGCGTCAGACGTATATTTTAAAATGCACATTCAGCACCACTGCTCTTATTCAGAGTACGCACGATAGCGAAATTGAAAGTGAAAGTAAATGGGAGCGCGCATTCAAATGCGATATCCATACATTGCGCTGTTTGAAAGCATTTAATGTAGGTTGAAAACTGTTCAATATTTCAGTAATATGGTTGTGAAATAGATATTAAATAAAACAGCTCCTATAATATCTAGTCGGACCAACTGATGTTAACAATTTCACTGCCCATTTATTTGTTGAAAATAAATTGAGAAACTTCATTTTATACAGGTTACATGGAAAGTGTTCCGTGTATTATTTGCTCCTTTAACTATGTTATTTTCTATCTACAACCATTAAATCTGAAGAACCGCTTGACGTTTTATAACCGTAAATGTTCTTCAGCATCATTAATGAAGGATCAGGAATAAACACACACCTCTCAGTTCTTCAGTGTCTTCCTGCTTTATTCTGAAGGGTTCTGGATCACTCATCTTCTCAATGCTCTTCTTCACTCAGAGTCTGATGGGAATATCCCAGCGTTTATGTTGTAGAAGCTTCACAAAAGGGGAATTCCTGTAGGAAGAGCAGATCTGGTAAAACATCTTAATAATGCATTTTATTCTGGGACTAGACCTAAAGCCTGTCTGTTTTTTTGTTTCTAAACTAAACGCGTATCATAGACTGTAGTGAAATAAATACTTTAAATGGCAGTTTACAGGAGATCTGAAGACATTATCCCAATAAATGAGGTGAAAACTGGAACTTTTGTCATAGAGGCTTTCAGCAGATCAATGTGCACCATCAGCACAGATCTCACTTTCTAAGGGACTGAGGTAGGAACTGATTATACTGAATGAACAATAAGTGTTCTGTAATAGCAGTATTATAGCAATTCCAGACATATAAAACAATAACACCTGTGTTTACAACTGTTCTTCAGCTTCATGCAAAGCTAGAGGTAAAAGGATAAGCATAATACGTCCATATCTCAATATATCCCAGATTTTCTAATATCAACACAGCAATTAATGACTTACATCATTTACGTGTTACTATGGCAATAAAAGAAAGGGACAGTCGGTAACATCGAAACACAACAAATAAAAAACACACAATCGCTCGGTTTAATGAATTCAGCTCCTACACATCGTTGACAGCCATTCATTCCCGTCAGCAAACTGGTCCCCGATGAGAACAACACACAATCACCCGTTTAAATGCTTCTTAAGCTGATGTGTGTGAGGGTCACGTGAGCTGCTCACCTCAGAGGCTCAGCTGACTGACCGATGGCGTCACCGGTGACGTCATCACTGCGAGGCGACAACGAACATTATAAACAAAAAACGCCAAATATCCTCAAAAAACAGGCACTAAAGAAATATGAAACAATAACAACTGTAAGAAATCAGCTCTTGAGTCGAGCTGCGTCTATGAATGTGATACTGAATGTTAATTCCACTTCAGTCATGTTTGGGGTGAAATATGATTTATTAGGCATTTAAACGTTATATAGAGAAATTTAAAGATGTAAAGATTGATTTTGATTCAAGAATCTTAAAAAAACAAGGGTTGGACTTTGCCCTGGACTTTCCACAACCCACCACACCGACTCATAACATACAAATATGATGCAATATACAGAAATATAAATGCTATTTAATTGTATTAAACCTCAACAGTACTGTTTCTTTGCGTTATAATGGGTCTTTCCTGTTGTATACATAGCCAAATGTTGAAGAATTCCGACACAGCTCTTACCCATACTACTCAAGATGAACTATAGCATCCCAGCTAACGTTCCCATTAAGTTATAAAAACGTTATTTCTGAATGTTCTAGGAACATTAAAAGCGTCCAGTTTTTTAAACGTTGTATTAACGTTCTTAGGGTATAAGAACGTTATTGAAAACGTTATTCGAACGTTCCATTCTCTTGTTATAAACGTTGTATTGACTAATAATGAAAAACAATAGTTTTTAAACGTTCCTCTAACAATGTAAGAATAACGTTGTAAAGCTAACATTTTTAGAACGTTTGTCAATAGTATATAACGTTCTAATAACCTTACTGCAAGAACGTTTTTTGATAACTTTGGCTAACGTTCTCTGAAAGTTCTCTCAATGTTCTGAGAACGTTCCCTGTTAGCTGGGATCCCACCATTAAATCAGTGTAAACGACAATGCTCTGGTGTGTTCTCAGATGTGTGTGTAGTTTTTTACTGCAGGATAAATCAGGTCCCAATCCCGTTCCTGTGGTGCTTATCTAGGGCACAACATCTGTATATTAAATATAGTGTAATCTCAGTCTTAACAAGCAACATCACTGTAGGAAACACAACTACAACTGACTTCCATCACTGTCAGAGTAATCATGTGACTCCAGTGGTTTAAACTCCATTTTATGAAGCAATGCAAGTGTCCAGAGCGCCGCACAGGACATGCTGGGAAAAACTAATCGGCTACATTGTGCACCCAGGGAACTAATTAGTAAATCTTTTTTTTTTTTTGCATGTCATGTGCAGGGATCCATACAAGTGTGTTTGTGCAACAAAACTAAATTATCACTTTTTCCCCCAAAATATTAATATCAACGATATATTTTATCCAATCATATTTTGTCAATATTCACATTACACTATAGTAAACATGAACTAACACAATCGTATGTAAATTTCTACATATAACAATTGAATTTATTAATATGAAGTGATGTATAATTAAGAACTAACGTGATCTAACAATAGACAAAGGTGCATTTTAAAAATTAGCATTCATCAATAACAAATGTGGACAGAAATATTCAGTATTTAATGATGCCTTAGAATGCAATACTTTACATGTGCAAATGGTAAATGCTGTTGTAGGAATAACAAAATAATAAATCACCTTAACACATGCCAAAATCATAAAATATTGCCCCATCATTACAGTATTTTTGCATTGGCATTTGGTAAATATGTCTGAAGTGGTCAAGTAATTAGATCATGGGCGTCGGAACCATTGTATGGGACAAGACCCACCCACTTTTTACGACCAATGATATTGGACCCACTCACTTTTATCGTCTCTAATTCAGTACGTCTGTTTACCTACCCCTAACCGATAAACACTTATTATTAAACACACGTTAGTCACGTTATTTCCACTTTTCTAATATTTTCTTAACTTTTATTGAAAATAAATGCCTTTCCGATCTGATATGTGTTGGGAAAAGGGAGTAGAGCGAGTTCGGCAAAAGGCAGATTCAAACCTCGGGTCGATTTGTGTCAAAACTTGATGCCATCTGTCTCACCCCTACACTATTGCCAGTCTCAATGATACTGTGATTTCTGTCATTTTGTCTCTAACCAGACGTTTAGCAAACAAGGCGGTATTTGTGTACTTAATGTAAGTGGCATCTACTCCAGTAGAATAGTTCTGAGAGAGGACCCACCCACATTTTTTTTGCTTCCAATGCCCGTGAATTAGATGATCTAAGAACAAGTTAAAATATAAATACCATATCGCCTGTTCTCTTAACGCTATCCTTGTGTTGATCTCAATCTCACACTTTGGATGTCGGTTCTTTGTCGCGCACTGGTTAGGACAGATTTATATGTTATACGTCTCTGTATGACTGAGTAGGAAAGCTAATTGACTAAAACTCTTCCCACACTCATACAGCCTCTCTTTAGTGTTCACAGATGCTGACCACTTGTAAGGTTTTTCTCCAGTGTGAACTCTCTGGTGCTGTTTCACTTCAGCGTCTGTAATAAAGGTCTTCACACATTCAAAGCACATGTGATCCTTCAAAGCGCCGTGTCTTTCCTGGTGTGTATTTAAATTCCCCATCTGACTGAAACTCTTCCCACACAAAGAACACGTGAGAAGCTTCTCCTTTCGATGAATCTTCCGGTGGTTCTTCAGACAATCTGACCGAACAAATCTTTTATTGCACTGATCACAGGTATACTTTTTTTCTCCAGAATGAGAAAGCAGATGTAACTTAAGAGAGTTTGCATATGCGAAACCCTTCCCGCACTGATCACACGTGTGCGGCTTCTCCCCGGTGTGGATCCGCTCGTGTATCCTCATGTGTCCGGCCTGACTGAATGTCTTGTCACAGTGTGAACACTTGTGAGGTTTCTCTCCGGTGTGGGTCTTCTCATGCACTTTCATGATGCTTAACTGACTGAATCTCCTGTCACAGTGTGAACACTTGTAAGGTTTTTCTCCAGTGTGAACTCTCTGGTGCGGTTTCACTTCAGCGTCTGTAATAAAAGTCTTCACACATTCAAAGCACATGTGATTCTTTACAGAACCGTGTCTTTCCTGGTGCGTATTAAAATTCCCCATCTGACTGAAACTCTTCCCACACAAGCACACATGAAGCTTCTCCTTTCGATGAATCTTCCGGTGGTTCTTCAGACAATCTGACCGAACAAATCTTTTATTGCACTGATCACAGGTATACTTTCTCTCTCCAGAATGAGAAAGCAGATGTAACTTAAGAGAGTTTGCATATGCGAAACCCTTCCCGCATTGATCACACGTGTGCGGCTTCTCTCCGGTGTGGATCCGCTCGTGTATCCTCATGTGTCCGGCCTGACTAAAACTCTTGTCACAGTGTGAACACTTGTAAGGTTTTTCTCCGGTGTGGGTCTTCTGGTGTTGTTTCAGTTCAGCATCTCTAATAAAACTCTTCCCACAATCGAAGCACATGTGGTTCTTTATGCCGCTGTGCCTTTTCTGGTGTAATTTAAAAACGTTCAGTCGACTGAAACTCTTCCCACACAGAGAACACACGTGAGGCTTCTCCTTGGTGTGAACGTTCATGTGGCTCTTCAGGGATTCCGCCCTTAAAAACATGTTCCCGCACTGATCACAGGAAAACGGTCGGTCTCCAGAATGAGAGCGCAGGTGTAGTCTAAGTGTGCTTGAATGTCTGTAGCTCTTCCCGCACTGATCACACGTGTACGGCTTCTCTCCGGTGTGGATCTTCATGTGTTCATCAAGAGATCCTTTCCGTGTGAAAGTGTTCCCGCACTGATCACATGTGAACGGCCTCTCTCCGCTGTGAACGGTCATGTGATGTTTCAGATTTTGTTTGTTAGAGAAACTCTTTCCACACTGGAAGCAGGTTAAAGATGGTTTGGCTCTTATTGAAGTTTGTTTTACAGAGTTGACATCATGTTTCTCCTTCACTTCAGAAAATTCTTCCCTCTCCTCGTATTCTTCCTTCAGGTCTAAAATGAAAGCAAAACAGGTTTGATTATTAGTAAATCATTCAAATCAAAAAGAGAAATATGAAGGAAAAGAACACACAGGTGATCACTGATAACAGAAGAAACTCAGGGATGAGAAAAAAACAGGGATGCAAACTCATCAGGGGTGGAAGAAGGTGACAAAGATGTGAAATGATATGATATTGATATATATATAAAAAACAATGATATTACACAGCGCCTGAAAAATAGGCTAACTTCAGTCAACATAACCAACGGGACAACCGGCTCACACAGGGAGCGCTGGGACTATTTTCAGCCGCTGCGTAATATCAGATCAAGAGAGATGCTAACGGTCTAATCAGATTCAATGATCTATGCTAAGCTATGCTAACAGTGCTAGCGCCAGACCCGGAGATCAGCTGAATGGATTAGAAAACGGTAAAACTGTTTAACTCTAGGGGAGTTGGGAAATGAGCCTATTTTCAAAAATAGTGGCGTGTTCCTTTAAGTTCTTAATATCACATGTAGGTGTTTTATATTCTGTCCACTAGGAGGTGCTCTAGGCATGTTTTCCTTGATTATTTTTTTCCTGAAGAAATATACTGAAAGTTAAAGAATGACACACTTTCATTGCGTTTTACCAGGAAATGAGAGTTCTGTGTCTTTATTAAAATTCAATTCATTGGGATGTTATTTTTTATTACTTGGCCTGTCCGACCTGTGGATATAACCGTGATCCGTGCATTACTACACATTATTATGTTTCTTGGGTCTGCACTATTCCCTTCAATGCAAACAAACCAGTGCACCTTTTTTGATGCTTAGTGACGGTCAGTGCTTGAAATGGAAGAAGTGCCAGTACTCACCAGAGGGGGCGGGGCTTTGTAGGGGGTGTGGTTATGGGGGGATTGTTTAGTCAATAATTAAAGAAGGTTCATATTTTAAAGCTCTTTCTAACTTGTACTCAGCCTTAAAACTAACATACAGTTCTTGTAATTGTTTATTTACAAAGCAAGACCATTGACGACGACTCATTACCATGCAGGCCAATGTTAACTTTTTGTTCTTTCTTTTTTTATCTATAGCATTTGTTATGAAAAATAGCAACACCGTTAGAAACTATAGCTATAACACGCCACAGGTGTAATATACATCTTTAGAGAAAAATCTATTCCCTTAACTGATTATCTATTATAAATTCTACAACTAGTCAACATTTACCACGATAAATCCAATAGACCGTGATAAACTCTAGTAAATGTGGTCATCAGGAGTTTATAAAGCTTGCAGGATGATGCTTCCCCTCTTCATCAGTCATTTAGTGGCTGTTTTAGCTCATGTTGGACTTTCTCCGTAATGTTTTACCACATTCTCAATAGAACTCAAACGGGACGTACACTTTATCATCAGCGTCGCACAGGAACAGCTTGTGCAAATCTGAACACTTTTGGAGCGCGCTGGTGAACGCACCTACAGTGATTCACGCGCCACTTCATTAAACAAGTGGCCTTCAGTCACAGTCTTGTACAGACAAATGATCCGTTATAAAAGCGAGAAGTAGCGGTACGCAAGAACAAGTGCAGGTACGCTTAAAGCTACACTATGTAACTTTTCCGTCCACTAGAGGTCGCCTGTTCAAAACAAAGGCGTAGTTTGATGACGCCACGTTTGAGTGCAGAATCTTGGGACATGTGGTCTTCAGCTCACAGCCGGTGGAAAAGAGTCAGGATAGGACTCGGGCAGAAATCATGTTCATGGATGCGATTATGAACATTACTGTAGTCTGAAGCAGAGCAGGACAGAGTGTTGTGGAGCTGAGGAACCGCTGGAGCGATTGAGGAGCGGGACTGTTATTATGGCATAGTCGCCGGCGGGACTTTTAACATGACACGGTCGCCAGCGCCAATTCCTCTTTTCCAGTCATGAGTATGAGGTAACGCAACTCTTTTTATCGTATTAGGTATATCTGAGTGTGTTGAAAAGGAAGTTATGACGTTCGCTCAGTGGCTGCTATGACACTGCAGTGAGAGTACAGCGTTTCTGCTAAATAAAATCGGAAACCGAGGGGAACGCAGATATGACATGATCGACAGGCGACTCCCTCAAACGCATAGCTCACACGTCCCGGTTCCTTGGTTAAAATAGCAATTTCTCACGATTTACAAGTAGTTGGAAACATTTGGGATATTGTAAGTACTCAACTGAACAAAATATATAACACTGGCCTAGTGGTTTTTGGATATTTTACTGCAAAAATCTTATATAGTTCACCTTTAAGAGTAAAATGTAAGTGCACTTCGAGCACTGGTGACTGTTGTTAAACTAAGCCAATTTGGCTAATTCAAACATTCATTCTTGTTGAGTATGTGCTCTAAATCTGTGCAGATTACATAAACATCCCCAGCAAGCTGAGTGAACATTTTTTGTGAAACATAACCCGCCAAATTGGCTAGTGATTTGACATGGTTTCATGTCACAGTTGATTTTTACCTGCATTTGTCGGGTTGGATGGATTTTAAATCCTGTCATTATAATATTGCACAAAACATCTTGTGTGTGTAAAAACAGGTTTAATGAACAATAGCAAAGCACAAAACCACACAAGTTTGCGAACGTTTGTTGGCACTATAGTTTCAGCAAACACCGACTCATTGAACGATTCTGATAACGACGGTACTTGAGATCCTAGTTGGCTAACGCCGCTCTCGGGAAACCTGACCTACTCATTTAAACAATCAATATGAATGTTTTCAAACCTCTTTACACTGAGTTTTAGGCTTCATTCTGTACCAATTTGATGAAAAATGTCCTGTATATTATTTGCTCATTAAAGGGCATATTGCAGGTTAAAATGTTTTTTTCAAAATGAATATATATCCTTGCATGAAAATACCATATGAAACGGTAATGCAGGATTTAAAAAGACATAAGAGCACGAATTTAGTAGATAAAGTGGCCGTTCACTGTCATTTACACCCTCACACTATCGGCGAATCTGCACAAAATAAACCCATAACACAGAGTGAATGACTAAAGGACAACATGACACACACAATAACACTATAGTGTCTGTGGATCGGCGGGAGACGAGACGCTCATGGATCTGTCAGAGCTTGATGAAGACGTGAACTGTGCACCGTAAGTCTTGTTTTTCAAACATTTGCTAATTCCCAAATCAGTCGTGATGAGAAACTGCTACAGTTATATCACAGAAGGTTTAGTGTGGACGGATATTAACGAGTGTGACTTATGGTCAAAGCTTATTAGTTTCTGTTATTGGGAAGTATCAATACTCCTAGAGGACCAACACCAGCTTTGCTATTGCCTGATACATGATGATAATCTGTACAGTATTGTGTTCTGAACACGGTGTTCATATCGTTAGCTAGCGTATATCATTAGCGAACACTGATCTCTCACCGAGACTCCCTCTCTGTTCTCCTCACACAACTCCTCTAATCCTGGTCTGTCTCTAAGTGTGTGTCATAATTGTATGTCTGTGGTCTGCCATATGAGTATTAATAAACATTTATAATGTCCTCAGCGTCCGAACTGTCATTGCGATCCATTGTTTTCCTATCGTTGACCGCACTCCCTCCCGTTATGTCACTTTCGATTGTGGCATTTTTAGATGCGGATGTAAAATTCTCACAATAACGACTCCAGAAAGGGTTAGTAGCATATTTATAAGTATAGTTTAAAGAAAATCTAGTTCCTACATCATTGACTCCCTGGGGTCTCTACTCCCCTTTAACTCTTATCTACATCCATTCCATCTGATGAGCGTAATGTTCTTCAGCATCATTAATGAAGGATCAGGAATAAACACACACCTCTCAGTTCTTCAGTGTCTTCCTGCTTTATTCTGAAGGGTTCTGGATCACTCATCTTCTCAATGCTCTTCTTCACTCAGAGTCTGATGGGAATATCCCAGCGTTTATGTTGTAGAAGCTTCACAAAAGGGGAATTCCTGTAGGAAGAGCAGATCTGGTCAAATGAAATTGATGATTTTATTTCACACATTTTAAAGAGGGGGGGGGGGGGGGTTAATGCTATTTCCTGCATTCTGCCTCATTCACACTGTTCAAGAGTTGATTCTCATGATACACATGGACAGAGTTTCAAAACACGAGTTGGACGTGTGCCAAATACACTCCTTCAGGATTAGAACAAGTTTTGGGGAGTTTTTTCGAGTATGGCCCTGTATGACATCATAAAGGGAGGAATTCCTTATATGGGCACTTCTCCGGGATGAGGGCACACACACACACACACACACACACACACTCCAACGAGCTTCGTTTGGGTTACGGGAGCCGTCGGCGGCGCTGGCGTTGTGTTTTTAGACATGAGATCAACAATGTCACTAAAGAAGTGTGTGTGTGTGTGTGTGTGTGTGTGTGAGGGAAAGATCTTCACAAATAACCCAGCTTTAAGGGAACAGTGGATGCAGTTTATCTTTCCGGAGTTCTGCAAGTGTCTGTGTTTGTTCCCGTCATAAGTGGAAACCGCAGGCCGTGAGTGTGTGTGTGTGTGTGTGTGTTTGTTCCCGTCATGAGTGGAATCCACAGGCCGTGAGTGTGAGTGTGAGTGAGTGAGTGAGTGAGTGAGTGAGTGTGTGTGTTTGTTCCCGTCATGAGTGGAATCCACAGGCCGTGAGTGTGAGTGTGTGTGAGTGAGTGAGTGAGTGAGTGTGTTTGTTCCCGTCATGAGTGGAAACCGCAGGCCGTGAGTGTGTGTGTGTGTGTGTGTGTGTGAGTGTGTGTGTTTGTTCCCGTCATGAGTGGAAACCGCAGGCCGTGAGTGTGTGTGTGTGTGTGTGTGTGTGTGTGTGTGTGTGTGTGTGTTTGTTCCCGTCATGAGTGGAAACCGCAGGCCGTGAGTGTGTGTGTGTGTGTTTGTGTTTGTTCCCGTCATGAGTGGAAACCGCAGGCCGTGAGTGTGTGTGTGTGTGTGTGTGTTTGTTCCCGTCATGAGTGGAAACCGCAGGCCGTGAGTGTGTGTGTGTGTGTGTGTGTGTGTGTGAGTGAGTGAGTGAGTGAGTGAGTGAGTGTGTGTGTTTGTTCCCGTCATGAGTGGAAACCGCAGGCCGTGAGTGTGTGTGTGTGTGTGTGTGTGTGTGTGTTTGTGTTTGTTCCCGTCATGAGTGGAAACCGCAGGCCGTGAGTGTGTGTGTGTGTGTGTGTGTGTTTGTGTTTGTTCCCGTCATGAGTGGAAACCGCAGGCCGTGAGTGTGTGTGTGTGTGTGTGTGTAAGGGAAAGATCTTCACAAATAACCCAGCTTTAAGGGAACAGTGGATGCAGTTTATCTTTCCGGAGTTCTGCAAGTGTCTGTGTTTGTTCCCGTCATAAGTGGAAACCGCAGGCCGTGAGTGTGTGTGTGTGTGTGTGTGTGTTTGTTCCCGTCATGAGTGGAATCCACAGGCCGTGAGTGTGAGTGTGAGTGTGAGTGTGTGTGAGTGAGTGAGTGAGTGAGTGAGTGAGTGAGTGAGTGTGTGTGTGTGTTTGTTCCCGTCATGAGTGGAAACCGCAGGCCGTGAGTGTGTGTGTGTGTGTGTTTGTGTTTGTTCCCGTCATGAGTGGAAACCGCAGGCCGTGAGTGTGTGTGTGTGTGTGTGTGTGTTTGTTCCCGTCATGAGTGGAAACCGCAGGCCGTGAGTGTGTGTGTGTGTGTGTGTGAGTGAGTGAGTGAGTGAGTGAGTGAGTGAGTGAGTGAGTGAGTGAGTGAGTGTGTGTGTGTGTGTGTGTGTGTTTGTTCCCGTCATGAGTGGAAACCGCAGGCCGTGAGTGTGTGTGTGTGTGTGTGTTTGTGTTTGTTCCCGTCATGAGTGGAAACCGCAGGCCGTGAGTGTGTGTGTGTGTGTGTGTGTGAGTGAGTGAGTGAGTGAGTGAGTGAGTGAGTGAGTGAGTGAGTGTGTGTGTTTGTTCCCGTCATGAGTGGAAACCGCAGGCCGTGAGTGTGTGTGTGTGTGTGTGTGTGAGTGAGTGAGTGAGTGAGTGAGTGAGTGAGTGAGTGTGTGTGTTTGTTCCCGTCATGAGTGGAAACCGCAGGCCGTGAGTGTGTGTGTGTGTGTGTGTGTGTTTGTTCCCGCCATGAGTGGAAACCGCAGGCCGTGAGTGAAACTGCATCAAATGTGTGTGTTTTGTTGGCAATCGGCACGTAAGTGCATATAATGTGAACAACACCAACGTATAGTGTGTGTGTGTGTGTGTGTCTTTAGCTCCGCCCACTGCACGCCTCCACGGACTCAGCTGTGTTCAGAAAGAATCGGTTCAGTGTGTCTGTCTTTCATAAATCTGATAAACTAAAGACTCTTGGGAGATATGAAGGCTCAACACTACTCTAGAGAGTAACTCCAGACTGTACCCTTATGTACCCTTTAAATATTTAAATAATGTGAATATATATTTATCTGTTGAATGTATTTTTAAAATACATTATATTTTGTCTGTGAGTCTAACAATTTGTAACTTTATTATTATCTTTATCTGCAGTATAGTCATAAGAACAAACAAATATTGAAATTATGACTAAATACTACAATTAAAATAACATTAAGATTTTGTTGTTTGGATTTTAAGTGTTTTATTGTGGTTACATGAAACTTGTAATAAATACAGTTTTGTTAAGAATTCTTGTCAAAAGTGACAATTGTGTTTGGTTTAGTTTGCTTTAATCTACCGGACCAATCAAATGAGCTTAAAGTGGCATTGTTTACATGTGATCTTAAAGGGACAGTTCACCCCAAAACGAGGATTCGGTCCTCATTTACTCACCTTTAAGCTTTTCCTGTTTGAGTTTCTGTTTTCTGCAGGGCATAAAATAAGATATTTTGAAAGATGTCAGTAATGGTTGATGGACACAATACATATACTCTCGTTTGCTTACTCATATTCCTCAAAATATATATTTTCTGTGTAGAGCATAAGAAAGAAATCCATACAGGTGAGGAAACGCTTGAGTAAAATAGAACTATCCCTTTAAGATATTAGCCCAATAAATGAGAGGCATCCCATCATCATGTGTTATTCTGCTGCAATGATCATAAACCTCATCCTAAAGATAATCAAAGGTAAATGTCATATATGTGTCAGCACTTCAGATCTCCTCACTTCCATACGTTTACACTGACATTCGGCAACAATAACATTATCGCCCCAAACAGCGACACACACACACACACACACACACACACACACATAGGCTACGTCGTTTCCGAATGTTCGTCCCCGCAGGCAAACGCTAGAAAACACGCAGATTTGAGATGTACCCGGCCGAAACAACACATAAATCGCCATTTAAAGGCTTCTTAAGCTAATTATGTACTAATAGTTGAATAAATATACGCGAAGTGCCCACCTCACCTCAGAGACTCGATGCTGACTGATGGCGTTATGGCTGACGTCATCACTGCGGGGCGACAACATATGACATCAAAAGCCACCGAGGCTGCGTCCCAATGTTCCCACTGCATCCTCTCCAGTGCGCCAGATGGGACCGGATGGGACGGGCTACTCTACCCCACGGAGGACTGCTCTTGTTGCCTAGCAACTGTGACAGCTGCGGTGGACGAGCGGCCATCGGGATTATTACACTGTCTGAAAACAAGACATGGGTCACTAACTGTCTGTTCAACATGTCTAAGAGTGCACACTATAATCCCATAGTTTATAACAGGGACTCAGCAGGGTGCGGGATCATTTTGTCCCCAAAAGTTACGCAGTGATGACATCTTAACTATAAATATAAATTAAAAATTAAACAATTACACTTACAACAAATACATGTGCAGAATACACATGCTTAAACACATACTTAAACACATGCTTAAACACATACTTAAACACATGCTTAAAATAAACCTAAAATGCTAAATTCAGTAAGACAGTAAGAGTTATTTTCAAGCAAAAACGTAAAGTAATTTATACGCAGATAGCACACACACATCTGTTAAAGATCACTTCATCTGGAGAGCATCTGCTGTTTACATCTGAGAGACGTCTTTAAGATGTCAGTTTTTCATACATTCTAAATCATAAACATCTTAAAGACATTGTTTAAACGTCTATTTGACATCTGACAGGAAACGTCCAATAGCTATTGCAGATGAGCAAACACTCTAAAAAATACGTCTTCCAGATGTAAACACACACATCAAATAGCCGTCTCCGAGATGTGTGTGTACTATCTGGGTATACTATAAACTTGAAAATATTGAATACAAAATTGTATAAAATGTTACAATACTTGTAATTAGTTTTTTTCAGCAATCATGAAAAATCATATTTATGTTGTACATGTTGTTTACGTATTGTTGTAAAACAACAACAAAAACATTCAAATATGTATTGTCCTCGTTTGTTAATTAAAATATAATAACAAATGAGATTTTAGTGATATTTTGACCACTCAAATAGGAAATGCCCCGGTTTCCATTTCTGAAATCCTGTCACCTTACTATATCGTCAGGATTTAACATTTCACTAAACTCCCAGTTTCACAGACAGGGTTTAGATGAGCCTTAGTTCAATTAGGGCGTTTGAGTAGCTTTTATAAACGTGCCTTAGAAAAAAACCAATGGTACTTCAGTTAAAACAGCTCAAACTGGCCCTGTAGTCTGGGACCAGTGCATTATTAAAGCATCTGAAGAGGACTGCGAGTGTATATGAGACACCACCAGCGGGAGGTATAGACATTCAACATCTAAAACAATGAAAACCTTCAGACATAAATCCAAGACATCAACCTCAACAAAACTACAGTCATGCCGAACATATGAAGGAAGATTTCTGTCTCTGTTGAACAGGAAACGGTGGCCAACCAGAACCCAAAGTGTCAGAAGATCTCTAGATAGTGTGAACGGTGGGTACAGAAATGAAAAGACATTAGATATTCAATGCACAGCTTACATGTCACCTTTTTTGCGCTGATTTGGGATTCTGTGCTTTAAAACCTCACCATCACTAAAACACCTGCCAAAGGACCAAACAAAGACCGGTCAGTGAGAACACCCCTAATGTTCCTCACAGTTCTATTGTTCTGTGTTGCTTTATTATGGTTTGGCTTTATATAGAGCAGATGTTGTGTGTAATTACAGGGGAATAACATTCTTCACAACATCTCTTTGTGTAAGATCATCTAACGCAGATGTCTCTCTTGTTCTGTGAACAAAGACGTGTGATCAACCGAGGCCTGGATTCAATATCCCAGACTGACCATTGAATGCAGTCATAGACCTCTGAAGCAGAAGTGCGGGATTCGTGGATTTCTATTGGTCATGCTGTCATGTACACACTCCTCCTGGTCACATGCTCGTGGAGAGTTTACAGGATGTGGCTTGTTCCAGTCATATGTACCCATATAAAACACAGAAATCAAGAGTTTCTCATTTAGTCTGAACGCCAGGAATAAGTCGTACGGCTCACACATTTGAGACAAAAGACATCAATGCAAAAATATTTTGAAATGTTTATTTACAGGAAGCAGTGGAGTTCTGCGTGTGCTATCAGTAACACCATGCTCTTCAGTTCTGGATCAACACATGAATCGGAATGGTGTGAAACTTGGTAAAGGTTTTGCCACTTGCTTTGTGAACACGCATACAAATGATGATCAGGTGAAATGGGCCTGATGCAAAGAGTCACACTTGTGTTCCTCACGGTCAGACATGAGCTCACTGGGAATGATGGGAGATGAATGTCCTCTAGTGGAAGCGTTTGGTACTGCGCCCAAACACACTCTTACAGAAAGCTCATTTTCTCACATATCAACCTCAAATTTGGAACACAACTTGGCTTTGTTTTTCTTGCAGTTATTTTTTTCAAAATTGTATTTTTGTGCATTTTTCATAACAATAAACAAAATTATGTAACTTTTTTAAGTTGACTTTTTTGAACTTTATTCACTTAAGCAATAATCTGCCAGGTGTCTTCTATGAAGAGATCAAACTGCTCTAAAGCATTCAAGATTTACCACAGTTTAAGAGGGAACTTACATTTGCATGCTCAAAAAGTGAATAAATGGATAATAACTACAGCATAAATATAATTTAGTACCATAAAATCCCCTAAAAAAAGTACAAAATCGAACTAAAATTGTGCATTCATTTCAATGTAAAAAAAAAACCTGGTGATTTTTGACTGACAGGCGAAGCGCACCAGAGGATTAAAGAGACAGTTCACCCAAAGCTGAGATCCTGTCATCGTTTACTCACACTCGAGTCGTTCTAAACACAGGAAGAGATTCGGAAGAATGTTTGTATCAGAACTGAAGATCTAGATCTCGGCATCTGCTTGGTTCCAAACATTCTTCCGAATCTCTTCCTGTGTGTTCAGCAGAATCTCATTCAGGTGTAGAACGACTCGAGTGTGAGTAAACGATGACAGGATCTCAGTGTTTGGGTGAACTGTCTCTTTAAAGCATCATGAGCTGAGATGAAGAGCATCAGAGAGTCACTGAACAATGACTGAGGAAGATTCTTTCATGTGTTTTAGAATAAAATATAAAGAAATCTACACATTCAGACACTAAAACTAAATGTAAGTTACTGTAAAAAAGAGTTGCTGACAAATGTTCATTCCGTGTATTAATGTATTCATGTTTCTGACGCCATTTTTGCAGTTTAGAGTCAATAAACAGACTTTTATGCGTAGGAGAAAGTGATGTCCAGTGCTGAATGTGCTGAATGTGGATTAGACCTGGTATAATTCAATCAAAATAAATGAAAAGCATTCTGATGAATATCTAGAGGATTTAATGCTTGCATGTTCTCAGCAGTGCCACTGTTATAGAGAAACACTACACGTGTTGTTACCACAAAGAGCTTCTTATTTCTGCTTTTTTCTGTTTTGTAGTCCTGAACCCATCGAATGCAAGATGCTTCATCACACACACACACACACACACACACACACACACACACACACACACACACACACACACACACACACACACACACACACACACACACACACACACCCTTGCACTGTGACCCATTACCTGCTCCGCTCATGAGGATGTGCTGTGGTGTTGGGTCAGGTGCGGTACGGGTGTGTGTAACGGCAGATATGAGACGCAGGTCGTGCTGTGGAAACACTGTGTGTGGGTGAAAGGCTGCAGACGAACACACGGCCTGCAACATAATTTATAAATGAACACATGATGCCCAGATCAAAACTTTCACCAGAAAACCTGCACGGATGCAAAACTGTAAAAATGACACATTCTCACGTTATGGAAGATCGAGCACAGAAATGAGTTGAGAATGGAAAGAAGCGGAAGAGGTAGAGGTGAAGGAAACTCTGACATGAGCTGTGTTTCCTTCAGTCGACTGCGATGAGACGCACTGAACACACACTGAAGATAGAGAACACACACCATGCATGTGTGCAGATGCTTTTTAAAATCATCATTGGTAGTAGGACTGTGAATATTACTGATTGTTTTAAAAAAATCTAATCAATGTGTAATTTTCTTCTCCAAAAAGACCGTTAGTCCGTTATTCCCACAGGGATTCCCCAGAGGAGAGCAGCCCAGCCGAGCGCTTCTGACGGTCTCAGGGGAAACACACACGGGTTCAGAGTATTCATTTCCACACACTCATTCCACACGTCTAGTAGAATCATGAGGTTGTTTCATTAATACAGTGTTTACTTTTTTTGAAAAATGTAGTGTCCCCAACTGAGCACGCCAAGCCAGAGGCAACAGTGGCAAGAACCCAAACTCCATCAGGAGCAGAATGGAGGAAAATAAACCTTGGGAGAAACCAGGATCAGTCGGGGGGGGCAGTTCTCCTCTGGCCAATTAACCAACAGCGTATGATTATTATTCTGACAACTTTACAGGTCAGAGGTCATAATAGATCAGAATATTCGAACAATCAGAGTCATCCCGCTGGAGACGGGTTTATTGAGGATGCCGTGTCGATGAGGCAGTTGCAAATAGTGGTGTGTTCCTTTAAATAACAAATATAAGATTCCAATAATAACAGATTTGTCTTATTTTAAATAAACACAAAAAACAGATATTAAAAAGAAACTTAAAGCTGCACTATGTAAGTTTCCCGTCCGCTAGAGGTCGCTTGTTCAAAACAAAGGCGTAGTTTGATGACTCTTGGGTCATGTGGTCTTCAGCTCAGAATGGGGACAGGACTCGGGCAGATGTTGATGATGTGATTATTAGTGTTCCTGTAGTCTGAAGCAGAGCAGGAGCGAGTGTTGTGGAGGGATTGTTAATGAGATGAACGCAACACACGCCTCGCGAGCAGCGGGACTTTTATTATGCCACAGTCGCCACTTCCGCTCATGAGTGTGAGGGAACGCAGCTCTGCTGATCATATTACACACATCTGAGTGTGTTGATGATGGGATGGCGTTACTCTGTGCGTTCTCTCGCCGGCTGCTATGACACTTGTTCACACTGCAGTGAGAGGAAAGCGCTTCTGCAGAATTAACCGCAAACTAACGCGGATATGATGTCATCGACAGGCCACGCCCTCACACTAAAATAGCATCTCACCATTTACAAATAGTCGGAAACATTTGTGATATTGAGTGCTCAACAAAATATATAACACTGACCTAGTGGTGTTTGGATATTTACTGGAAAAATCTTACATAGTGCAGCTTTAACGGGACAGTTCACCTAGAAATGAACATGAGCCCATGATTTCCTCTCCCTCAACTCATCCGAGGTATGACATTCTTCTCTCAGACGAATAAAATCTGAGTTATATTACAGAAGTCCAGGCTAATCCAAGCATTAGAATTGGATTCATAGTTGCTCTGTTTTTAAAGTGCATCTGTCCGTCATATAACTGCTCCACGCGGCTCTGGGGTGTTAATAAAGGCCTTCTGAAGCCAATCGACGCGTTTGTGTGAGAAAAATATCCATATTTAAAACTTTATCAAGTAAACTTTCGGCCTCCGCCTTCCGTGGAAAAGTGTTGAATGTTGAAGTGAAACTCGAGATGTGTTCGTGACGTCATGACGAGCGGACCGGAGTTAGTCTTTCCATCCGCAGGGGAACTTTCAACACTTTCTCCATCAATTGAACAGGGAAGGCGGAGGCCGAAAGTTTACTTGATAAAGTTTTAAATATGGATATTTTTCTCACACAAATGCGTCGATTGGCTTCAGAAGGCCTTCTGATTTTATTCGTCTGAAAGGAGAATGTCATACACACCTCGGATGGCTTGAGGCGGATTAAATTATGGGCTAATTTTCATTTTTGGGTGAACTATCTCTTTAAGTAAGAAATGTACTTTTGCTACGGTTAAATACATGTTCAGAGAAATCTTCCAAAGATGTTTTAATTTTGGCGCTATTTTTTTCTCTAAATAATGTTATGGCAACAAGTAAATACAGTAAGTTTGGTCATGCTGATGTGTGTGAAGTGTTAAACCATGACCCCGCGTTAGATTGTGCCCGCTCACACACACACACACACACACACACACACACACACACACACACACACACACCTCTAGAAGATTTCTGCTCAGGAAATAGTGGGCTACCAGAACCCAAAGTGTCATAAAACCACTGAACAGTGTGAACTTGTGGCTATAGAAGTGAAATGGCATCAGCTGTTCAATATTAGTTTGTGTAACTTTTGTAACTGATTTGACGGAGCTATTGATCATCATTAATACAAACATTTGTTTGTAAAATAACAGATTTATTAGCTTTTATTTTTAAAACAGATATTATTTTTAAATAACAGATTTATTAGCTCAGCAAAAACTGTGATAAGTTGTAATTGTCATATATGTTAGAGATATAGGAACTCACGTGAGGGGAAACACACGATATATAGAGCTGCTCGACAGGAAGGACTCGAGGAGCTCAACAGAGCTACAAACCACAAGCAGAGCAGCAGAATCATGCACAAATCTGCACTGTAACTGTGTTTCTTCATCCTGTTTGCGTGAGAGCTCTAATGAATGCACTGTAAGAGTTAAGACGCCTCGACTGACCATTGGGACCAGGGGACCACCCTGAGGGGCGGGGTCTCCACACAAAGCGAATTACATCTGGAAGAGTGGAAACTGAAATCAAGAAATCAAGCGTTGGGTTCTGTAGCCTTTCTTTATTAATGTTTGCGTTTCTAAAATGGATGAAGTGGAATAGGCCCTACAGTGAAGCTCGTGCACATTCACGAGCCTCTAATCCGCTGCTCGTTTGAGGAAAGAGAAACCAACTCGTCTTTTTAGAGTTCATCATAAATCACGAGTCTGGATCGGATATGTAGAATTGTGAATATGAGTCATATTTTTTTTCCCTTCTGCCTGTGGATTTGGTTTTCACGGGGTAAGTGTTTTTCATTTTTGGGTCGTTCCTGTCGTCCAGTCACTTTTCTGTCTCTGATTTATTTAGGCTACTTTCTCATATTTTCTATAAAATGAGTCACACAAAAAATGGCTTTAATTATATATGGGTCTTCTTTATTACTTAACCAGATATAATAGACATTAAAAATATACATTTTTATTGTACACATCTTTTTATTGATATGCATTCATCCTGTCCTCAGTGCAAATCAACTTCCACAAGAACTATAAACCATGACATGATCAAAATCTCAAAATATTTTTAGATTATGTTATAGAAAAGGCTGCCTCTAATCATACATATAAATCATATGAAAATATAGTTTTGTTGTGTCCCTGAAGTCATCTTTGTTCCTGTTAGTGTTTCTCCACTTCCAACAAAGAGCACAATTCCATTGAGGACATTTTCAGGAAATTACATCATTTATTTTTCCTGCTGGAGCTTAAAATGTTATTCTAATAGAAATTCTAATACAAATAAATTGTAGTTAGTGTATATTGCAAATTCTATATACATATGAATATATATATATATATATATATATAAAACATAATGATACAGGTGTAGTTCCACACATTACTGAAGGCCATGCAGGACGAGGACAGAAAGCTCATCCACTGTTTCAACATTTGACTGCATCGTTTAATGTTTTGCATACTTATGTCTTATTTTGGGAGGTGAGGAGCATTAACAGCATATACAGTATATGTTTTTGAACATTTTTAAAAATTATTTACATCCTGTTGGCAAAAATGGGCACAAAAAGTTTCTGTTCTTTATAAGCAATTCATCAATAATAATTGTTTTGTTATTGTTTCAAGAATAAAAAAAAGACCATGATGGCATAAGGAACGTATAATATTCAAGAGAAACTTGTTATTGTTTAACATTTACATTATTAACATTATGTGATAACTGTGTGTGTCCCGGACAGGAACACCTTCACGGCCGGCGTCTGAACAATCAATCTACTCATAATTAGGGCGGCACGATTATGACAAAAATCTAAATTGTCGATTATTCCCTTGAAATTGTAATTACGATTATTCTATAGCATTAAGCCTCAGTAGTCAAATATTCATTGGTTTGGTTTCTTTAAATAAAAAAAGTTAAAATATGCATGATATTATAATGTTCTAAAAATAAAAACAATGGGGGAAAGACTTAAGATAACCTGTAGAAAGAAAGAAAAAATGGTAGAATGCTAAAAATATGAAAACATGCAACTTTAAAAAAAAAAAAAAAATTATTATGAAGCCCAAATGTTAACAATGATAACAGGAATGGCTCTTTTATTAAATGCGGTTTAACTCCCAAAAGTAGCCATTATTATCTTTTTAGACAGTTTTCAGCATTTTCAATATTAGGGTGATAAATGTGAAATAGTGAAAGCTTTGAATCAACTAAAAGCAGCCGGCTGAAGAAAACACAAAAGACACATTTGGACATGTCTGAGTATGATCTGAACATCTGGAGCACATCCTGTCTGACAGTAAACACCCGACTACAGCTCAGCTCATGAAGGAACAGTGGCATATAAGAGTGATATAGTAAAAACGCCCGCAAACCGCCACCGGCCAATCGTGGCTTAGCAACAGTAACTAGGCGCCGTGTTTGAGTTAAAACTGTTTTGCCTTGTAATTTTCTCTAACATTGAATAATGCTCAAATGTCTCTGTGTTTCAGGAGTGTGTGGAGATGGAGTGAAGTCAGTGTGTGTGACTGAGGGAGATTCTGTCACGCTAAACTCTGATGTTCAAGTACAGGCAGAGGATCTGATACTGTGGATGTTTAATGTTAACAATTCAGACACTCGTATAGCAGAAATATATAAACTCGCCAGCTCTATTTCTGATAATAATGAGATATTCAGAGGCAGACTCCAGATGGACAGTCAGACTGGATCTCTGACCATCACAAACATCTCATCTGAACACACTGGACTCTATAAACTACAGATCGCCAGAGGAGGGGTCACAGTCAGGAGCTTTTCTGTGGAAGTTTATGGTGAGTAATAATGTTTAATGTCAAGAAATAAGGGTGATGGGAAAAACATGCTGTTTATGTTTTGTAATTAGTGGAATTAAATTCAAATGCATGCCCACCTGAACGACTGTATTAAATATGAATTATTGTTATTCTCAAATAGTGATGTGTAGTGATAGCCCAAATAGGGATCTAAGTACTGTAAGGCATGGGTCTTCAACCGGGGGTCCGCCAATTAATGTTTGATCACAAATAATGTTTGGATAAATAAATGACCTATAACATCTGGAGAAAACATCACAAAGTCTAATTCAAATACAAGCAGCAGGAAATGACAGCAGAGCATCCTCCGTTGATTCTGTAATAGTGTAATATTATTGATGAGTTTGCCTTTGAGTTCTGGAGAACCTGAAACATCTTCACAGCGGGTTTAGCAGCGGTGAGAAATGCAGCCAATCATAGACACGTGTGTTGATCTCTGGAACGCAGTGGCCAATCAGAGGTGTTTGAGAAAGAATCCGCTCAGTGCTGAGTTCTGCTCGCTCTCGTGAATTCTCTCTTTAACAAAGACACGATGTCAGTCAAAGTCCTTATCCAGTGTAGGCCGCTTCACTGAATCTGATGAACGCTGTGAGACACTTTTGGAAGTGACGTATACATATCAATGCGTGATTCACTCTCGAAATTGCAATTGACAGTGAAAACAAGCACAGGACAAAAATATGGCATGTCAAAATCATAGAAATAGATACGCAATGTAAACGCAGAATCATAGATTTCAAACAAACAAACATTCGTATCAATATATATATAGTGATTTGATTATTAATCGTCCATATCACAGTAAAATTAAAATGTTGTTTTAGTAAATTTGAAGCTAAAGTTCAGGTAAATGTTTAATTGTCCATCTGATTAGTAAAATAAAAGTATAACTCTGTAATATACAGACAGTAGCCGCGTTTCCATTACCCTTCAAATTGCGAATTGAAAATACGCCCAATGGAAACGCGTCAATTTCGCAAAAACTCCCATATATCACGATAAGGTTTTTACGCTCGCATGAGGAGGTTTTTCAGGCAATTCGAAAAAAGAAATTTTCGCAAAACTGCAATGGAAACAGTTTTTCCGCATCTACAGGTCAGCTGGTACGGTCACGCATTGCTCTCACACAGGGCCTACATATTATTATTCCACTCAAGTATGTCTAATAACGAGATCTTATGTCGTTAAAACGACATATATTTTCTCCTAATAAGGAAAGCGGCGTAACTTTATAATGACGGACTCGGTGCAGCCACACATATCATAACTATCTACAGGCCGACTGTAATTAAGACATATATTCAAGACATGTATTAAAACAGAAAGACGTTTTAGTTTCAGCCGTACTCAAAGACTGAGGAAACAGGCCAGCACGTCAATCCATTCCCCACCATCTTTTGCTTCTTATTTATTAAATATACAGCCAAATAGTTGATTAAACATTGATCAAAATTAAAATACAATTTATACAAAACAAAATAAATTTTAAAGAAAGACTTTCTAGAAAACACAATTCAATGAAGTGCTCAATCCATGTCCCCGGACATATGCGCATCTGATTATGTGCCTTACTCATGCTGCTCACTTTTCATAATCAACATATGATTATGTTAATGAAATGTAAATTAATTATGTAAATTAAATTAATGAAATTATTTAGACATAGCCTAACTATATGAAATTACGTTACGCTACGTTTTCTTTAACCCTCTGTCCGACGAAGTCGTCGGCGCCTTCTGATGGATTTTTTCCTTATTCCAGCGGAAACAACTCACAATACTCCATCATGTTTAGCCACACAGATAGGCTAAGAGCAAGACGTGATTATAAACAGTAAACTGTCGACTTTTATTTGTGTGCACTCAATAATAGCAAAGGCCGTGGACTCAGGGAACGGATTATTTTGCACTCCAAACGCTGTCTTCATTTCAAAAATATATTTTGTTTATTAAACTAAAAGTTTTTCATTTCAAAAGCATTTCTAAATTCAGTTTATATTTACAACAAACGAAATTCCAAGCCAAAATAACAAAGAGGTAAAAAAAAAAAGTAACTTTGAGTAACCACCATGCAAATTCAAACGTTTCGCTCGTCTCTGTGTGTGGCAATGCGTCACAATAACCTGCGTATGTAAAAGTCTCATTCTTTATAGATGATGGTGTGTTTGGACAGAAGACGAGTTCTTTATTAAACTCATAAAAAACGATAGAATAAAAAATGCCACAATTTATCATAACACCTCATGTGTGCCGCTCAAGTATAAGGAGCTTTCCTTGCCATCAGTGATTGGATAACACACACACACACACACGTCTCATTAATAATAACGGCGTGCGGTGGCTGGGATACACATAAACCTAACAACATACATCGCATGATTTTTGGAATGATTTATCACGAGAGGAAAAAATGGTTTTAGTCGCATAACATCAGTTAATGGAAACGCCGTCATTTCGCAATATTTTTTTTATCGACTTTTAGAAAATATCGCAAAAGTTTTGCGCAAATCTGTAATGGAAACGCGGCTAGTGATGCGTGTGCTAGTCCTGATCTACTGTCTTAACATAATGCAACTTATTCATAATCATAATATCGTTAGTTTCTATTAATATCGCAGGCTATATGTTTAATGTGTGGCTCTGTTTGACACATGTTGTGCTCCATGTCTCTATCACCTGAGGGGTGAAACCGTTGAAGAGCCTGATGTAAGGCATGAGAGATTGTGTTGTGAATATTATAAAGGCTAAATGACGGCACAATGCCCAACTATATTTGCAATACAGCAACGCCTCCAGTGGCATATTGTTCTTTTTTAAAACCGGTACTATGTATTAAAAAATATTAAGGACAAATATTCATAAAAAATTTTACTAAGCAAATTAATTCAATGCAGTGCTTTAGCTTTAGCTTGAAGAGAGAACAGAATGAAATCAACTCCTTTAATGTAAACACCACTGCTTAAATTCTAAAATATACTTTAAAGCTACACTGTGTGATATTTTCCCCCATCTAGCGGTGAAAGGGTTTATGACCATCCAGTAAATATTAGTTCCCTTTCAGTCGGTCACGTTCGACGTACGTCGGAACTGACCGACGAATTGGGATCTGATTTCAGAGACCAATCTACTTCGAGTGTTTTAAAACGAGCCAATGAAGATTGGCATGCGATTCACGCATTCCACGCACCGCCCCGCAGCGCGGGTATAAATAAGGAAGTGGAATGCATGATCATTGCTTTCTACTTCGGAGCCGAACAGTGAATGTTTCCTGTTTCTACGAAGAGTGTAAACGAGTCTCGTGAGAGGAATGACTGCTGCTTCCAGTGCGGGTGTGACGGCGCGTTCAGCGAGTGGCTGCTTCAACGGACATCAAAGTGTTGGTTCGCTGGGCGTTTCCGTTTTGAGTGCACACACAGGCTTGCACTATTATACTGTGTGGTGCCGCGGTCATCTCCCTGAGTGCTTCAGCACATAAAAAGAGCAGTTTCCTTTCTAAAAGAGCAACACGGTTTGACCCTGCGTCTTTTTCAAGATGTCATTCAAACCGTGTGTTTCTGGATGCGGTTGTTTCCTGTCCTCATTTGACGGCCACGATCTCTCTCACATATAACATGTGAGATTGGTTCGTGGGTGATCCATGCTCTCTCAGGAGAGCATGGTCACGTCGACGCGTTGTTCGTCTCAAGCCTTTCTCGTAAGGGCTTGAGTGTTCAGCGCGCCGTGTGCCGTCGGGCGCCGGCTGACAGCGGGGGTTGCCACGGCAACCCAGCGCGTCACTCGGCGCTAGAGATGCGCGGTTAAGACTATGATGCCTCAAACGGGGTTGAGTCCCTTTGCCTATTCCCCGATTTAGTTTCTTTTTCTTGCAAAAGCAGAAAATAACTACTTTGGTTAATAAGCTTTGGTGGCCTGAGGATTTAAGTGGTGCTTCCCCACCGGGTACGTCTCCGTGGGCCCCCACTCCTCTATCGCATTACAGCATGCTGAGACTGTGTTTGTGGGTGGTTCATGTTCTCTCATGAGAACATAACCACGTCGGTGCGGTGTTCGTCTTGCCTTTCATAAGGCTTGAACGTTCAGCGCGCCGTGTGCCGTCGAGTGTGACGGCCACATTCACTGTCTCACATGCCTGCTGGCAGCCTACAGATGGGATTGCTGGTCCTTTTAAAAAACAAGAGGACCTAGTGTTTCATTTGGGGCTCTGGCAGAGGACAGATGTCAATTGCTACATCGGAGAGAGGGCTGTTATGCGCTGGAAATGATGATGCTGAGTTTCCTCTATAATAGTGTGTGCTCTTGCTGAATCAGATTCAGAGTTGACAGCCATGCTTTCCCGGGTGGCTGAGGCGTAGAGCAACGCGTAAAATCGCCTTGCCTACCCCCGTGCCTTTTTTCCCCGGATGGGCATTGGAAAAATTAGCAGTTGGAACTATTTGGTGTCAAAATATGGAACACCAAAAGGGCCAAAATCTGTATAAATTTTTCCCTCTCTCACTACCCTCTGTCCTGCATGCACGAGGGTAGTCCCGACCCAGGGGTTATGCAGGAACTGCGTGCGGCGGTGGACCTCGCCCTCCGGGCGACGGAAGTCACTGCACGCTCCCTGGGTCAGGCGATGTCCACACTAGTGGTCCAGGAACCTGGGGCTAAACCTGGCAGATATGCGTGAGTCCGACTAAGTTCGGTTCCTCATTGCCCCTGTCTGTCAGGCTGGCCCCCTCGGCAATGCCGTCGAGAACTCTGCCCAGCAGTTCTCGATGGCCTAGAAGCAGACAGAGGCGGTTTAAAAAAAAAAAAAAAAAAGCCATCCTAATTCGAAAGGGCGCCTCTACCTGCTTGTCGCCGAGGGCACCCTCCTGCGTCCACCTCCACCCCTGCAAAATCCAGGCGGCGGGGTGCCGGACGTAAGGGAGGTGCCCAACCCGCTCAGGGCTTTGCTAGTCTACAAGCAAGCGTAAGGGCAAGCGGCCCTGAGACGGGCAGCCCAGGGAGAACAGGAGCTGCTCTGAGGGAGTGGGTGTCCGCACCCCTCCCCCACCCCCCCGGAGGAGGACCGGGGGGCCCCGACTGGTGTCTTTCTCTGCCGCTGGCTCTCCGGAGTCCAGCGGTACCCACATTCAGAGCAGTTTCCTCTCTCCCTGGGCCCCAAGAGGGCCAGGTTGGCAGTGTGCGACGCCTCCGGGCCTTCTCACTCCTTTCCTCCCCTCCCCCCGCCACGGGGCAGCAGTGTGGGCACCGAGAACGCCCCCGGGCCTTCTCACCCACACTCTGTCCCACCCTGGAATTCTCAGACAACACTCCGGGCCGCCTCCGGGCCTCCCGAGTCGGGTCTGTCTATTCCGCCTCGCTGCCCCACCCCGGGTACGTCTGTGGTGCTGTTGGTCCCGCTTGTGCGGTCTCTGGGGGCTTGGCTACAGCTCCCCAGGCCGTCTCGCTGGCTCATCCGTATCATCAGACTCGGCTACGCGATTCAGTTCGCTCACCGGCCTCCCAAGTACAAGGGCATCCTCTTCGCCTCCGTGCGAAGCAGCGATGCTCAGGTCTTGCGGTCAGAGATCGATGTCCTACTGGCGAAGGACGCGGTCGAGCCGGTTCCTCCAGCCGATATGAAGATGGGGCTCTACAGCCCCTACTTCATTGTACCCAAGAAAGGTGGTGGGTTACAGCCAATCTTGGACCTGCGTATCCTGAATCGGGCCCTGCACAAGCTCCCGTTCCGGACGCTAACGCAGAAACGCATTTTCAAATGCATCCGTCCCCAAGATTGGTTCGCAGCAATCGACCTGAAGGATGTGTACTTTCATGTCTCTTCCTTCCTCGACACAGACCGTTCCTACGATTTGTGTTCGAGGGGAAGGCATATCAGTACAGATCCTGCCCTTCGGGCTGTCCCTGTCGCCTCGCGTCTTCACGGAAGTCGCAGAGGCAGCCATTGTTCCGCTCAGAGAACGCGGCGTTCGCATCCTCAACTATCTCGACGACTGGCTCATCCTCGCCCAGTCTCGGGAGCAGTTGTGCGAACACAGGGACATGGTGCTCAGTCACCTCAGCCTGTTGGGCCTTCGGGTCGACCGAGAGAGGAGCAAACTCTGTCCACACAGAGGATCTCTTATCTCGGTATGGAGCTGGATTCGGTCAGCCAGACTGCGCGCCTTACGGAAGAGCGGGTCCAGTCGGTGTTGAACTGCTTGAATTCGTTCAAGAGCAGGACAGCGGTCCCACTGAAATCTTTTCAGAGGCTCCTGGGGCATATGGCATCTGCAGCCGCGGTAACGCCGCTCGGATTGCTTCATATGAGACCGCTTCAACACTGGCTCCATGGCCGAGTCCCGAGGTGGGCGTGGCAGAGCGGCCAGTACCGGGTCCCAGTGACTCCTTACTGCCGCCGAACCTTCAGCCCGTGGAACGACGCTTCGTTTCTCTGGGCCGGTGTGCCCTTAGAACAAGTGTCCAGGCATTCTGTGCTCTTCACGGATGCCTCCTCCACGGGCTGGGGGGCCACGTACAACGGGCATGCAGTTGCAGGTCTTTGGACGGGACCTCAATTGCATTGGCATATCAATTGCCTCGAGTTGTTAGCGGTACACTTGGCACTGCGCCGCCTCAAGGGGCCGCTACGTGGCAAGCATGTACTGGTCCGTACGGACAGCACTGCAGCCGTTGCGTACATCAACCGCCAGGGTGGTCTACGCTCCCGTTGCATGCTCCAACTCGCCCGCCACCTCCTCCTTTGGAGTCAGAAGCATCTGAGGTCGCTTCGGGCCATTCATGTCCCAGGTGCGCTCAACCGGACAGCCTACGAGCTCTCACGGCAGCCTGCACCTCCGGGAGAGTGGCGACTCCATCCCCAGGCGGTCCAGCTGATATGGGACCTCTTCGGAGCCACACAGGTAGACCTGTTGCCTCTCCGGACTCGACCCATTGCCGGTGGTACTATTCCCTGACCGTGGGCACCCTCGGCACGGATGCACTGGCGCACAGCTGGCCCCGGGACCTGCGCAAATATGCGTTTCCCCCAGTGAGCCTTCTTGCACAGACCCTGTGCAAGGTCAGGGAGGACGAGGAGCAGGTCTTGTTAGTTGCGCCCTATTGGCCCAACCGGACCTGGTTCCCAGAACTAACTCTCCTCGCGACAGCCCCTCCCTGGCCGATTCCCCTGAGGAAGGACCTTCTTTCTCAGGGACGGGGCACTCTATGGCACCCGCGTCCAGACCTCTGGAAACTCCATGTCTGGTCCCTGGACGGGACGCGGAGGTTCTAGGTGGTCTACCACAGGCAGTGGTGGACACCATCTCTTCTGCTAGAGCCCCCTCTACGAGGCGCCTCTACGCGTTGAAGTGGAACCTGTTCGTTGAATGGTGCTCTTCCCACCGGGAAGACCCCCGAAGGTGTTCGGTTGGCGTCGTGCTTTCTTTTCTGCAAGATGGGCTGGAGCGAAGGCTGTCTCCCTCCACCCTCAAAGTGTACGTCACTTCAATAGCGGCGTATCACGATGCAGTCGAAGGTAAGTCCTTAGGGAAGCACAACCTAATCGTCAGGTTCCTCAGAGGTGCGAGGAGGCTAAATCCTCCTCGTCCAAACTCGTTACCCTCTTGGGACTTGGCTCTAGTGCTCAGGGCACTTCAGAGCCCTCCCTTTGAGCCTTGCAGTCTGTGGAGCTTAAAATCCTGTCAATGAGACAGTGCTTCTGACGGCATTGGCCTCGATTAAGAGGGTAGGGGACCTGCATGCACTTTCGGTCAACGAATCGTGCCTAGAATTCGGGCCGGACAACTCTCACGTTGTCCTGAGACCCCGGCCTGGATATGTGCCCAAGGTTCCTACCACTCCCTTCCGGGACCAGGTAGTGAACCTGCAAGCGCTGCCTTCGGAGGAGGCAGACCCAGCCCTGGCTTTGTTATGTCCCGTCCGCGCTCTTCGCGCTTACGTTGACCGGACTCAAAGCTTTCGGACCTCAGAGCAACTCTTCGTCTGTTACGGAGGCCAGCAGAAGGGAAAGGCTGTCTCCAAGCAGAGGTTGGCCCACTGGATAGTGGATGCCATCGTCTTGGGTTACCAGTCCCAAGACATACCTTGCCCGTTCGGGGTGCGAGCACACTCAACAAGGAGTGTTGCTTCATCCTGGGCGCTGGCTCAAGGTGCCTCGCTGACAGATATTTGTAGAGCTGCGGGCTGGGCGACACCTAACACGTTCGCTAGATTCTATAGCCTCCGTGTAGAGCCGGTATCTTCCCGCATCCTCGCCCCCAGGGGCCAGTAGCGCTAAGTGCCCGTTCTAAGTGTCGGCTTGCAACGCCACTCCCGCCCTCTGGGCCGGATACGTGCGTCCATTTTCTCCAGTTGTGTTCCCCGGGTACGGCTAACCCTGTCGAGCTCCTCCGTCACCCCCTGCGGTGCCAGACGTTGCGGCCGTCTGACGCCAGGCCTGCACCCGTATGCTTGTGTAACGTGTGTGTAGGCTGGGTTCCATATGTAGCGGTCCCCTAACGGCTACCCCATATGTGTATTCTTCCACGGTACCTGCTACCCTACTTGGCTAGCCCCGTGTCTTTCCCTTGACAGAGCCCGCTCTGTCGTCTCTGGGCGTGTTCTTTCCCCCCTGGAACCAGGCTGGAACCACCCCAGAGACTGCCATATGTTGCACTACCCTGCCAGGTTAGTCCTTATGTGTATTCCGCCACCAAGCCTTCTACTGAAGGACGTGGCTCCGCAGCGTACCGTCTCCAAGACGGGCACGCTTTCCCAGCGTTATCCGATAGTCACACTGGGTGGGTCTTGCAGAAACAGCAGTGACTGACCTCCCTGCTTGGAGCCCTGACTTCCGTACCATCTAAGACGGTCCAGTGCGCTCAAGCAGGACGCTGGAAGGGCCAGCGCCCTGGCGTTTTGGTAGAGATCCCAATTCGTCGGTCAGTTCCGACGTACGTCGAACGTGACCGACTGAAAGGGAACGTCTCGGTTACGTATGTAACCCTCGTTCCCTGAAGGAGGGAACGGAGACGTACGTCCCGTCGCCAGGTGCTGTGCTTCCGCTAGGAGGCCGAGTCACGAGTTCGGCTCCTCAGCAGAAAAAAGCAATGATCATGCATTCCACTTCCTTATTTATACCCGCGCTGCGGGGCGGTGCGTGGAATGCGTGAATCGCATGCCAATCTTCATTGGCTCGTTTTAAAACACTCGAAGTAGATTGGTCTCTGAAATCAGATCCCAATTCGTCGGTCAGTTCCGACGTACGTCTCCGTTCCCTCCTTCAGGGAACGAGGGTTACATACGTAACCGAGACGTTTCTGTTCCTCCCAATTCCGATTTGGTTTTAACTCCTACGGTGGCCGATTTAGTCCAAGATTAACATGGCTTCCAGTTCCACCTCGTCCATTAGTGTTCCTTCAAGTGATGAGGTTACTTTAGAAAACTATTATAATCTGCAGTTATTTAATTTGTCAGTTAACATGTAGGTTATGACATCTATGTCAAATGAATAATAGTTTTACGTTTTCGTAATTGATTTACCATTTCATTGCTAACATCAGCTCTCAGGTTCCCAGACGAATGCAAGCTAATCTTAGTGAAGTAACTTTTATCAGTGCTCTCGTTATTCTGTATATTGTACGACATCACTAGAGTAAGGCAAAGTTTACATTGTAGGCGATATCGACACGTGCCATCGAGTGTTCAAACGCCAAAGGCGAAGCTTGAATTTACGGGTATGTCCCTCTTTGGCTAATGTACTTTCAAGATGGAGGGGCAACATGGCGACCCGCATTCGAACCCCTTACCCGTATGCATTTTCAAGGGCATATTATAAACTTTAGAATACTTTATTACTTGAAAGAAGGAAATGTACATTAATGAGCACATATATTTTTGAAAGAACTAAGTGTTTTTAGCTAAGAATAAACTAAAAAAGTTACACAGAGTAGCTTTAAGTAACATTTATATTTCCATTGATTTTTTTATATTTCCAGCTCCTCTTCCCGTTCCTGTCCTCACCCGTAACTCTTCACAGTGTTCTTCATCATCCTCATCATCCTCCTCCTCAGTGTCCAGATGTCCAGTGGTGTGTTCAGCTGTGAATGTGAGTCATGTGACTCTCTCCTGGTACAAAGGAAGCAGTTTATTGTCCAGCATCAGTGTGTCTGATCTCAGCATCAGTCTCTCTCTACCTCTGGAGGTGGAATATCAGGATAACAACACCTACAGCTGTGTGCTCAACAATCCCATCACAAACCACACCACACATCTGGACATCACCCATCTCTGCCACACATGTGCAGGTACGCCACAGTCCTTTAGTAGATCTTGTTGGATGTTAATTCAATGCTAGTTTATCTCCCTGAAAGACATGTATTAGTGTTCTCTCTTCTCTACAGAAGTCCTTCAGCCGTCACATGTCATTGCGCTGATATCAGCTGCTTTACTGATCCTGCTCATATCTGGAGCTGTGTGGACCAGATGCTTTCACCACAGGAACTGCACACGAGCCGGCAAGTGTTACTTTATTCATTCATGATATGAGCCTTTCTGAGACTCAATCAAGAGTTCAATAGAAGTGCTGAGATGTTTTTAAACGAACATTACAGAAATGATATCGTTTGAAAATGTGATTGTTATTATTAAAGCAGTCCAGACTTGTGAGGAAGAAGTACTTTATGCCGAAACAACATTTCGTGCACGCGGCGTTCACAGTACGGTATGTATAATGTCTGTCAGCAGAAAGCACAGGCGCTGAAACACACACGCTGTCTGCGCTCACACGCGTGAGGAAGCCTGTGCTAGCGTGAGCGCTCACACTGTCTGTGCTTGAGATGAGATCTTCTTTTAAAGCTCTATTTATTTTGCTTAATGTCAGTTTTTGCTTGCACTGTTCATGCTTAGGCTTCACGTTTACACGGTAGCAAGCGTCCCCACTTCAGAAATGTGAAATTCAGCATCCAGACATGTGCTCTCAGGCCCAGTAGGGTTTATAAAGGGTGGTTGTTCTCGGTTTACTCTGATGAAGCCCCAGTCATTCGTAGCACAGACTCAGACAGTGATGCATTGTGAAAGTCATTAAATCACAAACCCTGATGATTCAGCTGCTCAATCTAATGCAAGAACATCAGCGCTGGGACCACCAGCTGACATTAACAATGAACTAACACAAGTCAAAGTGTTGTTAAAAACACCAAAACTCCCCAAAAGTCATTGAAATGTGAGTACTGATGTTTGAAGGCACCACCTTTAGTAGAAGTTATTAGTAACTTTAGGAAGTCTTTAAACAATCTGACCAAACGTCATCATGTTTTCCCGCTGTCATGTCTTCTGTGCTCGTCCTTTACATTCATACTGTTTATAGTAAAACGTGTGTGTGTGTGTGTGTGTGTGTGTGTGTGTGTGTGTGTGTGTGTGTGTGTGTGTGTGTGTGTGTGTGTGTGTGTGTGTGTGTGTGTGTGTGTGTGTGTGTGTGTGTGTGTGTGTGTGTGTGTGTGTGTGTGTGTGTGTGTGTGTGTGTGTGTGTGTGTGTGTGTGTGTGTGTGTGTGTGTGTGTGTGTGTGTGTGTGTGTGTGTGTGTGTGTGTGTGTGTGTGTGTTAGTGCTGTCAAGTCGATTAATCACATCCAAAATTAAAGTTTGTTGTGTATGTGTATGTGTACTGTGTATAATTATTATGTATATATAAATACACACTCATTAAAGAAATATTCAAAATAGTCAAAAGTTGAATGTTTTTAAAGAAGTCTCTTCTGCTCACCAAGGCTGCATTTATTTGATCAAAATACAGCAAAAACAGAATTATTGTGAAATATTATTACCATTTAAAAATAACTTTATTCTATTTGAATATATTTTAAAATGCAATTTATTCCTGTGATTCAAAGCTGAATTTATCCTCATTACTCCAGTCTTTAGAGTCACATGATCAGGATTATTTAATGAATAGAAATGTCAAACAAACTGTATTTATCTGAAATATAACGTTTTTGCGACATTATAAATGTCTTTACTGTCACTTGATCAATTTAATGCATCCTTGCTGAATAAAAGTATTAATTTATTTAAGTTCTTTCTCCCCAAAAAAAAAATCTTACCGACCCAACACTTGTGAACGGTAGTATAACGTTACAAACGCTTTCTATTTGAGATAAATACTGTTCTTATGAACTTTCTATTCATCAAAGAATACTGGAAAACAAAAGTCAACACTGATAATAATCATAACTGTGTGTTGAGCATCAGATCCTCATATGAGGATGAAGAGTGAAGGGTCATGTGACACTGGAGACTGGAGGAATGATGATAAACTCAGCTTTCATCACAGGAATAAATCACACTTTACTGTAGATTCACACATTTTACATTTTAATAATATTTCACAAGCTTTTGTTGTATTTTTAATAACATAAATGCAGCCTTGGTGAGCAGAAGAGCTTTAAACTTTTGACTGGTAGTGTATATACTGTATATATATTAATATAACTTATATATATATATTTCTTTTTTAAATGATTAAATATGTACATGCTTGTGTGTGGATTTAAAAATAAAAAATAATTTTACACTGTACACACACACACACACACACATCATGTAAACACAAACTTTTATTTTGGATGTGATTAATCGATTATATATATATATATATATTACACACACAGTGTTTTAGTTTGACATGTTTAATTGCTGTTATTGGTGTTGTGTTTTCTTTCAGAACGCTGATGGAGAAGACCACATCATATACTCGGGGGTTAATGTCACATGACATATTCAGAGGATACATCAGCGTTTCCTGAGACTGACGCAACACTGCCATGTCAAAGCTTGCACTAATATTCCATGTCAGAATTATGGAATGCATTAATATTCTTGATTCAATAAGACATCTCTGGAATACTTGACTCTGATTGGTCGATTGACATTCAGCTGTTTGTGAATAATCACAGTCTGTCACTCATTTTGCTCCTATAAAGACCTTCCACCCGGCTCTTGTTCAGCGGTTAGATGTGTTCCTGTTAGACGAGACATGTTCACACAAGCTCAGCTCATGACTGGACTCTTTCCACCCTTTAACTGAGAGCTGAACACACGCTGGATATTACAGAGATCATGCCAGTTGCTGTAGCACTCAAAATAAACGCTGCTATACGGCACTAAACGTGCTTTTGGGTCAGGGTCAGGGTTAGGTTAGGGTTAGGGTTACACACATTAACCTTAACATTAACCAGCTCTTTTAAAAATGACCTATGCAAACATTTTGTACATAATTTTGTGTATATTTTTATATACGTTTGTATTTTTTATTGCTAGACTTTTGGACCAGATTCGTCTTGAGTGTATTATGTGTTTATATTAAGAGGAGCAGCTGAAAAGGTTGTTTTCCACAGGATTTGTGGGACAGTTTGACTTTATCTACACACCCTGCCATCAGCCAATCAGCACTGCAGGACACGTCCACTTCCTGCTCTTCTGAATGTGTTCCAGCGGAGACACTGCCGTTCAGATCAATGCTGATGATCTGTGCTCATCTTAATCTCAGTGTTAGTGTAATCATTGTGTTCCCGACTGACCTTCACATAGTGTTATTTTCATTTGAGTCACAGGTACAGTATTACACGTCACCCTTAACAAACCCTCGAGTATTTCTTCATTTAGTGTTATCATGTGTTAATATTGCTGTTTAATCCGTGATGTGTCAATAAAAACCTTTTTAACACAAAATCTCAACTGCCCTTTTTACTGCCCTAACAAGGAAAGTTTATCCGGATCTAAATCGTGATCATGGACTAATATACAGTAATTATTTGATGAATGTGTAAACTCTGTTGATTGTATAATACGGTGAGTTCACACCAGACCTCGAGAACTGAAGTGCACATACTATCCATCCTATATAGTATGTGAGATTAGAATAAGTGTGTACTAAAGCATTGAATGTTGAAAGAGTATGCCAAAGTCCCAGGATGGTTTACTATTTCAATTAGATTTTCAAAGTATGGGCAAAAGTTCACTAAGTGCACTTGTACTATCCAGCTATCTAGTGTATGAACTGATATGGTCATTGTCTGGTAGCCCCTCCCCCTCCACAGTTAAAGGGACAGTTCACCCAAAAATGAGTGGTTATTCCAAGGTTATTCCAAACCGGTAAGAATTTCAGAACTAGATCAGAACTCAAGATCCAGACCTTGGCATCCATTGACCACCATAGTATTTTTATTCCCACTAATGGCTGTCGAGATCTGCTTGGCTCCAAACATTCTTCCGAATCTCTTCCTGTGTGTTCAGCAGAAGTAAGACACTCATACAGGTTTGGAACGACTCGAGTGTCAGTAAATGATGACAGGATTTTCATTATTGGGTGAACTGTCTCTTTAAATGCATAAAGTGTCTAACAGTCCACACAAATTAACTTCTTTTTATGGTTAACTGCAGGTATTTGAAGGACACTTTTTGTTTTTGGGAATTTTCAGCTTGAACACACTTGCACTGTTACTAAAGAATGTAATGGAATAGTGTATAAATCCAAAATTGGGACGCAGAAAAAGCTTGTAAAGGCCTATATATTAAGATGGTGCACTAATTTGACTAAGAATGGGAGAATGCTGCCATCATGTGCTATCAGAAATGTCCTACTTCCCCCTTCTGAAGTTGTGATTATGAGTTCGTCGCATTCAAGTGCTTTGTTGTCGGAAAGAGATAAGTCGAATTTTGTTAATAAAACATCAAGTATTTTGGGGGAAAATGAGAGCATCCCATTCAATTTCAACCATATAGGCCTAAAAACTCACCACACTATCTAGTTGACAATTCTGGAATCTATGTGTATAAAATATACATTACGCTTCAAATGATTATTCATATATGTAAATAAGCACTACTTTAAAAAGACACGGTGATGTAGCAGCTGTAGAAAACACGAATAGCCGTCCAATCGTCCTCCCCTCCGCCATGTTTAAATGCCTCGCCAAACTCGGGAAGTTGGGTATCAGAATTATCCCTGAGCTCCCAGTGGTAAACACGACATCAGAGGACGTTCATGAACAATGAACAACTAGGAAAGTCGTATTTATGATAATTCCGATAGCACATGAAGGCATAATACGTCCAGCCTTCTGCATACAAGAGCTAAGTGCAGCAGTGGTGACTTTTTTTTAGGCTAAACCCCAAAACGAGTTAGCATTTCCATCGTCTCGTAGTCAATGAGTTCTTCAACAGAAGAGCATCTCTGAACGCACAACCCGTCGAGCCTTGAGGCAGACGAGCCACAGCATCAGAACACACACCTGTCAGGACCCGGCCTAGAACTTGGGTCTCTGGTGTAAGAGCTAGGCGGTAATACCTCTGAGCCACCAGCAAGCAGGGGGAGGAGCCAATTGAAACACAGGTCAGAATACGAGGTCTCAGGTAAGGTGGTTTAATGAACAAAATATGATGACAAAAACTCAAACAAAAGTTCTTCTCAAAATGGAGGTATAAAAACAAAAGGAAGAAAACAAACACTCCACGAGGGGAGAAAAAAATAGACAGAAGCAAGAGAACTTACTTTAAATAACTTAAACAAAAAATCCTTACAATCTCACAAGATCTCAAAAAAAATCCTTAGAAACTCAAAGTGCCAGGCAGACATCTCATACGGCATCTCGTACGGCATCTCGTACGGCATCTCGTACGGCATCTCGTACGGCATCTCGTACGGCATCTCGTACGGCATCTCGTACGGCATCTCGTACGGCATCTCATACGGCATCTCATACGGCATCTCATACGGCATCTCATACGGCATCTCTCGTACGGCATCTCGTACGGCATCTCGTACGGCATCTCATACGGCATCTCATACGGCATCTCATACGGCATCTCATACGGCATCTCATACGGCATCTCTCATACGGCATCTCATACGGCATCTCATACGGCATCTCATACGGCATCTCATACGGCATCTCATACGGCATCTCTCATACGGCATCTCATACGGCATCTCATACGGCATCTCATACGGCATCTCTCATACGGCATCTCATACGGCATCTCATACGGCATCTCATACGGCATCTCATACGGCATCTCTCATACGGCATCTCATGCGGCATCTCATGCGGCATCTCATGCGGCATCTCATGCGGCATCTCATGCGGCATCTCATGCGGCATCTCATGCGGCATCTCATGCGGCATCTCATGCGGCATCTCATGCGGCATCTCATGCGGCATCTCATGCGGCATCTCATGCGGCATCTCATGCGGCATCTCATGCGGCATCTCATGCGGCATCTCATGCGGCATCTCATACGGCATCTCTCATACGGCATCTCATACGGCATCTCATACGGCATCTCTCATACGGCATCTCATACGGCATCTCATACGGCATCTCATACGGCATCTCATACGGCATCTCATACGGCATCTCATACGGCATCTCATACGGCATCTCATACGGCATCTCATACGGCATCTCATACGGCATCTCATACGGCATCTCTCATACGGCATCTCATGCGGCATCTCATGCGGCATCTCATGCGGCATCTCATGCGGCATCTCATGCGGCATCTCATGCGGCATCTCATGCGGCATCTCATGCGGCATCTCATACGGCATCTCTCATACGGCATCTCATACGGCATCTCATACGGCATCTCATACGGCATCTCATACGGCATCTCATACGGCATCTCATACGGCATCTCATACGGCATCTCATACGGCATCTCATACGGCATCTCTCATACGGCATCTCATACGGCATCTCATACGGCATCTCATACGGCATCTCATACGGCATCTCATACGGCATCTCATACGGCATCTCTCATACGGCATCTCATACGGCATCTCATACGGCATCTCATACGGCATCTCTCATACGGCATCTCTCATACGGCATCTCTCATACGGCATCTCATACGGCATCTCATACGGCATCTCATACGGCATCTCATACGGCATCTCATACGGCATCTCTCATACGGCATCTCTCATACGGCATCTCTCATACGGCATCTCTCATACGGCATCTCATACGGCATCTCTCATACGGCATCTCTCATACGGCATCTCATACGGCATCTCATACGGCATCTCATACGGCATCTCATACGGCATCTCATACGGCATCTCTCATACGGCATCTCTCATACGGCATCTCTCATACGGCATCTCATACGGCATCTCATACGGCATCTCATACGGCATCTCTCATACGGCATCTCTCATACGGCATCTCTCATACGGCATCTCATACGGCATCTCATACGGCATCTCATACGGCATCTCATACGGCATCTCTCATACGGCATCTCTCATACGGCATCTCATACGGCATCTCATACGGCATCTCATACAAAGACCAAGTAACAAGGGAGAACAAAAACACAGCTTAAATACACAGGGGGAAACACGGTGCAGGTGAAGATGATTACACAAACGAGAGACAACAGATGAGTGACATGACATCTAGTGGCAGAACTAAGGAACAGCAGTCCCAAATGCTGACAACACCGGTGACACTCCGTCAGCTGAGAACAGGAAACTGAGGCTACACTTCACACCGCCTCACCAACATTAGACAAGAGAAGATTGGGAAAACGTTGCCTCGTCTGATGTGCAGAAGACCATGAACACGAGCGGCTGTGTGCCTTTACTAGCAGCTCAGAGTCAGAATGAGACCTGTGGTCAGAAGTATTTAGGTCAGTGTAGGGCCTTGAGCGTTTGGTTGAATGCAGCGGGTGATATTTTGGTAAACCTATCATTGGGTTCACAAGAGTGCACTTGAGTGTTAGTGTGTATAAGGTGTGTGTGTGGGTGAAGAGATGCTGCACAAAAGCGCTTGTGAAACTCCCTCACCAGACCTCTGCGCTTCACTGGAAACTCATGTTGTGGGAACTAGAATGCATACTTTAGCACAGGTAAAAGATTAGCTTGAAAATAAATTGTTTTGACATTCACTATGGAAAAATTCCCCGTTATGCTTGCGTTGATGGCAGAATTCCTGCTGACGTTAATATGGCACAGAACATCATTCATGTTTAAGTGAATGAACCGAGACAAGGTTTTATCCTAGAACATAAAAGTCCCAGTTGAACGACTGCATTTTCTGATCCGTACGGTTTGTAAACAGCTGTGAACTCAGGGGATTTTTACACGACACTGTTTTCATTCAAAACTAACATTTGTATGTATTCTGGCCATTCATTTTCAGATCATTTTTCAGTTTTTGAATGTCATCTTCATGTAAACTACAAGCAAAAAAACGAATGAGTGAAAACGGTGATGTCCTGCGTATGCGTGTTACGTGTTTCTGTACAAAGTGACGTCTCCAACTATTGGCCTGGCAGCATAATGAAGAGTTTCAGTTCAGCTGCGCTCCGGGCAGTTTCTGAGCCCGTAAGTCACGACTTCAAACCACGACTCACGGCTTTGTAGCGTTCCAGGCAAAGTCACGCCAAACTGTGGTAACTAGATGTGAACAAAGCATATAGAGCTCATAGAAATACTACTTGCTGATTTGAGGGAAACGGAGGAGAAAAAACGGATACGCATACGGAAAGAGAAGCTGTTATACCTTTTATTTAACGTTATTTGTACAGCGCATCCGTAGGGGCTGTCGTTATTGTTTCGCGGGATATGTGACATCAGAGCTCACACTCTAAAACATTTGTTGGGTTGAAAATGGACTAACCCAGAGATTGGGTTATTTTAAGCAAACATTTAACCCAACCGCTGGGTTAAAACAACCCAATCACTGGGTTAGTCCATTTTCAAACCAACTTGGGTTATTTTTAACCCAGCATAAATGGGAGTACTTCGATCTAGTCCGAGCTCACGGGTGGGTTTGACAGCCATTCCAGTGCACTTTCACCGGGAGAAGGTTGGACAAACACGGGTTACGGGTCTGGGATTTTCGGGGATCCGTGTGATCGGGCATCGTTTTGACAATGTTGTTGAATGTGTACCGGACGCAAGCCAGTAAGAGCTGTGCGTGTAAACCTCACTCCCATAGCCTCAAGAGGTGCGCTAGCGACTGATGCTAGGCTATGGTCTTTAGCATCCTTTTTAGCGTGTCTGCCTCCCATGCTGGAGACCCTGGTTCGAATCCCGCTCGGAGCGAGTCGAGGACCGGTTACATCGGTGACAAGTTTTCCTTTGTAAGTACATCGTTATCGTGTAAACATCAGATACAAAGATCAAAACATGCCTCAGGTTTTAAACTATTAATATGGTTTTCACAGCAGGAGCAATTGCTTTTCCACATATAAATATGTAAATGATTGAAAGAGAAGTAATAAGCAGCATTGTAAATTATCTATCATTTTGTTTCATGTTGTTTTATATGGCGTTTAGGTTAAACCCGAATGGAAGCCTTAAAGGGTTAACTCAAACAAAAATGAAAATCCTGTCATTAATAACTCGCCCTCATGCCGTTCCAAATCCTTATTCATCCTACAAAAAGCATTGCTGTTGCTTTATACACTCTAAAAAAACGCTGGGTTAAAAACAAACCCAGCAATTGGGTTGTTTTAACCCAGCGGTTGGGATAAATGTTTGCTTAAAACAACACATTTGCTGGGTTTGTCCATTTTCAACCCAACTTTGTTTGTTTTTAACCCAACGTTTTTTAGAGTGTAACATTAAGGTTAAACCACTGTAGTCACATGGACTATTTTAACAATGTCTTTACTACCTTTCTAGGCATTTAAAATGGTAATTACGTTGCAGTCTATGGGGTAATAAATAGTCATTAATGACAGAATCTTCGTTTTTGCCAATTCACTGCACCGACTGACAGCAACACACAATTCATCCGGTTTGTCAGTTCAGTGTTTTACGCCGTCTGCGTCTGTTGGCATTGATCTGCGCTTGTTTTTGCAGATTGAATTTGTTCGTTTGTGAGAAAGTTAACACAGATGTTGTGTCTTAGCTGTGAAGGAAATGGTGGTCTACCAGAACCCAAAGCGTCAAAAGGAAAAACCCTCTAGATGTTAACAGATAAGAACAAGTCTGTTACGGAGAGAGAGAGAGAGAGAGAGAGAGAGAGAGAGAGAGAGAGAGAGAGAGAGAGAGAGAGAGAGAGAGAGAATTTGAATTTTCAAACACCCTTTATTACAAATTAAAACATTTTCCAGTGAATAATCACAGCAAAAATCAAGACAAAAACACTATCTTAAAAAGGATGCAAAATGCAGATTATCATCAATTATCTCACACAAAACCTTCTTATAACACCAAATCAAATCAAAAGCAACAAGATCATTCATAGCTTGAAAATATCGAAAATCAATTAGAAATCGAGATTTCACTGAATTGAAAAAAACTGCCTCTAAATTGTAACTCGTGTTTCTTTCAATTTTATGTTTCCTGGTATTATAAATTGCCATTTTAGCTTGGCCCAACAAAAAGTTCAAAAGTTGACAACAAAATCTGTTTCTCCGAACATATTTAAAACCACAAATAAAAACTTCCACAGGAAAAGTTTCTCCAAAACAAACAAATATATTCTGTAGGACAGTAAACAAAACCTGTAGTCTAAAACATTGCATAAAAGCATGGAACACAGATTCTCTCTGTTGACAAAAAGGACAGCCATGATCAACACGGAAATAAAAGCATTAACTACTTGCATATTCTCCACTGCAAGTCCCCTACTCTCTTAGTTAATGGTGACTTGTACAGAGCTCTCCATTCTGGTTTTTTGTCCTCTCTTATCTGGAGGATGCTGTGCCAGGGTATATCCACCCTATTATCTAAAAACTTTTTATTCAACGATTTTACACAACTTTTATACAAAACTTTCCCAGAGGCTGGCTCCACACCCAAAAATGACAGATTTTCAGAATACAAAAAAACACTTTTACATTCTTCTAAATTTGAAGATGCAAACAGATTAGGAAAAGGATCTCCACCGTTTGGAATAATTGATTCCTAGCTCTGAAAAGTCTTCCAACGGTTTGAATTCTTCTGTGGTGAGAGCAGATCTCCACTCCTCAAGGAGTTTAGCCACTACACGTGTTGATCGCACGCCCAAATGTTCAGTTACTACATCAACATTCTTAAAACCTGGTCCTGTTAGTTGCGATAGATGTCCAAGTGTAATTACTCCAGAACTGATAAGAATTGCTTCCAATGCAGGGAAAGGATCTTCACTTGATAGATCCAAACGCGAACCATGAATCAGCGGTTCCTGCAATAACCAATGCAAGGAACCTGTATTACTGAGTCTTTGCACTGTAAACAAAGTCCAAACTTTAAAAAGATTCAGATAAAAAATTGGTAACTTGGACATGTCCATCTTTTTAGTATTCAACCAGAACAACGGCTTATCCAGACCCAAGCCTTCAAAATTCTGCAAGATAGCACAAGCTATAGATTTCCAGCTTGAGTCCACTGGTCCAGTAAGAAGTCTCTGTGCAAACTGAAGGTGAAAAGCTGCTATTCTGCTCTGTAAATGTATGAGTCCATGTCCTCCCTCTTCCTTGGGCAAATACAAAACAGATTTTGGAACCCAATGCAGCCTGTCCCAAAAAAAATCTATTAAAATTGACTGAATTTTAAATAAAAAATCTGGTGGAGGATCAACACAAATTAAGCAATACCAGAGAGAAGATGCCATCAAATTATTAATAATCAATATACTCCTCCATGAACTGCCACCTTAACGTGGTGGAGGGGTTTGAGTACCCGAATGACCCTAGGAGCTATGTTGTCCGGGGCTATATGCCCCTGGTAGGGTCTCCCAAGGCAAACAGGTCCTAGGTGACGGGTCAGACTAAGAGCAGTTCAAAAACCCTTATGATGACAAATAAAACGAGGACCGTGACGTCGCCCGGTACGGCGCAGCCGGGGCCCCACCCTGGAGCCAGGCCTGGGGTTGGGGCTCGTATGCGAGCGCCTGGTGGCCGGGCCTTCCCCCACGGGGTCCGGCCGGGCTCAGCCCAAAGGAGCGACGTGGGGACACCTTCCCGTGGGCCCACCACTCACGGGAGGACCGTAAGGGGCCGGTGCAAAGAAAATCGGGCAGCAGTCGAAGGCGGGAGCCTAGACGACCCGATCCCTGGACACAGAATCTGGCTCTTGGGACATGGAATGTCACCTCGCTGGCGGGGAAAGAGCCTGAGATTGTGCGTGAGGTTGAGAGGTTCCGACTAGAGATAGTCGGAATCACCTCCACGCATGGCTTGGGCTCTGGAACCACACTCCTCGAGAGGGGATGGACTCTTCACCACTCTGGAGTTGCCCATGGTGAGAGGCGGCGGGCTGGTGTGGGTTTGCTTATAGCCCCCCAGCTCTGCCGCCATGTGTTGGAGTTTACCCCGGTGAACGAGAGGGTCGTTTCCCTGCGGCTTCGGCTCGGGGATAGGTCTCTCACTGTTGTGTGTGCCTACGGGCCAAACAGCAGTGCAGAGTACCCGACCTTCTTGGTGTCCCTGGGAGGGGTGCTGGAGAGTGCTCCGACTGGGGACTCCGTCGTTCTACTGGGGGACTTCAACGCCCACGTGGGCAATGACAGTGAAACCTGGAGGGGCGTGATTGGGAGGAACGGCCCCCCTGATCTGAACCCGAGTGGTGTTCAGTTATTGGACTTCTGTGCTAGTTACAGTTTGTCCATAACGAACACCATGTTCAAGCATAAGGGTGTCCATCAGTGCACATGGCACCAGGACACCCTAGGTCGTAGGTCAATGATCGACTTTGTGGTCGTTTCATCTGACCTGCGGCCGAATGTCTTGGACACTCGGGTGAAGAGAAGGGCGGAGCTGTCAACTGATCACCACCTGGTGGTGAGTTGGATCCGATGGCGGGGGAGGAAGCTGGATAGACTCGGTAGACCCAAACGTACTGTGAGGGTCTGCTGGGAACGTTTGGCCGAGTCTCCTGTCAGAGAGATCTTCAACTCCTGCCTCCGGCAGAGCTTCGACCGGATCCCGAGGGAGGCTGGAGATATTGAGTCCGAGTCGACCATGTTCTCCACCTCCATTGTCAAAGCGGCTGCTCGGAGCTGTGGACGCAAGGTCTCCGGTGCCTGTCGAGGCGGCAATCCCCGAACCCGGTGGTGGACACCGGAAGTAAGGGATGCCGTCAAGCTGAAGAAGGAGTCCTATCGGGCCTGGCTGGCTTGTGGGACTCCTGAGGCAGCTGACAGGTACCGGCAGGCTAAACGGACTGCAGCCCGGGTGGTTGTGGAGGCAAAAACTCGGGCCTGGGAGGAGTTCGGTGAGGCCATGGAAAAGGACTATCGGCTGGCCTCGAAGAGATTCTGGCAAACCGTCCGGCGCCTCAGGAGGGGGAAGCAGTGCCCTACCAACGCTGTTTACAGTGGCGATGGGCGGCTGTTGACCTCAACTGGGGATGTTGTCGGACGGTGGAAGGAATACTTCGAGGATCTCCTCAATCCCGCCGTCACGTCTTCCATTGGGGAAGCAGAGGCTGGGGGCTCAGAGGAGGACTCGTCCATCACCCAAGCTGAAGTCACCGAGGTGGTCAAGAAACTCCTCGGTGGCAAGGCACCGGGGGTGGATGAGATCCGCCCTGAGTACCTCAAGTCTCTGGATGTTGTGGGGCTGTCTTGGCTGACACGCCTCTGCAGCATCGCGTGGCGGTCGGGGACAGTGCCTCTGGGATGGCAGACCGGTGTGGTGGTCCCTCTTTTTAAGAAGGGGGACCGGAGGGTGTGTTCCAACTATAGGGGGATCACACTTCTCAGCCTCCCCGGGAAAGTCTATGCCAGGGTACTGGAGAGGAGAATTCGGCCGATAGTGGAACCTCGGATTCAGGAGGAACAGTGTGGTTTTCGTCCTGGTCGTGGAACACTGGACCAGCTCTATACCCTCTACAGGGTGCTGGAGGGTTCATGGGAGTTTGCCCAACCAGTCCACATTTGTTTTGTGGATTTGGAGAAGGCATTCGACTGTGTCCCTCGTGGCGTCCTGTGGAGGGTGATGGGGGAATATGGGGTCCGGGGTCCTTTGCTGAGGGCTGTCCGGTCCCTGTATGACCGGAGCAGGAGTTTGGTCCGCATTGCCGGCAGTAAGTCAGACTTGTTCCCGGTGCATGTTGGACTCCGGCAGGGCTGCCCTTTGTCGCCGGTTCTGTTCATAATTTTTATGGACAGAATTTCTAGGCGCAGCCAAGGGCCGGAGGGTGTCAGGTTTGGGGACCACACGGTTTCGTCTCTGCTCTTTGCGGATGACGTTGTCGTGTTGGCCCCTTCTAACCAGGACCTTCAGCATGCACTGGGACGGTTTGCAGCCGAGTGTGAAGCGGCTGGGATGGGGATCAGCACCTCCAAATCCGAGGCCATGGTCCTCAGTCGGAAAAGGGTGGCTTGCCCACTTCAGGTTGGTGGAGAGTTCCTGCCCCAAGTGGAGGAGTTCAAGTATCTAGGGGTCTTGTTCACGAGTGAGGGGAGGATGGAACGGGAGATTGACAGACGGATCGGTGCAGCTTCTGCAGTAATGCGGTCGATGTACCGGTCTGTCGTGGTGAAGAAAGAGCTAAGCCGTAAGGCGAAGCTCTCGATTTACCGGTCAATCTACGTTCCTACTCTCACCTATGGTCATGAGCTTTGGGTCATGACCGAAAGGACAAGATCCCGGATACAGGCGGCCGAAATGAGCTTTCTCCGCAGGGTGGCTGGGCGCTCCCTTAGAGATAGGGTGAGAAGCTCAGTCACTCGGGAGGAACTCGGAGTAGAGCCGCTGCTCCTCCACATCGAGAGGGGACAGCTGAGGTGGCTCGGGCATCTGTTCCGGATGCCTCCTGAACGCCTTCCCGGGAAGGTGTTTCGGGCATGTCCAACCGGGAGGAGGCCCCGGGGAAGACCGAGGACACGCTGGAGGGACTATGTCTCCCGGCTGGCCTTGGAACGCCTCGGTGTCCCCCCGGAAGAGCTAGAGGAAGTGTCTAGGGAGAGGGAAGTCTGGGCATCTCTGCTTAGACTGCTGCCCCCGCGACCCGGCCCCGGATAAGCGGAAGAAGATGGATGGATGGATGGAATGTACGCCCCCTATATGACATTCTTGGAAGCAAATATTTCCATTTTTCAAGGCAACCTTTTATTTTTTTAATAACCCCTTCAAAATGTTTTGTACAGTCATTTCATTTCCCAAAAACACTCCAAGGTATTTAAACCCCTTCCTAGTCCAGTTTAAACCAACTGGGAGTTATGGTTCTCCACTTAACCAGCTCCCACTTAGTATGGCTTCACTTTTAGGCCAGTTTACTTTTGTGGAAGAAAACACTTTGAAATCATTTAACATTTGAAGCAACAAATCCACATGACAACTAATTAAAATAACAACATCATCAGCATATGCTGATATTTTAAACACATTAGAACAATTTGGAACATATAATCCATGCAGGTCTGCTCTTAACTTATTTAAAAGAGGCACTATTGACAAAGCATAGAGCATACCAGACAAGGCACACCCTTGTCTAACACCTCTAAACACTCTAAAAGGAGCACATAAGTCACCATTAACTTTTAAAATACTTTCAACGTCACAGTACAAAACCTTTATCATAGAAATAAAATCGTGACTAAAGCCAAAAGCTGCTAAGACATTCCAAAAATAGTTATGCTCAACCCGATCAAATGCCTTTTCTTGGTCTATTGACACTATACCAAAATCTAAATTGAGACTTTTACCAATGTCTAAAATATCCCTAATAAAAGAAATGTTATCACAAATTCGTCTACCAGGTACACAATAGGTCTGGTCAGGATGGATAACTTGTTCCAAAACATCGCCCAACCTAATAGCCAGAACCTTGGAGAGCAATTCATAATCGCTGCACAGCAAACTGACCGGCCTCCAGTTTTTAATATCATTCAAGTCTCCCTTCTTTGGTAATAAAGTGCGAACCGCTCTACGACAGCTTATGGGTAGCCGCCCATTGGCTAAGCTAACCCCAAGCACCTCCAGCAGATTCGGACCCACCTCTGACCAAAAAAACTTGTAAAAGTCAACTGGTAATCCATCAACCCCAGTTGCTTTGCCACACTCCATACTCTGGAGAGCTCTTTCCAACTCCTCCGATGTCAAAGCTTTACTGAGTTCAGCATTAGCTTCTTTAGTTAGCTGGGGTAAATTATCCAGGAACACATTACCAGCAGTTTCTTCAGGCATTAGTTCACTTTCGTACAGCTTTTCATAAAAACAAATTGCTCTTCTTCGAATGTCATATGGATCTGACAACAAGGCTCCAGCATCTGAGCGCAAGAATAAACCTTTTCTGCCCATTTTTCTTTTCTAAGTTAAAGAAACATTTTGAAGGTGCATCCATCAATTCTACGCCTTGAAAGCGTGACCTGACCAGAGCTCCTTGTGTAACTGTGTCTAACAGCTCAGCTAATGTGTTTTTCTTTTTCTTAAACCTATTAAGATTCCAAAATGGGTCAAATTTCCTGTACTGTCAGCAATCCCTTGAAGTTCTTTCTCTATCATTTTCATCGAACAGGTTATGTCTCTCGTGACGTTGCAAGTATATTGTTGGCACAGCTGTTTTACCTGAACTTTTGCAATGTCCCACCACTGCTGCAAAGACTTAAAAGAGGATTTTGTAGTTCTAAATGTATTCCAGAATTCTTAAAAAATATCTTTAAAATGATTGTCACACAATAAATTGTTATTAAAATGCCAGTACGCACTTTTTGGCTTAATGGAACTCAAAAACACAACACACTGTATCAAGCTATGATCAGAAAGGTTTACTGGAACAATTGAACAGCTTCTGAAAAAACTAAGCTGATGTTTAAAAACATAGAATCTATCCAACCTTGCTAGAGAAATTGAGTTTTCATAAGCATGAGTCCATGTATATTGTCTTTGATTACCATGAAAATTCCTCCAAACATCAGTGACCTCATGTGATTTCACTAACTGAATGAGCCGCTTACGTGATTCCTAACATGATTCCTATCCAGAGTATTCTCAGTGCAATTAAAATCTCCGCCTAAAAATAAAAAATCTTCAAAAACCATCCTTTCCAATGCATTGGTTGGAATACACACAAATAAAAACAAAAGACTGATTTTCAAAATGAGCTGTTACTTTTAAAAGTCTGCCGTTTATCATCTCCTCTGCCTTATAAGACCAGGGAATACAATTCTTAAAACAGATACACCGTCAAATTCTCTTTCCCAATCAGAAGTGTTTATTAGATCACTATGCGTCTCGTGAACAAATAAAACATCAATTTTCTTCTGTTTTATTATCTCAAATAATTGGAATTTCTTCCTAATCTCTCTTGCCCCATTTATATTCAGAGAAGAGACGCAAAATTCTCCCATAAATGAGGAAAAGAATAATCATAACAAACAACCAAAAGAAAGAAACCAGAGAAAAATGACAATTACGCATTATCATTATTAACATTGGGACTTGGTTGGGTATTAAGTTTGGAGGATTTTCTTTAGACGATAGACTTCCTGATTTGTGAAAACTCCATCACCCCTGAAAGCCTTTGCTTTTTCAATAAACTGTAGCACATCAGGGAAATATTCTTCAATACGAACTTTTCTAGCATTTTTTGTCACTTTAAGGAAGGATTTTATATCATCCTCACTGTAAGCCCGGCTGGAAAAACCACTCAGCGGTAAACTACATGAAACGCTGCATTCAGAGAAATCGCTTCCACGCTCTGTATCAGTTTGACTGATGTCACCAGTGTCCATTCTTTTGGCCTGTTTACCTGTACTGCTCTGCTTTAGTCTTCTCTGTATAGGCGTTTGGAAAGCACAATCATCTGACTCGATCATAGAACACTGACTCCCCTCAGGCTGAAAGTTGCGCAACATCAGCAGCAGGTCTATCGCTGCTCCACGACTCGTTCAGCGGCACCTACACTCTCCCCTTCAGTAATCTTATCTTTACTTCTGTTACTCTTTCAACATCTGCTAATGGTACCGATTTTTGAACCATACTTGTTCCAGGCACTTCAGCATCAGTAGATAAGCGGTAACATTTTGCATTTCCTCATCACGTACCTCATTACTTTTCTCACCATCAACCGATGGATTTTTACCAGGATCATTCAATTTGCCTGGACAAGCGCGGATAAGATGCCCCGTTTCACCACAACCAAAACATTTCATATTATTTGTTGTGGCAAAAAATGACATAATTAAACTCAAAGACAAATCTAATTCGTCCAGGTTGTCTTGAAGAATCATGTAGACATAACGTCTAAATGACACAACATGCTTCAAAAGTGAGGACTTGCAACCAACTGGAATCATCTTTATGGGGGAAACCAATTTACCATAACGAGAAGGCATTCTAGTCAAAACTTCATTCGAAATAAAAGGCGGCATATTAGATATAGTCACTTTTTTCGAAGGAGTAGAAAGAGGGAGAACTGAGCTAAACATACCATTAACCACTACCCCACTTTCCACCAGCTGGATCGCCAAATCAACGGTCTTCGCAAACACAACAACAGCGCCGTTCATACGAGACGCAGACAGAATGCTCTCAGGCCCGATCACATCTGCTACAGCCAGACTACAATATATACTATACTATATAGTTTATTCTATACTGACCGCTAAGTCAATTTTTACACCAGGACGGCACGTCAGAAAATTAAAACTCCCGCTACCTGGCCCAGCCATGCTCCCAGTACAAAACCAGGAGCATATGCTCTAGAATATTATACACTTTACCCTCCCCCCAAAAAATCAATGAACACACAAAAATAAATCACAAAAAAACACACAAAAAAACAAACAAAACAATAGAAAAGATAGAAACCTTCGTACCTGACACACACCAAACAGTGAACACTTGACACAACTATCTCCTATCTTCAGCACATGCGCACAGAGAGAGAGAGAGAGAGAGAGAGAGAGAGACAGAGAGAGAGAGAGAGAGAGAGAGGGAGAGAGAGACTGAAGTGAAAACTCAAAGCTAATGGAAGGATCTTCAGAGCAGCTTGTAAACGGTGTTGAATTCTCCTATGGATGTGTTTTTACTGGAGATGTGATGGAACATGTGAACTTGACTACATGAGAGAATTGATGAAATGGTTTTTCACACGTATTCATAAAAATGATTCAGCTGGCATCTTTCGTCTGTCTGTGTTTATTGCTATGGAACGGTACGTCATAATCCTCCTTTCAGATAATAATAATCATTGTTCATTGGCATGTTTCTATTTTATTTGTTTCTTTTTAAAGGGTTGTTTCCATTGTGTGAAACACGTCTTTTTTTATAATTTTTTTTTGTAATAAATAGCCTATATTTGATATTGAACAGTGTTTTATTAAAGGGATTTTAATTGTTTTTCTCTTCAGGAGTGTGTGCTGATGAAGTGAAGTCAGTGATGGAGGGAGATTCTGTCTCTCTAAACTCTGATGTTCCTGAAGTACAGAGTAAAGATCAGATCCTGTGGATGTTTGGACCTCAAGACACTCGTATCGCTGAACTCTATAAGCTGGACATTGATATGTTTGACAGTAATGAGATATTCAGAGACAGACTCCAGATGGACAGTCAGACTGGATCTCTGACCATCACAAACATCACATCTGAACACACTGGACTCTATAAACAACAGATCATCAGAAACCGAGGAACTTCATACAGGAGATTCAATGTTACTGTCTATGGTGAGTAAATTGATGTAAATTATGTTGTACTTCTTAAGATGTCAATGATTTTTATATTTAATATTTTCCAGCTCGACTGCCCGTTCCTGTCATCACCAGTAACTCCTCAAACTGGTCATCATTCTCCTCCTCCAGATGTCCAGTGGTGTGCTCAGCTGTGAATGTGAGTCATGTGACTCTCTCCTGGTACAAAGGAAGCAGTTTATTGTCCAGCATCAGTGTGTCTGATCTCAGCATCAGTCTCTCTCTACCTCTGGAGATTCAGTGTCTGGATGATTCCTACAGCTGTGTGCTGTCTTATTCATTCACCAACCGGACGACACACCTCAACATCACGGGTCTCTGCCACACATGTGCAGGTACGCCACAGTCCTTTAGTAGATCTTGTTGGATGTTAATGATTGTAAATACTGCAGGGCAACACAACTGTAGCTTTAAAGATTTAGTTTGAAAGTGTGATCTCGAGTGTCTTCAAGAAGCTCACATTGGTCATTCAAAGATTTATGCTTGTTGTGTGTTTAGTCTTCTCTGTTCCATCACATCAGATGTCTTTAGATCATGATGAGGGTTTATATTGAGATCTTCAGTGATCTGTAATCTTGATTAAAGTCAGATATTGCAGGACTCCAGGGCCGGCCCAAGCCCTTATGGGGCCCTAAGCAGAATTTTATTTGGGGGCCCCTCGGTGCCACTAATACGATTGACTATTGTCAATTCTTGATCATTCGCACACCCAGTATCAGTGTTAGTAGTTGTAGTATATAATAATCATAAAATAACATACAGCAAAAAGTTATTTCATGTGCTCTTAGGGGCCCTGGTGGTCAAGGGGGCCCTAAGCAGCCGCTTAGTTCGCTTATGCCTTGGGCCGGCTCTACAGGACTCAATTACTGTTATGTTTAATCTCAATCACATGTATTAGTGTTCTCTCTTCTCTACAGAAGTCCTTCAGCCGTCACATGTCATTGCGCTGATATCAGCTGCTTTACTGATCCTGCTCATATCTGGAGCTGTGTGGACCAGATGCTTTCACCACAGGAACTGCACACGAGCCGGCAAGTGTTACTTTATTCATTCATGATATGAGCCTTTCTGAGACTCAATCAAGAGTTCAATAGAAGAGCTGAGATTTATGTTTAAACCAATTGATAAGTAGTCAATTGTACAATGTTTACAGGTTAAATTGTTCATTTGTAAAACTGTGTAGGAAACAGACAGTACACTTACTAAGTCCTTTAAACGTCAAACGATGTACATTGGCAGCCATCATGTTCCAGTAGATGGCAGTATAACCCATTCTGATGTCAAAGGAAACGCTCATAACTGCTGATCAGAGCAGGATAAATGCACAACCTCTCCTCACACTGATCTGCATATTAATGTGTGTTTGTAGATCTGTCAGAACACACACACATCATCTACAGTCTTCAGACGGGAGATCTGCCGCAGGTCAGCGAACACTTCCTCTGATCACTCATTGTGGGAGTCTCTGTCAGAGTTGGCTACTTTTATACATTGTTTCGCCACTCATCATTCGGCGTATTGGTATTTTGTTTAATAGAAGCAGTTCTGAATCCGGTTCTCACTACAGCCTATTCAACAGTGTTTTAGTTATAGATCATATAGTAGGGATTAATTTGTGATATGAATGTTTCTCTCCGTCTCTAACAGAAACCATTGCTGGATGTGGGCCGAACAGAGACGGCTGTGAACTATCAACACACACAGTGAAGAGTAGTAGTGTGTATCAGAATAATGTTCCTTGTATGACTTTAGGGGGACGCTCCATTTTGTTTATTCTACAGGGAGTGCAGAATTATTAGGCAAATGAGTATGTTGACCACATCATCCTCGTTATGCATGTTGTCTTACTCCAAGCTGTATAGGCTGGAAAGCTTACTACCAATTAAGCATATTAGGTGATGTGCATCTCTGTAATGAGAAGGGGTGTGGTCTAATGACATCAACACCCTATATCAGGTGTGCATAATTATTAGGCAACTTCCTTTCCTTTGGCAAAATGGGTCAAAAGAAGGACTTGACAGGCTCAGAAAAGTCAAAAATAGTGAGATATATTGCAGAGGGATGCAGCAGTCTTAAAATAGCCAAGCTTCTGAAGCGTGATCATCGAACAATCAAGCGTTTCATTCAAAATAGTCAACAGGGTCGCAAGAAGCGTGTGGAAAAACCAAGGCGCAAAATAACTGCCCGTGAACTGAGAAAAGTCAAGCGTGCAGCTGCCAAGATGCCACTTGCCACCAGTTTGGCCATATTTCAGAGCTGCAACATCACTGGAGTGCCCAAAAGCACAAGGTGTGCAATACTCAGAGACATGGCCAAGGTAAGAAAGGCAGAAAGTCCACCACCACTGAACAAGACACACAAGCTGAAACGTCAAGACTGGGCCAAGAAATATCTCAAGACTGATTTTTCTAAGGTTTTATGGACTGATGAAATGAGAGTGAGTCTTGATGGGCCAGATGGATGGGCCCGTGGCTGGATTGGTAAAGGGCAGAGAGCTCCAGTCCGACTCAGACGCCAGCAAGGTGGAGGTGGAGTACTGGTTTGGGCTGGTATCATCAAAGATGAGCTTGTGGGGCCTTTTCGGGTTGAGGATGGAGTCAAGCTCAACTCCCAGTCCTACCGCCAGTTTCTGGAAGACACCTTCTTCAAGCAGTGGTACAGGAAGAAGTCTGCATCCTTCAAGAAAAACATGATTTTCATGCAGGACAATGCTCCATCACACGCGTCCAAGTACTCCACAGCGTGGCTGGCAAGAAAGGGTATAAAAGAAGAAAATCTAATGATATGGCCTCCTTGTTCACCTGATCTGAACCCCATTGAGAACCTGTGGTCCATCATCAAATGTGCGATTTACAAGGAGGGAAAACAGTACACCTCTCTGAACAGTGTCTGGGAGGCTGTGGTTGCTGCTGCACGCAATGTTGATGGTGAACAGATCAAAACACTGACAGAATCCATGGATGGCAGGCTTTTGAGTGTCCTTGCAAAGAAAGGTGGCTATATTGGTCACTGATTTGTTTTTGTTTGGTTTTTGAATGTCAGAAATGTATATTTGTGAATGTTGAGATGTTATATTGGTTTCACTGGTAAAAATAAATAATTGAAATGGGTATAAATTTGTTTTTTGTTAAGTTGCCTAATAATTATGCACAGTAATAGTCACCTGCACACACAGATATCCCCCTAAAATAGCTCAAACTAAAAACCACTTCATATTAATGAGTTTTTTGTGTTCATTGACAACATGGTTGTTGTTTAATTATTAATGTTGTAAAATTAATCCTCAAAAATACAACTTGCCTAATAATTCTGCACTCCCTTTATGGTCACACATCAATGTTACAAAGAGGACATTTGGGACAGTAACAGAACGTTCCTATGCGGTTCTGATGGGGACGTTTCATTCGGGACATATCTAGGGGACCAGCCTAGATTGTGATTTTTTTGGTCCTGATTAGGTCCTTCATCACGTTTACTGAATGTGTTCAGAACATGTGTGTGTGAATCAATGTACACTGGGCTGCTTTACTAATGAGGGTCAGTAAAACACAGGATCTGCACAACAGTTGCTTCTCAAAGATGGATCAATACCAGCTCTCTGTCCAACTTCATATTCAGAACTTGTAAGTACTGTACGTTATATATTTTGTGAATGTGCTGGTTAGGACGCTGACGGCTAATGTTGCTAAAGTCACCGTTGCCTCTGACTGTATTCACAGAGATCAGAGCTGTTCCGGGCTAAAAATAACAAGCTCTGGTCTCTGTGAACACAGTCAGAGACAATGGTAGCTTTAGCCACATTAGCACATTCAGAAAGGCCATTTGGAAACGCACACATTATAAAGTGCAGTACTTGCGTGTTCTGGATATGAAGTTGGATCACGAAGGGTTGGTATTGATCCATCTTTGAGAAGTGTTTAAGGGTGCGTTCACACTTGTAGTTTGGTTCATTTGGTCTGGACCAAAAAACAAAAACAAAACACATAGTCCTGGTCCGCTTAGCGTTCACACTGGCATTTTTAACAGCAAACCTAAAGTTAGCGAACCAAAGGCATAGGGATACGGTCACAACCTGATTGGTCGGCTTTCATGACATGTATTTCGCGACGGAGCTGCTTACCGAACATTCAGAACAATGCTGTGTGCTGATTAAACACCATCATCTTATGTATGTACATATGGTTATCAACTCACGAAGAGCTCATCAAATGCTCATTCAGAGCAGCAGCAGGATTTCCTCTGGTGTGCAGAAACGCAGATCTGCATATATTGATGAGGCTCTTCACCTCTCGCTGCTCCACGTTTGCCCTCTACTCATTGTGGATACACCGATCTCTCCACGACATCAAATCAGCTGACTTGTAGCGTCGCATCTTGTGACATCACGTCCTGTTTTTGGTTCGTTTACATGTCTTTGGTCAGTGTTGCGTTCATATATCAGTCGAACCACACCAGAGTTGGTTTGGAAGCAGACCGAGACCCGTCTCTTTAGCGTCTCGCTCCGCTTGTTTGGTGCGCTCCAGGGTTGGGATGGCAGCGTTCACATGTGTTCAGATGAACCGCACTAACCCAGCAATCGCACCAGGGCTCGCTTCAATCCAACCAAACATGACAAGTGTGAACACACCCTTACTGACCCTCATTAGTAAAGCAGCCCAGTGTACACTGATTCCCACACACCTTCTGAACACATTCAGTAAACGTGATGGAAGGACCGAAATAGGAATAAAAAATAACATTCTAGGTTGGTCCCCTAAAGGTCCTGCAAACGTTAAGGGAATGTAGTGTAGAGGGAACGTCCTATAGTGATGGTCCCCTAAACATTCCCAATGTCCTGAATGTTCCGTGAAGATCCGACAAATAATGTTCCCGAAGCCTTTAAACAACTCCACATCATGACCGTCTGGGATGCTCTGGGAACGTTCCGCTGGTCAGACAGGACATGTTTCTGAAGCTAATGCTCAAAATCTTCCATTTGAGCAGAAAACTGCACTGAACTCTTCATGTGTTAATGTCAGTGTTGCTCTAATAAAAAATGTTTAACAAAAATCTAGAGAGTCTTTTACTTCTTGCTGACTGCTTCAGTTCAAATACACATGTCATGTTTTAAAGGAAGATGTGATCATAGACTAATAAGCTATACTGAAATTATGTGACTAACAAATAACTCAACATGGTTTTCTTATTTTCTTGTGTGTTAATTCATGTCACTAGAGGGAGCTAGAGCAGAGTCCATATCTGGAGAACTGAAGCATCCTAAGCAGTATGTGAGATTTGTCCCAAAGCATAGTATGTTTAAAAAAATAATAGGCCAAAAGTGTATTATTTCAGGAAGATCTGGAAGTATGGACAATGATTTAAATATTCCAAGATTGTGTTTTTGAGAAAGTGTTAAGGCGGCTGCACACTGTGAGGTTTTGGCCGTCTGAGACAAATTTGGCAAATCCAAAAAGATTCCTCAGATCCTAGAGGCTAAAATCTGAAGTCTTTGATCGTTAGTTTGACATGTTCACCAGCAGCCCATTAATGACCTCAGATCAAATATGACCTCAAACAAAATCAGAAGATTTGCCGCCTAGTCCTGCAGTGTGACTTCTCCTACGACGACGTCAAATTATCTTCGTTTTTTAAGACAAACTATGACCAAAATGAGCGCTAGAGATTTCTTTGTAGCCACCATGGTCAATTCCGCTTGTAATGCAGCTCACGGTCACCGAACGAACAAAAAGCTGTCAGCGCTGCCCTGACGATTTGATCAGTTAGCCTATATAGTGGAGCAACTTAAAGCTACACGTGACATTTTTTCACTAGCGAGTTAATAACAGCGCTGTTTAGAGACGCACAGAGGTAGCCTAATTCACACAAGCTCTCTCTCTCTCTCTCTCTCTCTCTCTCTCTCTCTCTCTCTCTCTCTCTCTCTCTCTCTCTCTCTCTCTCTCTCTCTCTCTCTCTCTCTCGCTCTCGCTCTCTTTCTAATAACTTTATTAATAACTGCAGTAGAATGCTATCAACGGCTCAAGCCTTCGTTAACAGCTTTAAAATGACGTTTTGGAACTAGCAAAAGAGCCGTTGGATGAGGCGCGGAAGAAATAGTCCTACTCACAATAGCGATTTAAGTACAAAAACCAGACGAATCCCTTTAAATATATCTTCGGATCGATGTCTTGAGGTGTGGTAACCGTAGTATAAGCGGAATAATGGACTCCGGGGCGTTCAATTATTAGAATAATAATGCACACCCGAGGTGTAACTCCGCTTCGCGTCGTGACCGCATCACCACCTCGGGTGTGCATTATTGTTCTAATAATTGAATGGCCCGTCATCAATTATTCCTTACTTAAGTCCTGCCTTCTAAATAAAAGAGCCAATCGATAATTGGTCACATTATCGCGTCACTGGTTGCCATAGAAACAGTTAGTGTCCTGAGACGTGTGGTCCACCCTGAAATATAAGCCTTTAAAATGCTTTTTGAGCATAAGAAACAACATTTATGGAGAGTTCATGTCAGATTTTGTTGCTGATATGTTCTGTGAGTATGGCAAACATTTTGTAAGATTCCAGGATTTCCGTATTCAAATTGAGAGGACTTGACCGTGAAAGCCTGAAATACTCTGAGGTGTTGCAAACATGGCCCTGTTTTAAGATATAACATTTTACCACAAATTAAAGACCCAAAATATCAAATACACTCTGACATGTGTGTGTGTCTGACATGATAACTGGAGTAAACATACAAGTCCATTTCAGGGCTGCATTTCCAAAAGCATCATAAGCCTATAGATAGAATGCAAACAATAGTCTCCATGAACTTAGCTCCACAGGGGCTTTCACACCAGAAGAATGTTTTCTTAGTTCCTATAACTATTGTCGGAAGTACCTTCTTTTTTGACGTGTTCTTACAGAAGGGAACTAGGAACTCTTTTTTGGGGGACTAATTTAGCTCCTACATCAGAGTAGAGTCTAACCCAGCACTGCCAGTGAAGCAAGTGCACGTCGATAGCACCCGCCACATAAGTAATACATAAGTATTCACAGCCTTTGCTCAATACTTTGTTGAAGCACCTTTGGCACAATCACAGCCAGTTCCTCCCGTTCTTCATTGCAGGATCTCTCGAGCTCCATCAGGCTGGATGGGGAGCGTCGGCCATGTTCAGATCTCCAGAGATGCTCCATCGGGTTCAGCTCTGGGCTCCGGCTGGGCCACTCAAGGACATTCCCAGAGTCGTCCCGGAGCCACGCCTGTGTTCTCTTGGCTGTGCTTCGGGTCGTTGTCCTGTTGGGAGATGAACCCCAGTCTGAGGTCCAGAGCACCACCCTTTGCAGCTGTTGGAGCTGAAGCTGTTAGAGCTGCAAAGGGTGGTCGACTCCATATTAAACCCTACGGATTAAGAATGGGATGGCATTACAGTTCATATAGTTTTGTCTGCCTTCAAAGAGTCTTAACCCAAAGCTCTGTCTGTGGAAGCTTTAAACAACAGATCCAGAACTGTTAGGACCACCCCCTGGAAACCCCCTGGAAATCCTGCAATACACAAGAAACCCTTCAGGAAATTCCTGAGTAATGCTGTTCCTTTGTTTGGAACACATCATTTTTCTATGGTCCAAAAACATGTATGGACACACCTACAAAATATATCAACATATATAAGTCAAAAAAGAACATAGTATTTTAGCATTGATTACAGCATTTAGTATCAAATATTATTAAACTTGACATGTTTATCACAAAAAAAAAAGATTTGGCCTTGATGCTTTTGAAGCAATTGTGCAGAAGGCGTCTTTTTTTAAACGGAGAATGAACACGAGCGGCTGTGTGCCTTTACTAGCAGCTCAGAGTCAGAATGAGACCTGTGGTCAGAAGTATTTAGGTCAGTGTAGGGCCTTGAGCGTTTGGTTGAATGCAGCGGGTGGTATTTTGGTAAACCTATCATTGGGTTCACAAGAGTGCACTTGAGTGTTAGTGTGTATAAGGTGCACAAAAGCGCTTGTGAAACTCCCTCACCAGACCTCTGCGCTTCACTGGAAACTGATGTTGTGGGAACTAGAATGCATACTTTAGCACAGGCATATACAAAATTAATTTAAAAATAGATTAGTTAGTATTTTAGTGACATTAACTATGACACATTTCTTGTGTGGATGACGCAAGTCCTGCCAAAATAAATATGTCTCAGAACGCCATCTGTATTAAAGTGAATGCACCGTGCCAAGCTTTTATTTCAGAACAAAAGGACTGAAAGTCTCAGTTGAATGATCGCATGTTCGGTCCTTTGTGATTGTGAACCAGGTGTGAACTGACATACAAAGATCTGCTTCTGACAGAGCCAATAAATACGTGTTTCTAAAGGTCATGATACAGCTTCACTGTCTTCGCTCTAGCCATTGCTGGTTTTGAATACACCATCAGGATGGTCATGTGACTCAAAACTGTAGACACTTTGTTGGGTTTGGCGGTTCTTTTTGCAGATGTCCAATCGTGAGAAAGTTGACACAGATGTTGTCTCGGCTGTGAAGGAAATGGTGGCCTACCAGAACCCAAGGTTTGAAAGAGTAAACTCTAGATGATAACTGATAAGAAGAAGACAGTTTGAGTTTCTCAGTGGTCTGGGGTCGGACATTGGCACTGTTTTGAATAACACTACCGTTGGCTTTGGTCTGCACTTGTTATTGCCGATTGAATGTGTTGAATCAGTGTTGGGGTAACGCATCTCAAGTAACTTGAGTTGAGTAATCAAATGCATTACTTTAAAATGTACAACATAATATCTGAGTTACTTTGTTTTCCATTGATTGACGGACAGCTCTTGAGCAGAGGCGTTGTGTGTGAACATGAGGGTTAATGTAGTTCTAGACTATATGTGAGCATTTACTCATCTTGCTCGCACAAAAAAGGTTCAGTTTTCCTCAAAATGAATCAAATCTGTAAAATGAAAATCTCTAATTTTCATGGCAAGGAACATGACTAAGGCTGTGTTGCTGAACATGTGCACAGACAAGGCAAGCTTTATCCACCAATCCCGGATATACTCCATACAAAACCATGATTTGCATACGGCATCAAGTTTCGTCCTGTCTGCTGCGCCTCACCCTCATTTGCATATCACATGGGTTCTTTAGAATAATGAAAGAGTATTGAATACACAAAATATAAACCAATATAATGTCAGACAACTTCATGTGTGCATGCTTCGTATAAATGTGTTTAAAGATGTGTCCTGAGGATAAGAGTTTGTGCTTCCCTGGATCCGCCCAAGGTTTCCTCCTCATTACATAATCAACACATCATCATTCACTGGAACCAACATCTTGAAAACACTCTCCTTGGAAACTCTAATAGTTTGAGAAGCAGAAACCATTATCAGAAAGCACTGATCTGCTGTTTCATGATGATTTCATACAAAAGCAATGGGCCTGTAAACTGGTGAATTATTCAAATAAATAAACTTCTTGGCAAAACTGTTTTACAAAATTATATATAATCATATATAAAATAAACTATTTTAAAACTATTTTACTTTGAAAGAACAGGAATTAGAAGAGGGATTCACAATAAACTTCATCAGAACAAAACATGGTTAGATATATCTGATCACGGTCGAGAGAGAGCGAGGGAGGGAGGGTGTGTGTGTGTGTGTGTGTGTCAAGTGTAGAGTTAGGTCTACGCCTAGATCCTTTTTCAGAGCGCACTCATGTAAACCTGATTATTTCTCTCTCGTGTTTAATTCTCTTATGGATATATTTCTGTTATTGAACATGTGAACTTCACCTGAGAATGGAACTGATTTTTCGAAGCGCAGTACTGGATCGATGAGATGGGTTTTCCTGTCATGTTTGGCTGTATATCATCGAGCTGAAGTTCATGAGAATGATTCTCAGCGCATCTTTCTTCAGTCTGTGTTTATTGATATCGAGCGGTACGTCATTCTTTAAAATAAAAACCTGTCATGTTTCTATTTTATTTGTGATGGGACGATTCCAAACGGTAGAGGTGATTTAGTTTAAAGACCCTTTCCATGTGTTATATATTTAGTGCAATCATTCTGTTAATATTTGTCATTAATATGTTATTTGATCTTGATTGTTTTTTTTCTGTTTCAGGAGTGTGTGCTGATGAAGTGAAGTCAGTGATGGAGGGAGATTCTGTCTCTCTAAACTCTGATATTACTGAAGTACAGAGAGATGAGCAGATCCTGTGGATGTTTGGACCTAATGACACTCGTATCGCTGAACTCTATAAGCTGGACATATCTGTATATGATAATAAAGAGAATCTCCAGATGGACAGTCAGACTGGATCTCTGACCATCACAAACATCACATCTGAACACACTGGACTCTATAAACAACAGATCATCAGAAACAGAGGAACTTCATACAGGAGATTCAATGTTACTGTCTATGGTGAGCAAATTGATGTAAATTATGTTGTACTTCTTAAGATGTCAATGATTTTTATATTTAATATTTTCCAGCTCGACTGCCCGTTCCTGTCATCACCAGTAACTCCTCAAACTGGTCATCATCCTCCTCCTCCAGATGTCCAGTGGTGTGCTCAGCTGTGAATGTGAGTCATGTGACTCTCTCCTGGTACAAAGGAAGCAGTTTATTGTCCAGCATCAGTGTGTCTGATCTCAGCATCAGTCTCTCTCTACCTCTGGAGATTCAGTGTCTGGATGATTCCTACAGCTGTGTGCTGTCTTATTCATTCACCAACCGGACGACACACCTCAACATCACGGGTCTCTGCCACACATGTGCAGGTATCACAATACATCTTATCCTCTAATTGTGTTAAATAAATCAAAATTGTGTGTTTTATAGCTTTTATTTCATGTCTATGAGCTTTGTGTTCATCTATATGCAAATATATGTTCTCATTATATATATATATATAAAAATGTACATCCTGCAAAGTTTTCATTCTGAAAGTGCAGCGTTTATTAAGTTATTCAATTAAGTCAATTAAACAAATCCCAAGGCCGTTTCATTGTGACATCAAGACGAAACATTAGCATATTGCCCGTCCACTTATTGCACGTGCATTGTGTTTAATATTGTGTAAGTATCTGACTATCTCACGTTATTACTGTCTTACTGAAATACTACTGTAAATCAGCCGTGGGCTGCAGTATTACCTAAAACTGTATCTATTAATGCAGACTGTGTGTCATTCTTACTAGTCTGAGTAAAGATAAAGGATGGAGCAAGATTTGTTTTGCAAATGTTTCATCAGTCATTCACGTTAGTGCTGGGCAAACGTATGTGCTGTTATCGATACAGTTCCTGCATGTGCACCACAATACATTAGAAACACACACCCACGGGTTTGTTGATGGATGCACTCTTGTTAATGCTGATGGTGAGGAATTACAGTTGAAACATCTCATAATGGACCTCAAACTGAGTAGCATCACGTCCTGCTTAAGGTTCAGGTTGAATAAGGAAGATTAGACCCTTCCTATCAGAGCAGGCCACACAATGTCTCAGGTTACAAATGTAACCATTGTTCCCTGAGAACAGGGAATGAGACGCTGCGTCAGCTTCGACACAACGGGGAACGCCTCCAGCGTGACCGGTGCCTGAAATCACAATCAAAAAACGTCAATCCTATTGACCGGCGACAGCCTATGATGTCATCAAGGTGCGACCAGGAAGTATATAAGGGCGCCTTGCCAACATGACAGTATCTCATCGTCTGAAGGGACTGTTTCGGCAGGCAGGCCCTGCGGCATGGCAAAACGACGCAGCGTCTCGTTCCCTGTTCTCAGGGAACAATGGTTACATTTGTAACCTGAGACGTTCCCTTTCGAAAGGGAACTCGCGCTGCGTCAGCTTCGACGCTACAGGGAACGATATACCCACGCTGCCATGCCGACGGGAGTGCGTGCCCATTGGCAGTGACAACTGTCAAGACAAGCAAATTCTAATGAAATGCCTGAACCACTCCCCTTCTGGTCACATTAGGCTGTCAGTGACAGCGCTCCCTACGGTCAAAGCCCAAGCTCTCGCCTGAGAAGGAAACCTTCACACACATGAGGTCCTTCCCCGGCCTTGCTCGAAGGCCTGGAACCAACCCATTCGACTTAGAAGGGGTTCCTTTAAGGGAACGTGGCAAGGGAACAAACGAGGCAACCCTATGCCAGTCACTATTCGGGAGGTTCTCACCGAATGCCACCAGGGAGACCTGACCTGGTGACCCAGTCTGCCATGGGACACGTAATATGGTCAACCCTGTCTGTACAGTACAGAGCCTCTGGTACTCGCCTCGGAAGAGACATCCCGCTAGGGTGCTGCAAGAAAGGCAGTGTCATCCACTAGCCGGACCTCAGAGACGGGTTATCCCGGAGAGCAGCCCTCAGCGAAGTGCTTTTAAACCCTTGCTAGCGAGGGGAGTCTAGCCGCTCGATCCTCGGATCTACCAAGCACTTACTTTAAAACGTGCTTAGGAGGCCTAGAGGCCTTACAGGCTGATCGTACCAGGGAGGCCCCGAGGGCCTACAACCATAAATCAGCGCCAGGCAGCCGTAAGCTCATAGCAGACCCTCACTTGAGAGGAGCTCATAAGCGTGCCCGGTAGGAAACCATGCCGTAGGCAGACTATGAAGGTCCCGTCCTGCATGGACCGCATAGCCGCAGTGACGTCTCGTCATGCTAGGGTAAGAACAATCGCCTTCAAGACTCGCGAACGGCCAAAGACCGGCACCTGATAGCGGGTGACCACTAGCTGTTAGCGTAAAGCCAGTTATGTGTTCCCGCTTGGGGAACTCGTTCCTACCAACTGCAAAGGAATCGGGCATTCCTCCGTCACAGCCTAGCTGAACGTGCTACTCATAGCACTTCATGCTCATCCACAGCGGCTGGGGACCGGGAGCTGGCTTTCAGGGAGGTACCATGCCTACCACCTGATAGCAGAACGTGCCACTCATAGCACTTTACGCTCACCACAGCGGCCGGGGAGCTGGCCTCTGCTCAGTGACTGGACCCAACCAGGAACCACGAGCCAGAGCGTGCCCTCAGAGGAGGCCACGTGGGCCTACTACTCCAAAGCGAATCCCCCAGGGAAGCCCTGTGCAGCTTGCCTGATAGCAGCCCATGCTACGATCCGTTACCGAAACTGGGGACCGGGGAACGATTCCAGGGAGGCGCAATGCCTCCACCTGGTAGCAGAACATGCCGTCCGTAGTGCTTCGCTAACCGTCTCACTTTCGCACCTGAGAAACGGGGGCTCGTTTTCAGGGAGGCAACAGTGCCTACCATCTGATAGCAGAGCACGCCACGCATAGCGCTTCATTCCGCTAGTCGTCTCAGCGCCTGAAAATCGGGAGCTCGCTTTCAGGGAGGCAACCGTGCCTACCAACTGATAGCAGAACGTGCTACTCGTAGCACTTCACGCTAATTACCACAGCGACTGGGAACCGGGAGCTTGCCCTCCGGGAGGCACCAATGCCTACCAACCTGATAGCAGAGCGTGCTACTCATATCACTTCACGCTCATTGCCACAGCAACCGGAAACCGGGAGCTCGCCCTCAGGGAGGTAACCGTGCCTACCAACTGATAGCAGGACATGCTACTCGTAGCATTCCACGCTCATTGCCACGGCGACCGGGAACCGGGAGCTCGCCCTCAGGGAGGCAACAGTGCCTACCAACTGACAGCAGAACGTGCTATCCATAGCGCTCCATGCTCATTACCACAGCAACCGGGAACCGTGAGCTCGTCGTCAGGGAGGCCACCGTGCCTACCACCTGATAGCAGAAGGTGCTACTCATAGCACTTCATGCTCACCGCCACAGTGGCTGGGAACCGGGAGTTTGCTTCCAGGGAGGTCACTCAGGGAGGCCGGATGAGGCCTACTACCTACTAGCACTCGTGCTAGCCATCCAGTGACTGGGGCCCAGGAACGCCTTCCGCAGAGGAGGTCGAGTGAGCCTGCTTACCCCACAGCAGGCCCATAGGGAGGCCCGGTAGCGCCTACCACCTATTTAGCAGCTCGTACCAGCCGTCGAGGGACTTAGTGCCTATAGTGCCCCCTCGGGGAAGACCAGGCAACGCCTGCTGACCACAGCAGGCTCTCAGGGAGGCCAAACAGGGCCTAACTCCTGAGCGAAGGTAACCCAGACCGGGAGCCTACCCCTCAGGGAGGCCTGGCAGGACCTACCCCCCCGAATAGGGGGTCTGCAGATTCCAAGGATCCTGCCATGACTTTAAGAAGGCTGGCTGCTGCTACCTGGGCTGACGGCAGCTGTCTGCTGCTGATGAAGGCCTGGAAATCCAGTTAACACCTGGGGACTCATCCCCAGGGCCAAATGACGGGTCACCGCTGACGTCGACACCAGTGGAGAAGAGCCTCCGAGGCACACTCGTGGGCCATGGTGTAGGGACTTTCCTGCAAGGAGGCCGGTTAACGCCTACTACCTGTCTTGAAGTCCTGCTGCCCAGACCGCCCAAGCTGGCTACTAACAACCAGCTGGCTCCTACACCCGCACCTGGGGCTGGCTCCATCCCAGAGGCAGCTAGGGACAACTTGCTCCGCCGTGTCCTAGGGCCCCCAGGACGGCGCAGTCTCTCGGGCAGTGCCTACAAACATGGACCTAATCACATTGCCAACAGCAGTGTACTCAGCGGAAGTGCTTAAACAAAGACCCTCTAAAGCGAGGGGAGTACAACTTACGTCACCTGCATCGGGGCGGCTGTCTTACTTTCCATGCAGCGGCCAACCGTAAGTGCGAGGGCGTCAGCCATCGGCAATGCTCGGGCCTCAGAGGAGCATCCAACCAGAACCGCATTAACAGAAGGTTTATCCGATGTTCAGCTCGACCCGGGCCCTTAAAGGAGGTGAAGCAGAGACATAAAGCAAGGGAACAATATCACAGAAATGTGAAATCCACCGGCCGTACCATCCTCCAGGAAGAGGCCGGGGGCCACCAGCAGATGGCGGCCACCAAGCTCCGAAAGGCGGAAACAGCAGATAAAGTCTAATCGCAAACCGGCGAAAAGACGCTTAATTCCACCCCATGACCACTGGCGAAGTCGCTGTCTCCTGCAACACCTCGTCTGCATTACTTGTGACCCCAGAACGCAGAGAAGGGGGCGGGCCTTGGCCGGACGACTCTGTAACAAGAGGAGGCTGAAACAAGGATGCATAAACAACGGCATGTTCTTATATCAAAAGACAGGCCAGGGGCGAACGACTTACATTAAAAGGGAACGCCCCCATCCTTGACAAAGCCTAGGCCAAGTGGTGCGACATAAGTCTGCACTAGATCTACTCAGGGCCCGGGAAAGAAATATTATCACCTTTAATATTACACAATGAGGCCCCAAAAACCCTTTTCCCAAAGCCCCGCAGAGCTGGGCGCAGATCTCACTACAGCTCGTGCATTAGCGCATACCCGGTCTTCAGCTACTTCCCACTTCACGCTAGGAAAACACAGCTCGCCCCCTACACTACAAGCCCTCGGGCAAGAGCGCGACTTCAGTTACCCACATAGTGGGGAAAAACATACACGGAGAGGCGGCAAACTCTACTAGCAAAAGTGAGGCATTCACACACAACCACATAATGTTGCAAAGAAGATCGTTCTTAGCTTACTCACGGGGAGCTGCAGGCCCTGCGAAAATCCAGCGACGATCCAAATCTCCCCAAGAAGCCTCTCAGGCGAGCGAAGGTGCGGAAGTCCTGAAAAACATTGTTTTGAAAATGTTTCGCCCTATAGAGGGGGACTCACCAATCGCTCCTCGCGGTGCTTCAAGCCAGCCGTAGGGCTAGTATCCGCCCGCCATCCTGAGGGGGGCGCTCTCAACAAAACAAGCCAGGCGAACCGGCAGAATCTTACACTTTCTGCTCATCATAGGTCCACCGGCCTGATGTAAAGCGCCCGGGAAAGAAACCAGAGGAAGGGAAAAAAGGCAGCGTTCATCTCCGCGCTCCTCGGGGGGTGGAGTCTGCCTGCGCTGGTTCCAGTTACCAGCCCCGGCTTCCTTCCTCTTCCTGTTGCGGGTGTCCCACCTCACCTGCGCCCCAGTCCTCCGCAGCGGGGCGCTCGAGAGGCGACGCTGGCTCGCTATTCCCGTCTCCAGCCCTCAGACTGGGACGGGCCGGGGACTCCCGACTGCCTGGGTGCGGTCCCGGACCTCAGCGGAATGCATGTCCTGAATGCCGCCGAGCGCGCCTTCGCCTCTCCGAACTTCACCACTACCGCCTCTACGGAGGTGCCAAAAAGTTCAGATGGCGAAACCGGGGCATCAGGGAGAAAGGACTTTTCTTTCTCCCCGATGTCCAAACGGTTTAACCACAGATGTCTCTCCGTGGCCACCGTCGCCGCCATCGGCGCTATTTGTTCGGTGGCCCGGAGAGCGAAAAACCGCGGTCCGGCGCGACTCGACTACTGCCTCAGGGGGTCCCTCCCCCTGATCGAGGTCCCTCAACAGGTCCGCCTGGTAAGCCTGCAACACAGCTGTGGTGCGCGAAGCCGCTGCAGCGTGACCCACTGACATTCGGATACCGGCAGGGTGGGAGCCCTCAGTGTATAACATCTCGTCCACGGGCGGCACGACACATACCCAGCTAAGCAGTCCCCCGACATCAGCTAAACTTAGCTCAATGATGTCGACAGATGCGGGGCTGAGTATGGTTTCTTCCATCCCCTCGAGATCTACTGATGGAGATCTGGAAGGAATGGAAGACTCCCAGGAGTTGGGGGGTCATAGGCGGAGAGAAACCGATCGTCCGAACTGTTTGGACGCTCAGCATTTCTCCTACGCGCCGCCAAGGCAGCTGCAGTCTACCCGCAACGCATTCCATGACCCCAGCAACTCCCCGTACATGGGACAGGATGGTTTAAAAAGCTTCAGCATCTTTAACTGACTCACCCATCCTCTGCTTGAGTGGAAGAGCAGCAGACGAGGAGGAACATAAATCCTACTCCTCCTCCGAAGTCCGCCTCTCGCGATCTGGATCGTCCTCAAGAACCATAACTGTCTCCAAGCGACGAGCCAGATCCATCTGGGAAGCGCATTTGGTGCGCCGCTCAGCCTCAGCTCGAGCGTGGCCGTTCCCAGATGCTGAAACCTCTCCCCTCGAGAAGAGGTCCCGCCGAGAGCGGAGCGTTTCCAGAGGACAACACTCACAAATACTTTCACAAGAGGTTCGCAAACTTCTCGTGCGTGCTCTTCTCCCAGACAGTAAACGCAAAGTGTGTGTGTATCCAAAGCGCAAGCTACACGTTCTAAACACACCTGCAGAAGTGGCGTTCTCAGCACACTTCATTGTTATCCTTCTTGTAGACGTTTCACGTGAAGACAGGCAAAACAGTCCCTGAAGACGAAGAGATACTGTCATGTTGGCAAGGCGCCCTTATATACTTCCTGGTCGCACCTTGATGACATCATAGGCTGTCGCCGGTCAATAGGATTGACGTTTTTTGATTGTGATTTCAGGCACCGGTCACGCTGGAGGCATTCCCCGTAGCGTCGAAGCTGACGCAGTGCGAGTTCCCTTTCGAAAGGGAACTCCTGGTCCAGGCTCTTGCTCTCTCCAGACTGGACTACTGTAATGCTCTTCTAGCGGCATGCACTATCAAACCCTTGCAGCTGATCCAGAACGCAGCGGCGAGGGTGATCTTTAACGAGCCGAAGGGATTTAGAGAGACTGATTCATCCGTTGAGTCGTTTGAGAATCATTGAACATTGTGGTGATGTGTAATGTCTATTATGAGAAAATGAAACTGTATTTGGACCTTTGATGCATGTAAACCTGTTGTAGGAGACTCCAAAACTAAATTAGGAGCCTTTAAAATAGCATAGGGGCACTTTAAATGTGTCCTCGCTTATTGACAGTTCATTGTTAGCAGATATTATCATATACAAATGTTTATCTGATAAAACGCCTACATCATAAATAACACCTTCTTCTGACTAGCAGGTAGCCGAACCTGGTGTAACATTTATTAACTTCAAGTCTATTGGCAGTTTTAAACAAATGACACATGTTTGATTTGTCCCACCCAAATATCCTGTTTCAATAGGAAATACATAAACTTAGTGAAACAAATGGTCTCAAATCATTTTGAATATTTGTAAATATAAGTTATGAGCTTAAAAGTAAAGCCCGGATAGTTGTTGTGCTGCTGTATAGATAAATGATAAATTAATTAATAACTTGTTGTTGTTTTTTTACAATGGAAATGAATCAATGATGAACTTACTTAAGTTGGACAATTTGGGCGGCTGTACAGCCAAAACAAGCTCTGCTGCATTATTTTCCTGTTTAACTGCGAAGCTGCTTTGAAACAATCGGTATTGTTAAAAGCTCTATATAAATAAATGGTGACCTGAATCTTTATCATGGAAATAAAAATATTCAAGCACTTTAGTTAAACACCTGCTTAGTTGAAACCTAACATGTTAAATCTCATTTTTATAACCATAATGGTTTATTTAATAGTTTCAGCTGTATTATATTCAGATTACACTGCGTGTTCTCTGTTTATTCCAGCGGTGAAGCAGCGTTCAGGTTTCATGAGGGCAGTGTGTGTGAGTCTAGCGCTGCTGGGGCTCATAGCTGGAGCTGCAGGTCTCAGGTACCACAGGAACTGTAGACAAACAGGTATTGATATGGGAAAATGGTTTAATTATATATATATATAACCATTTTAAGTGAATTAAATGTATTTTGCTTTATTATCTGATTTTTATCAAAACAGTTCAGACTGAAGAAGAGATGCATTACGCTGACCCAGCATTCCTTACACATCCGCTTCAGAGTCCGGTAAGATATACTGTATTACTGTCAGAAGCCTCTTATTTGCAGTATGTAAACACGCTCAGCTTCTTCCTGTAGTCTAAGTGTGACTCAAACACAGTCCTTTTATACTTCAGCATGGCTTGTGTTTTTTAATCTTCTTGAACTTATGTTTGATTCTGGTTCTGTTTCTTGCAGGATGTCGTTGCAGAAGATCTCACGGTGTACTCGACTGTTAAGACATGAATTTAAGATCCAACAGATCCTAATTTTTATACTAATTTTTCTACTTTTATTTTACTCGTTACATTTCATTGGGAGCAGCTAAAGTTAAAGTCTGATGTCAGATTAGTGAGGTCGTTTTTGTTAACGTGTCGTTTTGTTATACTCCACATTCCATAATATAAGTCCAGTATAACTGGGTAATAATAATATATGATATTATTACCTATTACGCCATAACCTATCAGTATTAAAGGGACGGTTTCTGAAGCACTTATACATTATACATACTTATACCCTATACATTTCCTAACATGTGATTTCTTTATGACTTTGAAATGTAATGTTTTTTACTGAAACGAGGCAGCCTCGATGAAATATAGCAACTGCCAGCCCTGAAGGACTTTCATGTGCCCTCCTTTACTCTACAATCAATCAATGAGCAGCACCTGATGGATTCATCAAAACCAGATGTTGCTTTCCAGAACCTTCACCCTCTTTGTTCCTCAGTGTTTGAAGGAGTTTCCAGACGCCATCTATCATTAGACCATCACAACGTTTAAAGGTCCCGTTCTCCGTGTTCTTTTGAAGCTTTGATTGTGTTTACAGTGTGCAATATAACATGTGTTCATGTTTCGCGTGTAAAAAAACCAGTATTTTTAACACAATGTACTCATCTGTACACCACTGTTCTCACTGTCCTAAAAACGGCTGATGAGTTCCTTTATTCTATGAAGTCCCTCCTTCAGAAATACGTAACGAGTTCTGATTGTGCCAGCGGTTCCTGTGTTGTGATTGGACAGCAGCTTAGCGCACGTGGAAAGGTCACGCCTCTTAACGGGAGATGTATGCGCTCAATGATCTCTACAGCGTCCCTGGGAAAGCCAAACAAAGGTGATTTGACTCCGGGATGAAAATAACAGCGTCTCGACGACATGGCGACAAACACACTCAAACGCAACACTTCCTCTTCTCCACGCGACACTTCCTCTTCTCCACGCAACACTTCCTCTTCTCCACGCGACACTTCCTCTTCTCCACGCAACACTTCCTCTTCTCCACGCGACACTTCCTCTTCTCCACGCAACACTTCCTCTTCTCCACGCAACACTTCCTCTTCTCCACGCAACACTTCCTCTTCTCCACGCAACACTTCCTCTTCTCCACGCAACACTTCCTCTTCTCCACGCAACACTTCCTCTTCTCCACGCAACACTTCCTCTTCTCCACGTGGGACAGCAACAAGACCACGCCCCCTTTTCTTCGTGTATTCTTGTGGGCGGAGGTTAGTCTGTTCTACTGTTCTACTGACGTCATTAATGAAGGAAGTACCAGGATGTAGTCCAAGCCGGCCATTCGCTGTAGGCTTTGAAAGGGAACTTCTGTTAAATAAAATATCTCGCTTGGCATTGAACTTTGAGCTTTATAATTTTACAGGTATTATTTATGCTCTAACAGCAACATTACACACTAACTAAAGTTTGAACAGTGGGATCACGAAGAACGGGACCTTTAAGAAACAGCTCTTCCACAAACACAAACCACAAAGGCGCTTCCTAATAATATCTTCTGACCTTCTTTCCCGTTTCAGTTCTGCTCAATCTTTCTTGTGAACCCTGCCATGGCAGAACCGTGGTCATGGTTCCTAAGCTTGTCATGTTTCTCATTTTCTGGGCACTTTGGATAAACCCTAAAGATTCATCTCTCACTGTGTAGATCTATATCAATGATGAATGTGCATAATGGCCACAAAGTGACCTTAAAAGCTATTAAAGATAAAATAACTCTTTCTGTTTGTAATTGTGCTGTCTTCACATGCTATCAGAATTGGACATGAACACCCTCTCAAGTCAAAATTTGAATGTGATGAGCTCGAAATCACGACTTTAGTAGTGGGAAGTAGGACATTTCCCATAGCACGTGAAGCCGGCATAAATCCGGTGAGGTTCACAGATGAGCAACTATAGCCTGCACACGGGGCCGTTTCTAGCCATTTTGACGCCCTCGGCGTAATCCTTATTGGCAACCCCACAGCCAAATCTTAAAAAGCAACATTACTGGTATTAATTTTAATCCTTATTAACAAATACATACATACATACCATTTTGGAACTGTAATCCTTATTAACAAATATATACAAATACAATTTGGAAACTACATTAAAAGCTGTTCCAGTCACATGAAAGTAACAAGAATAAATACTGATTCAGTGCGGTCTTTGTTTCTCATTGACGCTTGAACTTCCCCTTTAATAACGCAACGCTATGCCCTGACACTATTAGAACTGAATGAATCGATTCAGCTTTCAACACCCCCCGTAAAGATGCATTACATTCAACAAAGCGGTTTAATAAAGGATAAATACATTTTGTGAATTAGCACATTTTATTATACTATTTTTGAATTGGCCGTTGAAGTTTTATATGGGACAATTACACACTGATCCTTTAACAATGCATTAGCGCAAAAACACACCTTTAGGAGGTGCAAGTAAGAGAAGAAGAGTCTAAATATAATGATATCCTGACATGCTAAAGTGAGTGTGGTTAGCCTACATCTTGCCTCTATAACACACACAGAGCAATATTACACTATCTGCCCATTTCACAGCGGGATTTCTCCACTGCCACAAATACGGCCCTAACAAAATACAGATTTGTGCACTTTTTATTGTACCTGTTTTTTTTAATTGGCCGTTGAATTTAGCTTTATTGTGTGGTTAAAAAAAGCGTTACCTTGCCAAAGCTTTGACCGAGCTCTGATCTAATGGTGTGGAGCGCTCCAAATGCAAACTTTACATGCAACATTCAGACAGTGATTGACAGTCCTCTGATCCAATAGTGTTAGGGGAACCAGTGGGGGCGGCAATCATATTTCAGGGTGGCCTTGACACCCTTTACACACACCCCTGATATGCGTTCATTGGCGGCCCTTCAGCTGATGGCGACCGCCTAGTTCTCCTATGCCTAAAACGGCCCTGCCTGCACATGTGAATCAAGTCCTCTTCTCTACCCTGCTGACAGCTGAAGTGATGTAAAAGAGGTTAACTGCCGCCCCCTACAGCACACAGAGTGTAACTGCTCTATATAGTATATACACAGATCAGGCATAACATTATGACCTAATATTGTGTTGGTCCCCCTGACTCGTCGAGGCATGGACTCCTCTAGACTCCTGAAGGTGTGCTGTGGTATCTGGCACCAAGATGATAGCAGCAGATCCTTTAAGTCCTGTAAGCTGTGAGATGGGCCTCCATGGATCGGACTTGTTTGTTCAGCACATCCCACAGATGCTCGATTGGATCAGGGGAGATCTGGGGAATTGAGATCTAAAATTTTGCCCATGATCCTGTCGCCAGTTCGACGATGCAAACCGACAAGAGCCAGGGCCTCTCAGTGCTTCTACCCGTTTGAGGTGAGAACACAGGAGGAAACCGGCTCTACACGTAGGCTATAGAACCTAGCGAACGTGTTGGGTGAAGCTTTGAGTTCTATCCACGTACAATCGCAGAGTGTGGACGGGACAGAGCAAAGCCAGGGCGGGTCTGCCTCCCCCGGGGGCAGTGCTTGCAGGTTCACCACCTGGTCCCTGAAGGGAGTGGTGGGAACCTTGGGCACATAGCCAGGCTGGGGTCTCAGTACCACGTGAGTGTCACCCGGCCCGAGCTCTAGGCACGATTCGTTGACCAAAAATGCCTGCAGGTCCCCTATCCTCTTGATGGAGGCCAGTGCAGCCAGCAGCAAAGTCTTCATAGACAGAATCTTTAGCTCTGCTGACTGCAGAGGCTCGAATGGGGCATTCTGAGGTGCTCAGAGCACCAGAGCAAGATCCCAAGAGGATACAGAGAGAGGTCGAGGAGGATTTAACCGTCTCGCCCCCCTGAGGAACCTGACCACCAGGTCGTGCTTCCCAACTGTCTTACCTTCCTTATATCAAAATAATGGAATTAAATAATTAAGCAATGAAGAAAGTAGATATATGAATCAACAATACACTTTGTATCAGTTGTAACTTAAACTTGGTTACATATTAATACAATTACCCAAATGAAGTACAAACAATGTCAACAAAATCAAAAACCTTACAATTTAGAATTTGCTTTATTGGCTTTAGATCTAATTTAGATCTAGTTTTATTAGTTTTGGATACATCTCTTTTGTTTCCTTATTTCAGTGTATTTTGTGAAATGAACTTTTCACAACCGAAATTAAATGACACTGCCCAACCAATATAAAACAACAAGATGAATGTACAATACCTTTTTGTTTCCACGTTAATAATTAAAGAAAATAATGTAGACTATATACATCACCTCTTAACAGATCAAATTATTTTCATTTCATAGATTTAAGTCCAAACAACAAAGAATTAGAATTTTTCCCTCCTAGTTCTTGAAAGTGTCCATTCCAAAAGAAAAAAGAGAAATAGCTCAATCCTTAAGTTCAAAAGAGAAAAACTCCCACAGATGAACTGCAGGAATGACACTAATCCAATGGAAAATGAGATGGTGGCTCGCCATCTATTCCCTCCACTCGACACGTGATTCGATGCATCCACACCAGAGAACGAAAATCCAACTTCAAAACACATACAGGCAAAAACTGGCCTGCACACAACAGGACAATGTAGTTACCTTAGTGAATTCTCTTTACATTAGCATCATTCAGCAAATTTATGAACAACAATGAACATCATATAATCACACTTTACACAGTGGAACACATTGCTTTTCTGTTTAGTCTCACGTCAATACAGCACAGTGTCATAATTCACCACCTTTATCAAAATAAACATTCAACTCACCGATGCCTCTGTAAATGAACTGTTTTTGTGCGTCCAGGTTACACCAGATCATCCACGATTAGCTTTGAATCACGATTAGCTTGGCCTTAAACATTTACAGATCAAAGGGAACTCTATGCAGGCGAGTATCTAAACAAAAACTTCTCAATCAATGAAGTTAACATAAAACTAATTCTCAAGGAAATTCTAGGTTCTTTCAGGTATTTCACAATTCTCTAAATCACTTTTTCTCCTGTCTGCATCTCGGGTTGCTCACAGGGGGCGGAGTCAGCACTGCTGCCGGATTTTTCTGATTGGATGCCCAACATCTTTAGTGCTATTTCCAGTTCTCATTGGTTGCATTTTGCTGCAATAATTTAAATATTACTTATATGAATAATAAAATATAGGAATGTCATATTATAATAAACTATTACATTGTCACAAGTATTTTTCTTTTGCTGTTCACTCACATACAGATGTAATTAAATATATACTTTTTCTGATCTAGATTTGGAACTTTTTTAACAAATTAACTTTGGCATAAACTGCAAATGTACTAATTTGAATCGGGGTTACATGCCGCCGCAGAGTAAAGACACATTACTTGAAATTTACAATTGAAAAACTCCAAAACCAATCAGATACTTCATGACTTTCAAATATACTGAAAATTGAGCTGAATGGTTTATTCTGATGTAAGAGTAACATTGAGCCCTCAAGAGGAGGGAATATGGAGATGGAAAACATGCATTCACTTGCAAACATTTCTTGGGGAAATGCAAAGCTTTTAAATAACTAAACTAATGAATAAAGTGAAGAATTAATTAGCAAAACTAATATCCTGTTTTTCTCTGATAGTCAAGTCAGCTTTATTTATATAGCGCTTTTAACAATGTAGATTGTCTCAGAGCAGCTTTACAGTGTTAAACAGGAAAATAATGCAGCATAATTTTATTCAGCTGTATAGCCATTTGATGTCATCAGTTCATTTCAATTTCCATACGGTGACAGTGTGGGCTTTAGATCAATAATTAGATCAGTAATTTAGTTTATATGGTTAATTTAGTTTATTAATTCGATTTATTTCGATGTTTAGTTGAAAAATGTAGTGTCCCCAACTGAGCACGCCAAGCCAGAGGCAACAGTGGCAAGGAAACCAAAACCCCATCAGGAGCAGAATGGAGGAAAATAAACCTTGGAGAAACCAGGATCAGTCGGGGGGGGGCAGTTCTCCTCTGGCCAATTAACAAACAGCGTATGATTATTATTATTATTCTGGCAGCTTTACAGGTCAGAGGTCATAATAGATCGGAATATTCAAAGGACCGGAGGCAACACGCTGGAGACGGGTTTATTGAGGATGACATATCGATTTAAGTATTATTTAATGGTAATATTCGATCAATCGGACTCATCCCGCTGGAGACGGGTTTATTGAGGATGCCGTGTCGATGAGGCAGTTTCAGGGGGAGTCTAATCACGGTCTCTGTGGACACTTCAGGGTCATGTGTTGGTCTTCTCTGGGCGCAGGTCCAGCATCTGATCTGGATCCGGCCCGGATCCGGCTGACTGCAGTAAACCTCGGGATAAACAGAGAGGCTAGCATTAGCGTAGCTGCCATTCTTCTGATGATGTCACGAGTACATCAGGTGTTATGGGAAGTGTTCCCGGTTCCGGCTGACCTAGTTAATGCAGCCTAACAATCATTTCATTGAGAAAGTGTTTTATGTGTATGCCACAGTAAAGAGATGTGTGTTTAGTCTAGATTTAAACTGACAGAGTGTGTGTGCTTCCCGAACAATGCTAGGAAGAGTTCCAGAGTTTAGGAGCTAAATAGGAAAAGGATCGACCGCCTGCAGTTGATTTGGATATTCTCGGTATGATCAACTGGCCAGAGTTTAGAGAGCGCAGTAGACGTGATGGAGTATAATATGTTAAGAGCTCGCTCAAGTACTGGAGCTAAACCATTTAGTGCTTTGTAAGTAATAAGCAAGATTTTAAAATGTATGCGATGTTTAATAGGCAGCCAGTGCAGTGTTGACAGAACTGGGCTAATATGGTCACACTTCCTGGTTCTAGTAAGAACTGGAGCTGCTGGTTTTGGACCAGCTGGAGTTTATTTATTAAGCGAGCAGGGCAACCACCCAGTAGAGCATTACAATAATCTAGCCTTGAGCTCATGAACGCATGAACTAACTGTTCAGCATTTTGCATTGAGAGCATGAGCCGTAATTTAGAGATATTTTTAAGATGGTAGAAAGCAGTTTTACAGATGCTAGAAACGTGGCTTTCAAACGAAAGATTGGTATCAAAGAGCACACCCAGGTTCCTCACTGACCACGAGCACTGGACAGAGCAGCCATCAAGTGTTAGACAGTATTCTAGGGCACTACTTGTGGAGCTTTTTTTTCCAATAATTAAAAATTCAGTTTTTTCTGAATTGAGTTGCAGGAAATTACCAGTCATCCAATGTTTTATATCAGCTATGCATTCCGTTAATCTTGTGAATTGGTAAATTTCTTCAGGGCGTGAAGAAATATAGAGCTGAGTATCGTCAGCATAACAATGAAAACTAACGCCATGCTTCCTAATAATATCTCCCAGTGGTAGCATGTACAGGGTGAAGAGCAGCGGTCCTAGCACTGAGCCTTGTGGTACTCCATACTGAACTTGCGATCGGTGTGACATCTCTTAATTTACTGCTACAAACTGATAACGGTCGCATAGGTATGATTTAAACCATGATAAAGCAATTCCACTAATACCTACATAATTTTCGAGTCTATTCAAAAGAATGTTGTGGTCGATGGTATCAAATGCAGCGCTAAGATCGAGTAACACTAATAGAGAGATACAGCCACGATCGGATGATAAGAGTAAATCATGTGTAACTCTGATGAGAGCAGTCTCAGTACTATGATACGCTCTAAATCCTGACTGGAAATCCTCACAGATACCATTTCTTTCTAAAAAGGAACATAATTGTGAAGACACTGCCTTTTCTAGTGTTTCTGACAGAAAGGGTAGATTTGAGATTGGTCTATAATTGACTAATTCTGTAGGATCAAGTTGCGGTTTTTTAATAAGTGGTTTAATAATAGCCAACTTAAAAGTTTTCGGTACATATCCTAATGACAAAGATGAATTAATGATATTAAGAAGAGGATCTCTTTTAATAGCCTAGTCGGTACAGGGTCAAGCATTAATGTTGCTGATTCTAGTTTAGCCAATTCTTTTTCTCCTATAGCAGTGAATGAGTGTGTGTGTGTGTGTGTGTGTGTGTGTGTCTTCTCCTATAGCAGTGAATGATTGTAGTTTTTTCTCAGTGACACTACAATGCTCTGTCTGATGTGATACTGTAGTAGACGGCTGCATGGTTAAAATTTTCTTCCTAATATTATCAATCTTACATGTGAAGAAGTTCATAAAGTCATTACAGCTGTGCTGTTTACAATCATCAGAAGTTGAAGCTTTATTTTTGGTTAATTTAGCCACTGTATCGAATAAATACCTTGGGTTGTGTTTGTTTTCTTCCAAAGGGGCTTTGTAGAATCAGCACACAATAAAACCGGACAATAAAAGTTGTTGAAAAAATAAGTAACATGAATTGGTTGACTATATAAATGAAGCAATACATATGCAAAGAAATAAGATGTATCTCTTTATTGACATACAAGATAGCTAAAACATCTCAAGAGAAGAGAAGCGAACAAGCGGCCAGTTGAAAAACTACATGATAGTATCTTTCATCTGCATTTGGTGAATATTTCCTAAGTATTAGAGTAACTACACATTATATAAGCACAGCGATAATGAAAAAGTATATATCAGAAACATGTCCTGCTTAAAAGTGTTCAAGACTCTTCATCATCTTCCTGATAAACATGTGAGCACAAGAACATCCTTCACAATACAACACAATTTTGTAATATAATAAAAAACATTATAGTAAAGTTGTTCTTTTGGACTTGAAACCACCAGTCTTGAAGATGAGCTTTGTTTAAAGTGTGTCCTGATTGATATGGAAGAGATGGCTTTTATTGCTGTTATTGGGTCACATTTGGTGAGGGGACAGCATTGCATTTGAAAGGGCTGGATCTGAAGATGAATTCATAAATGATATCATGATTTCAGACATTTGTTTTTAGTATGATTGAGTAGAGAAGATGAATGAGTGAAACTCTTCCCACATGGAATGCAGTGATACGGCTTCTCCCCGGTGTGGATCCGCTCGTGTATCCTCATGTTTCCGGCCTGAATGAATCTCTTGTCACAGTGTGAACACTTGTAAGGTTTCTCTCCGGTGTGGGTCTTCTCATGCACTTTCATGATGCTTAACTGACTGAATCTCTTGTCACAGTGTGAACACTTGTAAGGTTTCTCTCCAGTGTGAACTCTCTGGTGCAGCTTCAGTTCAGTGTGTGTAATAAAAGTCTTCCCACAATCAAAGCACATGCGATCCTTCACACCGGCGTGTCTTTTCTGGTGATCTTTTAAATTACACGTCTGACTAAAACTCTTTCCACACAAAGAACACATGTGAGGCTTCTCTTTTGTGTGAACTTTCATGTGAAGCTTCAAGGCATCTGTCGAAGAAAAGTTTTTCCCGCACTGATCACAGTAAAATGGTCTTTCTCCAGAATGAGAACGCAGGTGTGATCTTAAAGCGCCTGCCTGTGTGAAGCTCTTCCCGCACTGATCACACGTGTGTGGCTTCTCTCCGGTGTGGATCTTCATGTGAAGATTAAGCGTTCCTTTTAGTGTGAAACTCTTCCCGCACTGATCACACGTGTGCGGCTTCACTCCACTATGAAATCTCATGTGAAGTTTAAGTGATTCTTTTAGTGTGTAACTCTTCCCACACTGATCACATTTGTGCAGATTCTCTCCAGTGTGGATTTTCATGTGATCCTCAAGATATCCTTTTCGTGTGAAACCCTTCCCGCACTGATCACACGTGTGCGGCTTCTCTCCGGTGTGGATTTTCATGTGATCCTTAAGAGATCCTTTTTGAATGTAACCCTTCCCACACTGACCACATATGTGTGGCTTCTCTCCAGTGTGGATTTTCATGTGATACTTAAGAGATCCTGTATGTGTGAAACTCTTCCCGCACTGGTCACATGCGTACGGCTTCTCTCCAGCGTGCCTTTTAATGTGTGCGTTAAGGTTTCCTTTATGTGTGAAACTCTTCCCGCACTGATCACATGAGTACGGCCTCTCTCCGGTGTGGGTTTTCAAGTGATAAGTAAGGGCTTCTTTCTGTCTGTAACTCTTCCCGCACTGATCACATGCGTGTGGCTTTTCTCCGGTGTGGATCCTCATGTGAGCCTTAAGGTGTCCTTTCTGTGTGAAACCCTTCCCGCACTGGTCACATGTGTACGGCTTCTCTCCGGTGTGGACTTTCATGTGACCCTCAAGGTGTGATTTTCGCATAAAACTGTTCCCGCACAGATCACACATGTGTGATTTCTCTCCGGTGTGGATCCTCTTGTGGTTTTTCAGAGATGCTAACTGACTGAATCTCTTGTCACAGTGTGAACACTTGTAAGGTTTTTCTGCAGTGTGAACTCTCTGGTGCCGCTTCAGTTCAGTATCAATAAAAAAGGTCTTCCCACAATCAAAGCACATGTGATTCTTTACGGCACTGTGCCTTTTCTGATGCATTTTTAAAACTTTCAGCTCACTAAAACTCTTTCCACACAAAGAACACATGTGAAGCTTCTCATTTGTATGCGTTTTCAGGTGGCTCTTCAAGGATTTTGCCCAAAGAAATGTTTTACCGCACTGATCACAGTTATATGTTTTTTCTCCAGAATGAGAACGCAGGTGTGATTTAAGAGCACTTGTTTGTGTGAAGCTCTTCCCGCACTGATCACATGTGTGCGGTTTCTCTCCGGTGTGAACTCTCATGGGAAGTTTCTCTTCTGCTTCACTCAGTTCTTCACTCTCCTCACTCTCCTCCATCAAGTCTAAAATTAAAGAAAAAAGCATTAATTTTCAGTAAATCATAAAAAATGTGTGATTATATTTTTTCGTTAATGTCCATTACAGCTACTGCAAGTTATCACAGCTCAAATACGTTACCAGCAATGCGCTAACGGTGTCATTATTTGCTTAGAAATGGTATTAAAATTCTTTAATTTGTAACTAAATTCACATGTAAAGATCGTTATTGCATGTTACGTGTACTTGTAAAATGTTAATTTATCACTCATGTAAATTTATTTCAGAATTTTGTTCAAGGACCACACCTACTCGCATTTGAATTATCTTCAGTAACTTTTTCAAAAACATAGCTGCAAGCAGGGATGACGGGCCCAAGCCACTTAGGGCAACTGTTCACAATGGGCAATATGCCTTTACACTGGGTCAATGTAAAAGGATTATGTTAAAGTCTTTGGATACACCACATTTACTGCAGCAGCTGGTGCAACTATGACCATGAACCACAATAGCCACACCCATGAGGTTGTTGGCCCATATAGGGTGTCATAGGTCACTTTGAAATGAGTGCAAAGTTATCTTTTGCAGCTCAAAATATTACCTTATTATATTTTTGATCAAACTAAATATTGAACAACTTATATAAACTATTTTGTCAGTGCCCTACAAATGAACTGGTTCCATTATTCTATTATATTTATTAAAACTTATAGAAGGAATATCCTTTAAATGCAAGCCAAAGCAGACAACAATGAAAGGGTTAAACTCGAAACCATCAAGAGTGTAACTGTCAGGGTTTGTTGAAGGGATGAGGCGAGGACTCAAAGATGCAGAAAATATGGGCTGTTTAATGTAGATAATAAAAGAAAACAAGACAAAAACAAACTACCCCGAGGGGGAAAAACAGAAATGACTTGACTTGGGAGCAGGGAAACATGAGGTGAATACGACGACGATTCCGCACTGGACTGAAAACACAAGGAGATTAAATAGGGAACAAACAAAAGAGGGTAACGAGGGAGGACAGGTGGAGCAAATGAACCAATAATCAGGAAACAAGGTGGGCGGGGTTAGACAATAGACATGAGCACATGGCACAGAGAAACACTAGACAAGACATGTGCTCACACCAAACATGACATGAACATGCAGCTAATGAGAACTCACAGATGCACACACACACACAGAGAGAGAGAGAGAGAGAGAGAGAGAGAGAGAGAGAGAGAGAGAGAGAGAGAGAGAGAGAGAGAGAGAGAGAGAGAGAGAGAGAGAGAGAGAGAGAGAGAGAGAGAGAGAGAGAGAGAGACTAAGGGAGGGATATTTTAAACATCTAAATGGTGACAGCTGAAGTTTCATCAAAATCAATCAATGTTTGCAGAAGTTATAACACACTTCATGTTTCCCTTATTTCACCATAAATGTGTTGCCAAACCATTCGAGATATCAAAAATCCACTAGCAGTTTAGCATCCTCAGTGTCTAGACTTCATGCTGACCAAGTTTGGTTGTGATCGGATGAATTCCCTCTGAGAAGGATATAAAATTTCAGGGCATGTGTTTTTTAAACAAACCCATAATAGCTCACGTCCTGTTGGGTTGGCATATGACTAGAGTGTGAGACTTGCCCGATGAGATCTGTATGAGATCTGTATGAGATCTGTATGATCCCGATGAGATCTGTATGAGATCTGTATGATCCCGATGAGATCTGTATGAATTTTGGTCACTGTAGGTGTAAAACGCAGTCAATGTTGGAAACTTCTTTTTTTTTTTTTTACCTGTGATACTTTTTTCAGGACTCATTGATGAACAAAGAGTTGAAAAGAACAGCATTTATTCATAATATAAATCTTTTTTAACAACGGTTATAAAATATCAAGCAGCACAACTGTTTCCAATATATTCTTCCCACGATACCGATAAAGCCTAGTTGATGACGTGACCCATTTGCAGGTCACGAGCAGAGTAAACACAGCTATGGCGGAAGCTGCGGTTTTCCCTAAACGAGGAGCTTCCTCTACAATCTGAACCTGTACTCACAGGTCGCTGAGCACTTGGGCTGAGCGCTTGAGAGATTCGCTCTTCGGCGAGTGATCCGTAAAGCACACTATTCAGTTCATCTCAATGAATGCAGTGTATCTGATGCACAGTAAACACTAGTGTGTGTAGACACTCACAGAGAGAGAGAGAGAGAGAGAGAGAGAGAGAGAGAGAGAGAGAGAGAGAGAGAGAGAGAGAGAGAGAGAGAGAGAGAGAGAGAGAGAGAGAGAGAGAGAGAGAGAGAGAGAGAGAGAGAGAGAGAGAGTCTCAAACCACGCAGAATTGACGTGCTACATGTAAACAATATTTTTTGTTGTATTTTCCTGTAAAATAACGGCGTTCATTTGGAATGATTCGGTCTTTATGAACATGAAGAAACTAATGCACTTCATACATCTGATCTGTACACGCTTTCTCCTGTCTGACATCTTTATCAACCTCTTTATTGAATAATTACTAATAATTAATATTAGATGAATAGTGATTTCAGAGAGATTTTACACGTCTACTTGAAGAAAACATGTTAACCGAGTTTACTAACTTAAAGAAGAATGTCCCACTGAACTGCTCAATTAATGTAATGTTAACATAGTTCAAGTCAAGTTATTGTTCATTCATTTCTGCCTGTGAATAAATTTTGTATTTTAAAATCTGGGTTATTGTTACAAGATTTGTTGAAATCTTACACATTGGTCAAATTCAAACATTTCAGGAGCTTTACTGCGCATTTTTGCCTTTTGTTTAGCTTAACAGTAACAATGAGTGTGCAAAGCATTTGGATAAGTCCCATCTGAAGATCCCTGAACCGGCAACACCTGCAGCATTAGAGCCCACAGATACTGCACTTCGGATCAGGGCATCCCTGATATTAATGTTTCTTAAATGAGTTTCACTCACTGAACAAAAAAGAAAAGCATTTTGAAATGTCAGGCTCTCTTTTCTACCCAGTTCATGGAAAGTGCCCTGTACATCTTTTCACTTTAACTATGTTATTTCACAGCTTCTATCACTTTTCTATTTTTGTTACTACAACCACTAAATCAGGTGAACTGCTGGAAGTGTTATAACCTTAACAGCATCATTAATGAATCAATCAGGAATAAACACCAACCTCTTTGTTCTTCAGTGTCTTCAGGCTCCATCCTGCAGGATTCTGGATCACTCCTGTGCTCACGGTTCAGCTCTTCACTCAGAGGCTGATGGGAACGATCCAGCATTTACTGGGGAACTGCTGTGGGAGGAGCTTCACTGAAGGTGAACTGCTGTGGGAGGAGCTTCACTGAAGATGAACTGCTGTGGGAGGAGCTTCACTGAAGGTGAACTGCTGTGGGAGGAGCTTCACTGAAGATGAACTGCTGTGGGAGGAGCTTCACTGAAGGTGAACTGCTGTGGGAGGAGTTTCACTGAAGATGAATCATTAAAGCAGATCTGCCAAAATGAAAAATAAATTATTAGACAAATTTATGTTTTCACCAACTCACAAATTTTATGTTCATCTATCAAAATGTAAAGTTACTGAATTTGTTACTGAATTCCACATGTATGTTTTGTTGGTGAATGTATCTATTTTTAACATTTATATATATATCCCTTACTTTATCTGCCAAATTAACAAATGGAATTAAAAAAAATAGAAAAGCATGAATAAATACCAGAATTAAAATAATCCAAATATCTAAAAATGTTAGAATAAAATTACAGTAGGATAAACCAGTTCAGAAATAAATGTACAGGTTAGTAAGCAACAATAATTCATTTAGATTAATTTGTATTAACTGATTTTTAGTCTGTAGTTGTTTATCACAGTCTATAACTAAATAAACTGTAGATATTGTTGTGGCATATTCTGAGTTCTCTTTGAAGAAATTTGGAAGAAGTCGAATTCAATCTCTCAGCGTCGAAGTTCCAGATTATCAGAAGATATTTAACTTTATTGCATGAACAACAAAGTGAGATGCCATCTGAACATCTAATCCACAGTAAAACTCCATCATTTATCTGCTTTCTTATCTCCCCTCATCCAATGGGCACCCTTCCAGCCCTCCTTTCTCCTCTAACTCCACCAACACCACCTTATGATTCCACAACACTTAAATGCAAAGCTCTGCATCTTTTAAGATTTACTGTGGAAAAGCCCCAGAGTTTCATATCATGTCCCATTCTCTTAATGCTCCACTGGTCCACTTCCGTGCCCATTCCCTAAATGATGTAATCTCCCAGTAGTTTTCCATGTTCTTCCAAGACCCTTTCATTATAGAAGGCATAAGGCCTAGTCATAATCTTATTGATACATAATCTTGTTTATATCATAAAATGATTATAATTCTCCAACAATATCATGCAGTGTTGATTATGCAGTGTGTTGACACGATGAAATGAGCTTTAAGTGTCAGTTTGCAGGTGATCTGAAGACATCAGCTTAATGAATGAGGAGAAAACAGATCTATTGATATGAGAGCAGCTGTTAACACCTGAAACAAGCCTTACAGGATCATCAGCACAGAGATCTCACTTCATTACTGTCTGTAAAAAACTGTTGTGTGACGAATAAAACACCAGTAGGGGAGAGTGGGGTAAATGATCAGAATACAGCTTGACAAAAGGTTCTAAAATATGTGTTCATGTGGCTCAATTTACCCCAGGTTAGGGCTAAATTGCATCATCTGTGTGAATCTGAATCAAACCCATGTGAGATTGTAAAGATAATTTACCTCTTTTAGAAGAACATTCATTAATCAAAGTCATATTTTTGTTCTTAAAGCTAACTTGACAACATAAAACTGACCACATGAAGCTGAAATTCCAATGTCTTTAATTGTTTGCATTTTTGAAACAATATGTTGGACACCAAAGTTGTAACCTTCCCAAAAACAGACTAAACAGAGTTTGTTGAGTACAATTCACTAAAATATACACTGAATTAGAATGAATGAATATATTTCATTGAAAATTTTTAGTCAGACGGTTCTTGTCTTGGTAGTTTTTCTTAAATGTTGAACAGTTTAGGCCATTATGGGGACATGTGGAAAGATAAATATGACTGAGCATCTTCTGAGTCTTATCAGAGAAGGGTTTGCTGTACTTGTAAGAAAATCATAACAGTTTATACTTCAGAGATTTAACTCAACTACAGTAAGTTAAAATGCTGGCTCACTTTGCCCCATAGCTGTCATTTTAGATAAAACTAGATAGCTTACCAATTCAGGATAGTATTTAGCTGAATGATTTGCATGTTTTTTACATTGCTATATCACCAATATAGATCATACTTATTTTAGACCTGGGTAAAGTTGCTTTGATGTTCAGCCGTTACATCAGTTATGATACTATTTTACTTTGACAAGCCAAAAGTTTTTAAAGCTTCTCTCATGAGCGTCTCCTGTTCACAGTGGAGCAGAAATGATGGGTGGTTACAAAATATGACCCTGGACCACAAAACCAGTCATAAGGGTCAATTTTTTAAAACTGATATTTATACATCATATTAAAGCTGAATCAATAAACTTTGATGTAAGGTAAGCCAGTGATGTATGGTTTGTTAGGATAGGACTGATCCACAGTATCCATTGGTTTGATAAAAAACTTCCCCTGAACTAGATTTAGAGGAGGTCTGTGACGCCCACTGCTATGATTGGATAGGATTTGCATATTATAATGAGCTGCAGCTCCGCCCTCAGTAAGCGTGTGGGAAAACAGCCACTGGAATGATTCGCCCACAGATTTAATTTTAAATGAATTTTGAATCATTGATATCATATATCAAACATAAAAACTTTGATGTAGATAGCATCTCTCAGTCATGTGCTGGGTGAAATATATCATTTATTAGGTAGCTCTATCAAGAAATGTATGGAAAGCTTCAAAACCAAGTAGAATAACATGGAGCCCTCAAAAGGGACATGGAGTTGGAAAACATGCATTCACTCAAATTTTCATGACCGCTTTCATTTAGGGGATTTGTAGAATCAGCACAATAAAACTGGACAATAACAGTTATTGATAAAATGAGTAACAAGTTTATTCAAGGATTAGTAGGTGAATAAATTAAAAACAACATTAGATAGATTTTTCTCTTGGTTGACTTACAAGATAGCCAAAGCATTTCAAGAGAAGAAGAGAAGCGAGTTTAATATCTGCATTTGGTAAATACGCCATAAGTAAGGCATAAAAAACAAATGTAGAGAAGATTAATGGGTGACACTTTTCCCACATGGAGGGCAGTGATACGGCTTCTCTCCAGTGTGGATCCTCATGTGTTCTTTAAGGTTTCCTTTACGTGTAAAACTCTTCCCGCACTGATCACACATGTGTGATTTCTCTCCGGTGTGGATCCGCCGCTCATGCACTTTCAGATCATTTGACCGACTGAATCTCTTGTCACAGTGTGAACACATGTAAGGTTTTTCTCCAGTGTGAACTCTCTGGTGCAGCTTCACTCCAGCGTCTGTAATAAAACTCTTCCCACAATCAAAGCACACATGATTCTTCACACCACTGTGCCTTTTCTGGTGTACTTTTAAAAGATAAAGCCAAATAAAACTTTTTCCACATAAAGAACACATGTGAGGCTTCTCCTTCGTATGCGTTTTCAGGTGGCTCTTCAAGGATTTTGCCCAAAGAAAGTTCTTACCGCACTGATCACAGTTATATGGTCTTTCTCCGGAATGAGAACACAGATGGGATTTATGAGTACTTGGCTGTGTGAAACTCTCCGTACACTGATATCTGGATGGCTTCTCTCCGGTGTGGATTCTCATGTGATATTTAAGGGTTCCTCTTTGTGTGAAACTCTTCCCGCACTGATCACATGAGTACGGCTTCTCTCCGGTGTGGATTCTCATGTGATTTTTAAGGGTTCCTTTTAGTCCGAAGCTCTTCCCGCACTGATCGCACGTGTGCGGCTTCTCTCCGGTGTGGATTCTCATGTGATCCTTAAGGTGTCCTTTCTGTCTGAAGCTCTTCCCGCACTGATCGCACGTGTGCGGCTTCTCTCTGGTGTGGATTCTCATGTGTTCATTAAGTTTAGCTTTAAATGTGAAACTCTTCCCGCACTGATCACATGTGAACGGTTTGTCTCCATTGTGAACTCTCATGTGAAGTGCAAGACTTTGTTTGTATGGGAATCTCTTCCCGCACTGAGGGCAGGTGAAAGACTTTTTTTCAGACTGTGAGCAACTCAAATATTTTTTTCCAGTTTTGACATGACGTTTCTCCTCCGATTCACTCGGTTCTTCATTCTCCTCATTCTCTTCTATCGAGTCTGAAATTAAATTAAAAAGCCATCATCAACTCTTTCACACTTACAGACTCCATTGAGAGGGACACTGGAAGCCACCAGAGTCAGAGATGTTGGAATAACAGCTCTCTATTGAAGGGTAGGAGGTCACTAGTAAGCTAGTAAGATCTCTGACTCTTCTATTCATACATGGGAGCTCCAAATTTGGTCTAAAAATTGTCCTAGGGCTTGGGGATATGGCCCAAATATCAGATTTCCACCCTCCGACATAAAATCAATCTGCAGATGACAAAGAAATTGTTCAAAACAAGTTAACTTTATTTTGTTTTTGTAAAATATTTGTGGGTTGGTAGCACATACCTGGAGTCCAAAACTTTTTAGCATGTGAATAAACTAGTCAAAGGGTTAGGAATTGATAAGCAGATCAAATTAAATGTTATTAACAACAGTAAGGTGCAAAAAGGGAAAATGTAAATATACTGCTCTTATTAAATATAGGTTACCATTGTTTAATCTTTTAAACAGGCTGCCATCTTTTATAGTCTCACTCTGAACTGACCAACAGCTTCAGCGAATATTAAAGGAGCTCTTTACTTGCTTTCTGGGTAATTCAGTCACAAGAAAAGACTTTGTGACTTCCTACTTTTGTCCATACATTAGGGAGCGGAAATTGCTAATAAGTCAATCAGTGCTCCTATGCTGCCATCTACTGGTTATAGTGGGCTTCCATGTCTTTTTTAAATAAAAGTGCTTGTTTGCCACAAAGTGGTCTACACCTTTAAACTTTTAGTTTTACAAATCATCACATTAAAAATAACATTAAAATTGGATAATATTTAGATCTTTGAAGTGCTGGAAAAACTGTGAAGCTCTTGAAAACCCTTGAAAAGTGCTTGAATTCTAATCTAAATGCTTAACGGCTGAAGGTCCAAATCACTGCAGTTTCAGAGGAAGGGCTTCAGAGGCTCTGACCAATCCGTACCACCCCAATCGCTCGTGTGAAGACTAATACAAACATCCTTTAGCAGAAAAAGGTTGAACAGCGATGTCGGACGATGATGAAGTTGGAGATGGAATGTTTTTGCTAAAGGAGGTTTGTATTAGTCTTCACACGAGCGTTTTGTAAACACGGGGGCGGTACCACCGACTTCACGTGACCTTTCTGGCGTGATTGCTCAATCCGTGGTGTGTCTCAGAGCAGCTCAAGATGAGCATTAGAGGTTAAAGTGTGTAAATGTGTGTGTGTGTTGTAACTGTGGCGATGGTTTGTCTAGATCAGACTCTATTCCTCTGGGATCGGTCAGAGCCTCTGAAGCCCTTCCTCTGAAACTGCAGACATTTGGACCTTCAGCCGTTGGTTCCCATTGAAGTCCATTATGAGCAGAACAATCCTGGAGTGATCCTCAAAAAACTTCATTTCTTTTCCACTGAAGAAAGACGGGAGCCCAGAGGGGAGCGTTGGCGGATGTTAAAGAGAAAACTGATTTGCATTCATTCGAAGTAAACTACATATTAAAGTTAATCAAAAATATCGATTTATTGCCCAGCCTCTTCTCTTAATGAGTCATGGGAGTGTTTTGGGCGTAGCATGCAATAAACCAATCAGAGGCTCATCTCCCTTTCCCTTTAAAAGCCAGTGGTGCTGCACCATGAGAGGATTCACTGTTTACACGAGGAGAGACTGAACGCTTCTCCAGAGAGGAAACGATCTGCTTGTCCAATGATGCCGGGTTCTGATACATGCAATGACTATCCATTATGGCACGTTTTATATTTATGTACACAATACTAATCTTTTACATTTTAAACCGTTATTTTGTCATATTTAATTCCTTTCATGGCTTGCTGCGCATTGCGCACATCGATATTCAATATTTATTTTTAAAATACTTACATCGTTTTAAGGGCATTGGTAGGTATGAATATTAATAAACCCTCAAACCACATGAATATGATGCTGGTAGCACAATCTGATTTGAATTGTGCTACCTACTGTTTTAATGGGAGGTAACAAAATCTGACAAAGCAGAACAAACCGATCCAAATCTGATGAACTGCTTTAACCGTAATGTTCTTCAGCATCTTTACAGAAGAGTCAAGAGTTAACACCAACCTCTCTGTTCTTCAGTGTGTTCTTGTTTTATTCTGCAGGATTCTGGATCATTCATGTTATTCACTTGCAGTCTGGTGGGAATATCCCAGATTTTCTGTGAGAGGAGCTTCACTGTCGTGTGGTATGAGCAGATCTGCAGAAATAATAAATCAATCAGATATAAAATGAACGTTTTCACTAACTCACACATCTATGTTTATATATATGAATTTGCATATTTCTGTTTTATCTGTGAGTCGATGCATTAATCCTTTGGCGTTTTCTATCTTCAGTATGGACATTTGGACAGAGAAATACAGAAAAATATGATCAAATCTATAAAAAACAGATTCAGAAATAAATGTAAACAACAAATAACACTCCAATCGGGTTCAACTTCATTTAACATTGAGTTTTTGTTCACTGGTTTTTAGTTTTGGGATGTTTTTGGGCTACAGCCTAGACCAGATTTACTTATTATTTTAAATTTACTTCAGCACAAAATAAGACCCTCATTGGCCCATTGGAAAGGCTAAAGAGAAAATAAGCAGGTGATTGGATAGATGCAAATCACATCTGCCCTATCAGCTGCTGGTCAAATCATGTCAATCATGTTCATTTACATCACTGCTATTGCTAGACAGGCAAGACTGCATAGCGGCAAAATGTCCGATGACTATAAAGATAGCGATAGAGAGCAATAGTGGAGCACAAAAACGGAAAATACAAAGGAAAAAAAGAACATCACCACCAAGATATACAGAAAAAAATTACAGCTTTGTTTTATACACAATTTTTGCACAGTGGGTTGTGTCTCAGTAATGCTGTGATCTTGCCTCAGTAAAACGGTGTAGCTTACCTGTGGGTTTATAAAACTAAACCAGCTTACCTGTGGGTTTATAAAACTAAACCAGCTTACCTGTGGGTTTATAAAACTAAACCAGCTTACCTGTGGGTTTATAAAACTAAACCAGCTTACCTGTGGGTTTATAAAACTAAACCAGCTTACCTGTGGGTTTATAAAACTAAACCAGCTTACCTGTTGGTTTATAAAACTAAACCAGCTTACCTGTGGGTTTATAAAACTAAACCAGCTTACCTGTGGGTTTATAAAACTAAACCAGCTTACCTGTTGGTGTATAAAACTAAACCAGCTTACCTGTTGGTTTATAAAACTAAACCAGCTTACCTGTTGGTTTATAAAACTAAACCAGCTTACCTGTTGGTGTATAAAACTAAACCAGCTTACCTGTTGGTGTATAAAACTAAACCAGCTTACCTGTTGGTGTATAAAACTAAACCAGCTTACCTGTTGGTTTATAAAACTAAACCAGCTTACCTGTGGGTTTATAAAACTAAACCAGCTTACCTGTGGGTTTATAAAACTAAACCAGCTTACCTGTTGGTGTATAAAACTAAACCAGCTTACCTGTTGGTTTATAAAACTAAACCAGCTTACCTGTTGGTTTATAAAACTAAACCAGCTTACCTGTTGGTGTATAAAACTAAACCAGCTTACCTGTTGGTGTATAAAACTAAACCAGCTTACCTGTTGGTTTATAAAACTAAACCAGCTTACCTGTTGGTTTATAAAACTAAACCAGCTTACCTGTGGGTTTATAAAACTAAACCAGCTTACCTGTGGGTTTATAAAACTAAACCAGCTTACCTGTGGTTACCTGTTGGTGTATAAAACTAAACCAGCTTACCTGTGGGTTTATAAAACTAAACCAGCGTACCTGTTGGTTTATAAAACTAAACCAGCTTACCTGTGGGTTTATAAAACTAAACCAGCTTACCTGTTGGTGTATAAAACTAAACCAGCTTACCTGTGGGTTTATAAAACTAAACCAGCTTACCTGTTGGTGTATAAAACTAAACCAGCTTACCTGTGGGTTTATAAAACTAAACCAGCTTACCTGTTGGTGTATAAAACTAAACCAGCTTACCTGTGGGTTTATAAAACTAAACCAGCTTACCTGTTGGTGTATAAAACTAAACCAGCTTACCTGTTGGTGTATAAAACTAAACCAGCTTACCTGTTGGTTTATAAAACTAAACCAGCTTACCTGTGGGTTTATAAAACTAAACCAGCTTACCTGTGGGTTTATAAAACTAAACCAGCTTACCTGTTGGTGTATAAAACTAAACCAGCTCGCAGTTGAACTGTGAACGCAGGGAATTCTGTTGCTTTGCTGTTTATAGTTACAGATTTCCTTTGTAATCGTTTTGTGGCTGTGTGTGTGTATGCCAGTTCGCCATATTTGCGTATGGACCATGTATGGCACTAAATTTTTTTTTTCCAGTAAAGTATAATGATTAAGAGGCAGATTAAGGTGCTCTTTGTGTAAAGCCCCTGACCACCTTAATCTACGGTCGCCGAGAGCTCAACGCGCTGCAAATGAAGAAAACACATGCAAATAGAGAAACAATGCAAACACTCACAACACATGCAAATAGAGAAAACACCAGCAAATAAAGAAAACATCTTCATCAGTTTTACAACACATGCGCTGCAAACACTCACAACACATGCAAATACAAAAACGCTATTTGCAGACAGTATTTGCATGTGTTGTAAAACTGATGATGTTTTCTTTATTTGCATGTGTTTTTTCTATTTGCAGCGCGTTGAGCTCTCTCAGCCACCGTATTAATCTGCCTCTGCATCAGGTACGAGATTTATGGTGATAGTGTAGTTTTGCCTCAGTCTGTTGACACAATGAAGCTTTAAGCGCCATTTCACAGGTGATCTGAACACATCAGCATAATGAACGAGGTGAAAACAAGAACTATTGATATGAAATGAGACTTTTCAGCAAGCCTTTCTTCATCACAGAGCTCACTTTTATTCTATTCTGTGTGTTTGTGGTAGAAACTGATTGTTTGAATAAAGAGTAACTGCTCTATTCTCACAATCTGAGACAAATAATATACCAAAATAAATACAAATGATCTTTTCAATAGTTTCAACTTTTCAATTCCGTGTGGGAGACTAATTAACTTTACAATAACGTACAGCAACATAATGGCCTGGTTTCACAGACAAGGCTTATATATACACACACACACACACACACTCTGGGGCTGCACTAGCTTCCCATGAGTTTCCTAATGTGGTGTTTTCCAGATAAATCGTCATCTTGGAGACGTGCTATCCTGCAGCACTAAATGTTTTGTGGAAAAAATAGAGAAATGACACCGAATAATGTTATTTAAACGGTAAAGTGTCGGCTGTTTTATACTGTGAACTGCTCACCTCGATCACCTGAGGAGACTCCCGCGCGCGCGGACTAGCGTCGATGACGTCATCACCACGAGGCGAACTCGTTTTCAAAGCGACGCGCGATAACAGTCCCTAAAGTCCTTTCTGGTCGAAATACAGAACAATTGTGAACGTTTTATGACATATCCTCTAATAAAATTAATGTGTTATAGCCTATATGACTGATGTTTTATATAAAATAAGAAATATATGGTTGCGTTGTTGACATATTCATAAGTTTTAATGACTCTGTTCCCCCTATTGTTAACACAATACATAAATGAGAAGATGTAGATGATCTTATATGATAAAATAGGCCTATCAAGGATCACATTATGGGGTAGTAGACCCATACAATCTATAATTATTAGGCATTTAAAAGCTTTATCTAGAAATAATAAATGATACATCATTAATTGGAGAAGCTAAAAAAAAAATCAGGTAAATGTCCAGAGTGAGAATGCAGATGAATTTTGAGATTAATTATATAACAAAAATTCAATTTGTCTTAATTTATTATTAATATTTGAAATAACCATTACAAAAAAATATATACTGCAGTTACATAGAGAAAAAATCAGTTTTTTGGACACGAAAAAACTGCAATATTGCAGGTTTACTTCAATGTACTGCATTTATATTGCATCATTATACTGCAAATCTACAGTTGTACTTCATTATACTGCAGTTTTACTTCAATGTACTGCAGTTATTTTTAATACATTCACAATGAATAAGCACATTTTCACCAGCAGAGGTCATTGTCACCACAGATCTGAGCATTATCAGACAGATGTTAATCATATTATAGCACATTCCTCTACTTGCCCATCCTAACCAGACCATTGTAATCATCTGTCAGGCCCATGGGCGTCTGGAGCTGAATAAATGTGGGTGGGTCCAAAAGTCTTTACTGGAGTAGATGCCATTTACATGCAAACACTTGCTCGTCTTGTTTACTAAACTCCTGGTTGTGACAGACAAAATTACGGAAGACACTGAATTACTTAAGCTGGTAATAGTATAGGGGGAAGTTTTGAAGCAAATTGACCCGAGGTTCGAATCCGCCTTTTTCCAAACTCGCTCTACTCACTTTTCCAATCACATATCAGATCGGAAAGGCATTTATTTATCAGAATATCAGAAAAGTGGAAATACGTTTAATAATAAGTGTTTATCGGTTAGGGGTAGGTAAACAGACATGTGCTGAATTAGAGACAATAAAAGTGGGTGGGTCTCGTCCCGCACACATACAATGGTTCCAACACCCATTCATTGGCTGAATATTTAATACATTCACATTTAAAAAAGAAAGAAAATTCATCTCAAATTAGGATGATTATGATTTTGAAGATCATGAAGATTATGAAGATATGAGCCACAATAAACAAAGGGTGAGGGTGAGGGTGGGGAAACCTTTGGCTTTCAGTGGCAGTTCACAGGTGATTTAAACACATTAGCATAATGAATGAGGAGAAAACAGGAACTATTGATATGAAATAGAGGCTTTCAGCAGATGAAACTAGCCTTACAGCCTTAAACATCGAAATAAATCTAATTATTAAACTAAATTAATCATATAAACTAAATTACTGATCTAATTATTGATCTAAAGCCCACACTGTCACCGTATGGAAATTGAAATGAACTGATGACATCAAATGGCTATACGGCTGAATAAAATTATGCTGCATTATTTTCCTGTTTAACACTGTAAAGCTGCTCTGAGACAATCTACATTGTTAAAAGTGCTATATAAATAAAGCTGACTTGACTTACAGGATCATCAGCAGAGATCTCACTTCATTAGAATACATACGACACTATTTGAGTCAGGAATTTTATTTTTTTTATCCGAAGCGACCTTATTACAGGGACAATCCCCCTGGAGCAACATGGAGTAAAGTGCCTTGCTCAAGGACACACTGGTGGAGACCACTGGGATCGAACCAGCACCCTTCTGCATATCAGCTCCATGGTTTAACCCACTGGACCACCATCTCACACTGAATGGTAAACATGTTTTCCCTCAGATCTTCATACTGTCTGCAAATCACCAGCATGTTATAGTTTCTAAAACCTGACAGTAATTACAAAAACCAGTTGGGTGCTTGCCTGTTATATATAGTTCAAATTACTGTGACCCGCTTTATTCTTTTCAAATCCCTCCCATATTCTACACAGCACCAACTTTACTTTGAATAGTATTTCTCCCTTCAGTCTCCTTGTCCCACTGTTGCCATTCTCTAAAGGTTTATTTCCATATTATGCTCTTTCCTTCTGACAAATTATGTACTTTTAACACTTTGGTATTCAGCCACCATAGGCTACCACTTTTGTCCCATAATATAGAGTAAAATGGGGCTAAAGGCACACCAGGGTAAAAGGTGCCTTTGATTTTATTTTCCTCTAAACCGCTAGATGGCACAAAAACACTTTCATCCACTTTTGATGATACACATTGTCTGAAACATTGTCTGATCGCCGAGAAGATCGCAGACAGCAACACAACGTTGATCCCACCATGGTACTGCTTTTCTATTTACATTACCTCTACTATTTTAGAATGGATTCTATCGCTGTTGGTATTATAATTGTCTTATTTTATTCTCAAGAGTTCTCATAATTATAATCACTTTGATTCATCCGATTTAAGCTTTGCATGCATTTGAGTATTTGAACTTTTTGACAGCTAGACCGCATGTGTCCTCCAGACCGGATGTGATTTGTTCTGATTAAAACCATGAGATTAGTAAAGAACAAAGTAAGAACTGCCCATTTTCCCAATAAAATGTACACTATTTCTGTAAAAAGGGCCAAGCACAAAGAACGCAAAATAATTCATGCAAGCATGGCTGGGCATCAGAGCGACTGCAACAATGAGCAGTTAAAGGCATATTAAGACTATTTTGGGCAAAATGGCTGAGAAATCATGAATACAGTCACTGGTAATATGATTTAATGCAGGGGTTCTCAGCCCTGGTCCTCGAGGCCCTCTGTCCTAAAGAGTTTAGCTCCAACCTTGATCAAACTCCCCTGCCTGTAGCTTTCTAGTAATCCTGAAGAGCTTAATGAGCTGTTTCAGGGGTTTGATTAGGTTTTGATTTGACTGTGGGCCTCGAGGACCAGGGTTGAGAACCCCTGATTTAATGGATTATCCCTTTCAACCAATAGGTGGCGTTGTTATGAAATTGATGTGGTGTGGTCAGAGTAAGGTGACAATGACCATGCAAGGCAAAGTTTGGTGTCAAAGCAATGCCAGATATAGCTTCAGGAGTCGTTTTGACATCATAACAACTTGATGCGGTCAATCGATTTTATTTGGTGAACGGTCTAGCAGGATTTTAAAAGGAAATCAAAATGTCGGACAAGTTCAGCTGACTATGGTATCTATGTTCTCAGAATGACCCAATTTATCACAATAGGCTAATTTAATAAAAACTTTGTTTTATGTTTGAAAATGACCGAAACATTTTGAGTACCGTCAGGGCATGGTGCCGAAGACACATACCGAGTTTCGTAATGATGTGCAAATGCGTCTGTAAAATATAGCATTTAGTGACAAAATTCAGAATGGTGGACGCCCAGTTGGCCGATATGGGAAAATTGGGTAAAGCTTGACACGGCATGCTGCACCAAATGTAAAAATCCAAGTTTGGTCAGAATACACTAAAGCATAGCGGAGATATAGCATCACATTCATTTTGGCGGGCACATGGTCAAATTCGTTTGCATGAAGAACGTGCAAGATGATCACGAACGGTTCAAGAACGGTTTGACCAATCAACTTGAATTCCATAACTTGTCGACATGGTCTGAAGATGATCTAGTCCCACCTTTGGGAAAATTGGAGCAATGGCCAGGAGTTCGGAAAAGTAGTTTTTTCTGAAAATTCAAAATGGCGGAAAACTTTTCATGATGGAAAATGGGTGCAATCATCTAGAGGATTCTATTTCTAGAACTTACGATTCAAAAGTGATTAGCACAAACGTAACTTTGGACAGGTGGTGGCGCTAGAGGGATTGACTTAGAGTCTCCAAAATGTATGTGTTTAATGTTGGGAATGACTTCTATCAGAGTGACAAATTTCATAACTTTTCCACAAGCGTTTCTATGGGCTGCCATAGACTTCCAGAGTGGAAGAGACGAACACAAACGTAACTTTGGACAGGTGGTGGCGCTAGAGCGGTTGAGTTAGAGACTCCAAATTTGCTATGGTGATATTTCAGACTGTCCTTTATTTGTGCCAAATTTCATAACCTCCCCACACACGGTTCTATGATCTGCCATACACTCGAGAGCGGAAGAAAGCAGACGATTACAACAGGTGCCTACACACCTTCGATGCTTGGCCCCTAATTACATCAGAAGTAATAGTCATTAAATTACAAAAAAAATTAACAGTAATCCCATACATTACTTTTTCAATTGAAAAACAATTAAAAGACAATAATTAATTACTTAGTAATGCATTACACCCAATACTGCCCCTACGGACTCCCAATCAGAAATTGAATGCCATCCTGAAGTCGTATTTATGTAATTCTGATAGCATGTGAAGGCAGCGTAAAACTGAAGCATTGTGCAGGAATTCATGTTCCCCGTCTGTGAATATGTCGTCTTTGATTGGCCATAAACAGCTAGAGCAGAAAACTTAACTTATAAATTTGTCATCCTAACAAAAAACAGAGAGTGAATAATGGAGTAGAATCAAACATTCAATTCACGTTTATTTTAAAAAACAAAAACAAAATACAATTATGATTTTTGTCATATTCATGCAGTCCTAGCATAGACGTTAGAAGTATTATCACTGCTCATTATCACACCACAATACAACATTAGTCTGTCAAAATCAACTGGAAACATTGATTTGAGTTGCCCAGCAGTGGCGGTTCTAGACCAGTGTAAACTGGGTTTTCCTCCCGTGGGAACTCTCTGGTGCATTTCCAGATCAGCATCCCACAATCAAAGCACATATAATCCTTCACACACTTCTTTTCTGGTGTAATTTTACAGTCCTCAACGGCCCTTTGTATGAACTTTCAGGTGGTTCTTCAGGGATAATGCCCAAAGAAATGTTTAACTGTATTGATGACAGTTTTTTAAGTCTCCAGAATTTAATTCAAGTGTCTCTATTGTGGATTTGCATGTGTTTCTTTCCTTAATGTATGTTTTTCATCTGAAACTCTACCCAAACTAATCACGTGAAAGCTTTTTTCCAGTGTGGGTCTTCTCATGAGTTTTCAGATGTTCCGACTGACTGAATCTCTTGTCACAGTGTGAACACATGTAAGGTTTTTCTGTACCAAGATATACAGAAAAAAATTACAGCTTTGTTTTATACACAATTTTTGCACAGTGGTTTGTGTCTCAGTAATGCTGTGATCTTGCCTCAGTAAAACGGTGTAGCTTACCTGTGGGTTTATAAAACTAAACCAGCTTACCTGTTGGTGTATAAAACTAAACCAGCTTACCTGTTGGTGTATAAAACTAAACCAGCTTACCTGTGGGTTTATAAAACTAAACCAGCTTACCTGTGGGTTTATAAAACTAAACCAGCTTACCTGTGGGTTTATAAAACTAAACCAGCTTACCTGTGGGTTTATAAAACTAAACCAGCTTACCTGTTGGTGTATAAAACTAAACCAGCTTACCTGTTGGTGTATAAAACTAAACCAGCTTACCTGTTGGTGTATAAAACTAAACCAGCTTACCTGTTGGTGTATAAAACTAAACCAGCTTACCTGTTGGTGTATAAAACTAAACCAGCTTACCTGTTGGTGTATAAAACTAAACCAGCTTACCTGTGGGTTTATAAAACTAAACCATCTTACCTGTGGGTTTATAAAACTAAACCAGCTTACCTGTGGGTTTATAAAACTAAACCAGCTTACCTGTGGGTTTATAAAACTAAACCATCTTACCTGTGGGTTTATAAAACTAAACCAGCTTACCTGTGGGTTTATAAAACTAAACCAGCTTACCTGTGGGTTTATAAAACTAAACCAGCTTACCTGTGGGTTTATAAAACTAAACCAGCTTACCTGTGGGTTTATAAAACTAAACCAGCTTACCTGTGGGTTTATAAAACTAAACCAGCTTACCTGTGGGTTTATAAAACTAAACCAGCTTACCTGTGGGTTTATAAAACTAAACCAGCTTACCTGTGGGTTTATAAAACTAAACCAGCTTACCTGTTGGTGTATAAAACTAAACCAGCTTACCTGTTGGTGTATAAAACTAAACCAGCTTACCTGTTGGTGTATAAAACTAAACCAGCTTACCTGTTGGTGTATAAAACTAAACCAGCTTACCTGTTGGTGTATAAAACTAAACCAGCTTACCTGTTGGTGTATAAAACTAAACCAGCTTACCTGTTGGTGTATAAAACTAAACCAGTTTACCTGTTGGTGTATAAAACTAAACCAGCTTACCTGTGGGTTTATAAAACTAAACCAGCTTACCTGTGGGTGTATAAAACTAAACCAGCTTACCTGTTGGTGTATAAAACTAAACCAGCTTACCTGTGGGTTTATAAAACTAAACCAGCTTACCTGTGGGTTTATAAAACTAAACCAGCTTACCTGTGGGTTTATAAAACTAAACCAGCTTACCTGTGGGTTTATAAAACTAAACCAGCTTACCTGTGGGTTTATAAAACTAAACCAGCTTACCTGTGGGTTTATAAAACTAAACCATCTTACCTGTGGGTTTATAAAACTAAACCAGCTTACCTGTGGGTTTATAAAACTAAACCAGCTTACCTGTGGGTTTATAAAACTAAACCAGCTTACCTGTTGGTTTATAAAACTAAACCAGCTTACCTGTGGGTTTATAAAACTAAACCAGCTTACCTGTGGTTACCTGTTGGTTTATAAAACTAAACCAGCTTACCTGTTGGTGTATAAAACTAAACCAGCTTACCTGTGGGTTTATAAAACTAAACCAGCTTACCTGTGGGTTTATAAAACTAAACCAGCTTACCTGTGGGTTTATAAAACTAAACCATCTTACCTGTGGGTTTATAAAACTAAACCAGCTTACCTGTTGGTTTATAAAACTAAACCAGCTTACCTGTTGGTTTATAAAACTAAACCAGCTTACCTGTTGGTTTATAAAACTAAACCAGCTTACCTGTTGGTGTATAAAACTAAACCAGCTTACCTGTTGGTTTATAAAACTAAACCAGCTTACCTGTTGGTTTATAAAACTAAACCAGCTTACCTGTGGGTTTATAAAACTAAACCAGCTTACCTGTTGGTGTATAAAACTAAACCAGCTTACCTGTGGGTTTATAAAACTAAACCAGCTTACCTGTGGGTTTATAAAACTAAACCAGCTTACCTGTGGGTTTATAAAACTAAACCAGCTTACCTGTTGGTGTATAAAACTAAACCAGCTTACCTGTTGGTTTATAAAACTAAACCAGCTTACCTGTTGGTTTATAAAACTAAACCAGCTTACCTGTGGGTTTATAAAACTAAACCAGCTTACCTGTGGGTTTATAAAACTAAACCAGCTTACCTGTTGGTTTATAAAACTAAACCAGCTTACCTGTTGGTGTATAAAACTAAACCAGCTTACCTGTGGGTTTATAAAACTAAACCAGCTTACCTGTGGGTTTATAAAACTAAACCAGCTTACCTGTGGGTTTATAAAACTAAACCATCTTACCTGTGGGTTTATAAAACTAAACCAGCTTACCTGTGGGTTTATAAAACTAAACCAGCTTACCTGTGGGTTTATAAAACTAAACCAGCTTACCTGTGGGTTTATAAAACTAAACCAGCTTACCTGTGGGTTTATAAAACTAAACCAGCTTACCTGTTGGTTTATAAAACTAAACCAGCTTACCTGTTGGTGTATAAAACTAAACCAGCTTACCTGTTGGTGTATAAAACTAAACCAGCTTACCTGTGGTTACCTGTTGGTGTATAAAACTAAACCAGCTTACCTGTTGGTGTATAAAACTAAACCAGCTTACCTGTGGGTTTATAAAACTAAACCAGCTTACCTGTTGGTGTATAAAACTAAACCAGCTTACCTGTGGTTACCTGTTGGTTTATAAAACTAAACCAGCTTACCTGTTGGTTTATAAAACTAAACCAGCTTACCTGTGGGTTTATAAAACTAAACCAGCTTACCTGTTGGTGTATAAAACTAAACCAGCTTACCTGTGGTTACCTGTTGGTTTATAAAACTAAACCAGCTTACCTGTTGGTGTATAAAACTAAACCAGCTTACCTGTTGGTGTATAAAACTAAACCAGCTTACCTGTTGGTGTATAAAACTAAACCAGCTTGCAGTTGAACTGTGAACGCAGGGAATTCTGTTGCTTTGCTGTTTATAGTTACAGATTTCCTTTGTAATCGTTTTGTGGCTGTGTGTGTGTATGCCAGTTCGCCATATTTGCGTATGGACCATGTATGGCACTAAATATTTTTTTTCCAGTAAAGTATAATGATTAAGAGGCAGATTAAGGTGCTCTTTGTGTAAAGCCCCTGACCACCTTAATCTACGGTCGCCGAGAGAGCTCAACGCGCTGCAAATGAAGAAAACACATGCAAATAGAGAAACAATGCAAACACTCACAACACATGCAAATAGAGAAACGCTATTTGCAGACAGTATTTGCATGTGTTGTAAAACTGATGAAGATGTTTTCTTTATTTGCATGTGTTTTTTCTATTTGCAGCGCGTTGAGCTCTCTCAGCCACCGTATTAATCTGCCTCTGCATCAGGTACGAGATTTATGGTGATAGTGTAGTTTTGCCTCAGTCTGTTGACACAATGAAATGAGCTTTAAGCGCCATTTCACAGGTGATCTGAACACATCAGCATAATGAACGAGGTGAAAACAGGAACTATTGATATGAAATGAGACTTTTCAGCAAGCCTTTCTTCATCACAGAGCTCACTTGTATTCTATTCTGTGTGTTTGTGGTAGAAACTGATTGTTTGAATAAAGAGTAACTGCTCTATTCTCACAATCTGAGACAAATAAAACAAATAATATACCAAAATAAATACAAATGATCTTTTCAATAGTTTCAACTTTTCAATTCCGTGTGGGAGACTAATTAACTTTACAATAACGTACAGCAACATAATGCCCTGGTTTCACAGACAAGGCTTATATACACACACACACACACACACACACACACTCTGGGGCTGCACTAGCTTCCCATGAGTTTCCTAATGTGGTGTTTTCCAGATAAATCGTCATCTTGGAGACGTGCTATCCTGCAGCACTAAATGTTTTGTGAAAAAATAGAGAAATGACACCGAATAATGTTATTTAAACGGTAAAGTGTCGGCTGTTTTATACTGTGAACTGCTCACCTGGATCACCTGAGGAGACTCCCGCGCGCGCGGACTAGCGTCGATGACGTAATCACCACGAGGCGAACTCGTTTTCAAAGCGACGCGCGATAACAGTCCCTAAAGTCCTTTCTGGTCGAAATACAGAACAATTGTGAACGTTTTATGACATATCCTCTAATAAAATTAATGTGTTATAGCCTATATGACTGATGTTTTAAATAAAATAAGAAATATATGGTTGCGTTGTTGACATATTCATAAGTTTGAATGACTCTGTTCCCCCCTATTGTTAACACAATACATAAATGAGAAGATGTAGATGATTTTATATGATAAAATAGGCCTATCAAGGATCACATTATGGGGTAGTAGACCCATACAATCTATAATTATTAGGCATTTAAAAGCTTTATCTAGAAATAATAAATGATACATCATTAATTGGAGAAGCTAAAAAAAAAATCAGGTAAATGTCCAGAGTGAGAATGCAGATGAATTTTGAGATTAATTATATAACAAAAATTCCATTTGTCTTAATTTATTATTAATATTTGAAATAACCATTACAAAAAAATATATACTGCAGTTACATAGAGAAAAAATCAGTTTTTTGGACACGAAAAAACTGCAATATTGCAGTTTTACTTCAATGTACTGCATTTATATTGCATCATTATACTGCAAATCTACAGTTGTACTTCATTATACTGCAGTTTTACTTCAATGTACTGCAGTTATTTTTAATACATTCACAATGAATAAGCACATTTTCACCAGCAGAGGTCCTTGTCACCACAGATCTGAGCATTATCAGACAGATGTTAATCATATTATAGCACATTCCTCTACTTCCCCATCCTAACCAGACCATTGTAATCATCTGTCAGGCCCATGGGCGTCGGAGCTGAATAAATGTGGGCGGGTCCAAAAGTCTTTACTGGAGTAGATGCCATTTACATGCAAACACTTGCTCGCCTTGTTTACTAAACTCCTGGTTGTGACAGACAAAATTACGGAAGACACTGAATTACTTAAGCTGGTAATAGTATAGGGGTAAGTTTTGAAGCAAATTGACCCGAGGTTCGAATCCGCCTTTTTCCAAACTCGCTCTACTCACTTTTCCAATCACATATCAGATCGGAAAGGCATTTATTTATCAGAATATCAGAAAAGTGGAAATACGTTTAATAATAAGTGTTTATCGGTTAGGGGTAGGTAAACAGACATGTGCTGAATTAGAGACAATAAAAGTGGGTGGGTCCAATATTATTGGTCATAACAAGTGGGTGGGTCTCGTCCCGCCCTCATACAATGGTTCCAACACCCATTCATTGGCTGAATATTTAATACATTCACATTTAAAAAAGAAAGAAAATTAATCTCAAATTAGGATGATTATGATTTTGAAGATCATGAAGATATGAGCCACAATAAACAAAGCGTGAGGGTGAGGGTGAGGAAACCTTTGGCTTTCAGTGGCAGTTCACAGGTGATTTAAACACATTAGCATAATGAATGAGGAGAAAACAGGAACTATTGATATGAAATAGAGGCTTTCAGCAGATGAAACTAGCCTTACAGCCTTAAACATCGAAATAAATCTTAAAGATTAGCCTTAAACATCGAAATAAATCTAATTAATAAACTAATTTAACCATATAAACTAAATGACTGATCTAATTATTGATCTAAAGCCCACACTGTCACCGTATGGAAATTGAAATGAACTGATGACATCAAATGGCTATACAGCTGAATAAAATTAGGCTGCATTATTTTCCTGTTTAACACTGTAAAGCTGCTCTGAGACAATCTACATTGTTAAAAGCGCTATATAAATAAAGTTGACTTGACTTACAGGATCATCAGCAGAGATCTCACTTCATTAGAATACATACGACACTATTTGAGTCATTTTATTTTATTTTTTTATCCAAAGCGACCTTATTACAGGGACAATCCCCCTGGAGCAACATGGAGTAAAGTGCCTTGCTCAAGGACACTGGTGGAGACCACTGGGATCGAACCAGCAACCTTCTGCATATCAGTTCCATGGTTTAACCCACTGGGCCACCATCTCACACTGAATGGTAAACATGTTTTCCCTCAGATCTTCATACTGTCTGCAAATCACCAGCATGTTATAGTTTCTAAAACCTGACAGTAATTACAAAAACCAGTTGGGTGCTTGCCTGTTATATATAGTTCAAATTACTGTGACCCGCTTTATTCTTTTCAAATCCCTCCCATATTACATATACATACATAAACTACATAAACGTAACTTTGGACAGGTGGTGGCGCTAGAGCGGTTGAGTTAGAGACTCCAAATTTGCTATGGTGATATTTCAGACTGTCCTTTATTTGTGTGCCAAATTTCATAACCTCCCCACACACGGTTCTATGATCTGCCATACACTCGAGAGCGGAAGAAAGCAGACGATTACAATAGGTGCCTACACACCTTCGATGCTTGGCCCCTAATTACATCAGAAGTAAAAGTCATTAAATTACAAAAAAAATTAACAGTAATCCCATACATTACTTTTTCAATTGAAAAACAATTAAATTACAATAATTAATTACTTAGTAATGCATTACACCCAATACTGCCCCTACGGACTCTCAATCAGAAATTGAATGCCATCCTGAAGTCGTATTTATGTAATTCTGATAGCATGTGAAGGCAGCGTAAAACTGAAGCATTGTGCAGGAATTCATGTTCCCCGTCTGTGAATATGTCGTCTTTGATTGGCCATAAACAGCTAGAGCAGAAAACTTAACTTGTAAATTGGTCATCCTAACAAAAAACAGAGAGTGAATAATGGAGTAGAATCAAACATTCAATTCACGTTTATTTTAAAAAACAAAAACAAAATACAATTATGATTTTTGTCATATTCATGCAGTCCTAGCATAGACGTTAGAAGTATTATCACTGCTCATTATCACACCACAATACAACATTAGTCTGTCAAAATCAACTGGAAACATTGATTTGAGTTGCCCAGCAGTGGCGGTTCTAGACCAGTGTAAACTGGGTTTTCCTCCCGTGGGAACTCTCTGGTGCATTTCCAGATCAGCATCCCACAATCAAAGCACATATAATCCTTCACACACTTCTTTTCTGGTGTAATTTTACAGTCCTCAACGGCCCTTTGTATGAACTTTCAGGTGGTTCTTCAGGGATAATGCCCAAAGAAATGTTTAACTGTATTGATGACAGTTTTTTAAGTCTCCAGAATTTAATTCAAGTGTCTCTATTGTGGATTTGCATGTGTTTCTTTCCTTAATGTATGTTTTTCATCTGAAACTCTACCCAAACTAATCACGTGAAAGCTTTTTTCCAGTGTGGGTCTTCTCATGTGTTTTCAGATGTTCCGACTGACTGAATCTCTTGTCACAGTGTGAACACATGTAAGGTTTTTCTCCAGTGTGAGTACGCAGATGTAATTTAAGAGTGATAGCATGTCTGAAGCTCTTCCCGCACTGGTCACATGTGTACGGCTTCTCTCCAGTGTGGATTTTTATGTGTTCTTTAAGGCCTACTTTTTGTGTGAAACTCTTCCCGCACTGATCACACACGTGCCGCTTCTCTCCGGTGTGGATCCTCATGTGTTGGTTAAGGTTTCCTTTCAGTGCAAAACACATCCCGCACTGATCGCATGCATGCGGTTTCTCTCCGGTGTGGATTCTCATGTGTAACTTGAGTTGCCTTTTTTGTGTGAAACTCTTCCCGCACTGATCACACGCGTGCAGCTTCTCTTCAATGTGGATATTCATGTGTTCCTTAAGGTTTACTTTAAGTGAGAATCTATTCCCGCACTGATCACATGTGTGTGGCTTCTCTCCAGTGTGGATCATCATGTGTCTGTCAAGGTATCCTCTTTGTCTGAAACTCTTCCAGCACTGATCACAGGCGTACGGCTTCTCTCCGGTGTGGATCCTCATGTGTTTGTCAAGGTATCCTTTATGAGCGAATCTCTTCCCACACTGATCACATGCGTACGGCTTCTCCCCAGTGTGGATTTTCATGTGTGTGTTAAGGGCAACTTTTTGTCTGAAACTCTTCCCGCACTGATCACATGCGTATGGTTTCTCTCCAGTGTGGATTCTCATGTGCTGCTTGAAGTGTCCTATTAAAGTAAAACTCTTCCAACACTGGTCACAGGTGTATGGCTTCTCTCCGGTGTGGATTCTCATGTGTAACTGAAGACGTTCTTTTAGTGCAAAAGTCTTCCCACACTGATCACAGGCGTACGGCTTCACTCCGGTGTGGATTACCATGTGTGTCTTAAGATGACCTTTCAGTGTGAAACTCTTCCCACACTGATCACATGTGTGCGGCTTATCTCCGGCGTGGAATAGCATGTGTATCTTAAGATGACCTTTCAGTGCAAAACTCTTCCCACATTGATCGCATGCGTGTGGCTTCTCTCCGGTGTGGATTTTCATGTGATTATTAAGGGTTCCTATTTGTGTGAATCTCTTCGCGCACTGATCACATGAGTACGGCTTCTCTCCAGTGTGGATCCTCATGTGAAGTTCAAGACTTTGTTTGTATGGGAAACACTTTCCGCACTGATCACAAGTGTGCGGCTTCTCTCCGGTGTGGATTTTCATGTGTTTATTAAGGTTTCCCTTTAGTCCGAAACTCTTCCCGCACTGATCACATGAGAACGGCTTCTCTCCATTGTGAACTCTCATGTGAAGTTCAAGACTTTGTTTGTATGGGAAACTCTTTCCGCACTGAGAGCAGGTGAAAGATTTTTTGGCTCGACTTTTCTTTAGAGATTTTTCTCCAGTTTTGACTTGATGATGTTCTTCCTCCGCTTCACTTGTTTCTTCACTCTCCTCACTCTCTTCCATCAGGTCTAAAATGAAAGTAAAAAATATATGTAACTTTTGCAGAAGAACATCGTAGCCGGAGCTATCTCTGGTTATGTACATGATGAGTCACGCAGGGACTGGGCTACTCTGCAGCGATTGGCATCCACCCAGTCCCAGCTACTCTTTTGTTCTATTGACTTCCATTCATAATAATAAGTTTATTTTATATAGCGCCTTTCTCAAACCCAAGGTCGCTTAACATAGTAGAAGGAAGCATAGCAACAAACAAACAACAAAATAATATCAATAACAATACAACAAAACAAGCTGTGTATGGAGCTATGTGTTGGGTGTAGAAGAGAAGTGATCGTTAAACAAAAAGGTCTTGAGATGTGCTTTGAAGAAGGGAAGAGATGGATTTGGGGGCCAAGGCACTGAAGGACCTGCCACCCAGAGTGGAGAGTCTGGTGCGGGGGATGTCTAGGCGGTTTTGGTCAGAGGATCTGAGTGAGCGGGAAGGAGTATAAGGGGTCAAGAGGTTGCAGATGTAGGGGGGAGCAAGGTTGTGGAGTGCTTTGAAAGTAAGGAGTAATTCTTTGTATTTAATCCGGGACCGAACTGGTAGCCAATGAAGTTGATGGAGAATGGGGGTGATGTGTGCTGATCGTTTGGTATGGGTGAGGAGCCTGGCTGCAGAGTTTTGAATATATTGCAATCTTTGAAGGGATTTAGAGGGGAGACCAAGGAAGAGTGAGTTGCAGTAATCTAGACGGGACATAATGAAGGAGTGGACCAAAGTCTGTGCATCACTAACAGAGAGGAAGGGTCGGAGGCGGGCAATGTTGCGGAGGTGAAGGCAGTCTTAGTGAGTGATTTGATATGGTGATCAAAGGTGAGGGTTGAATCAAGGTGAATGCCAAGGTCAAATCAAATCAAATCACTTTATTGTCACTCTACCATATGCACAAGTGCAACAGTAAGGTTTTTAACAACCGGGGTGGAGTGGACAAGTGAACCATCAATGTTAAGAGTGAGAGTTTGAGGTTTGGAGAGCATGCTTTTGGGGCAAATCAGCAGAATTTCTGTTTTATCTGTATTGAGTTTGAGAAAGTTGTTTTGCATCCATGATTTTAAATCAGAAAGGCAGTCAGTGAGGGAGCGTGGTGGGGGGTCAGAGGGAGAGGGAGTGGTAAGATAGAGTTAAATGTCATCTGCATAGCAGTGGAAATTTAGACCGTGTCTGCGGATGATCTGGCCAAGAGGGAGGATGTATATGAGAAAGAGGAGGGGCCCAAGAACAGAACCCTGGGGGACACCACGAGTGACTGGAGACTTGGTAGACTGATGTGGACCAAGTGTGACAAACTGTTTTCTGTTAGTGAAGTATGACTGAAACCATTTGAGGGCTGTGCCAGAAACACCAATAGCAGACAGACGGGAGATTAGAACATTGTGGTTGATGGTATCAAAAGCAGCACTAAGGTCAAGGAGGATGAGAATGTTAAATGAACCAGAGTCAGCAGACTGGAGGAGGTTGTTAACTATGCGCAGTAGGGCAGTCTCTGTACTGTGACATGAACGGAAGCCTGATTGAAAAGGGTCATACAGGTCGTGGTGGTTGAGAAAGGTGTGTAGTTGTGACGCCAGCACTCTTTCCAGTACCATGGCCAGGAAGGGTAGGTTGGAGATAGGGCGGTAGTTTGACAGTGATGTTGGGTCGGAATCAGGTTTTTTTAGAATTGGTGTAACTGCAGCAGTCTTGAGAGCAGCAGGCACAACACCAGAGTTGAAGCAGGTATTTACAATCAGTGTAATGGGTTTAGATAGGGATGTGGACAGGCCTTAAGTAGAGGGGTGGGGACAGGGTCAAGCTGACATGATGAGGAATTTGACTTAGTAATGATGTCAGTGATAGTGAGGGAGTCAATAGTGGTGAAATGGGAGAGCTGAGGGCCCAGAGAAGGTGGAGAAGAAGAGAGAGAGATAGCAGTGGAGTTGAAGGAGTGGTAAATTTGGCTAATTTTATCTTCAAAGAAGTGTAAGAAGGCCTGGCACTGCTCCGGGGTCTTAGGACAGGCAATGACAAGTGGTTTGAGGAGTTTGTCTACGGTCCTGAATAGAGTTTCTGGCCTGGACATGGAGGAGGTTATGAGAGAAGAGTAATAGTTTGAGCGGGCAGCATTGAGGGCATCCCTATATGTCTGAGTATGTTCGGTGTAGAGCATGGAGTGAATTGTAAGGCCAGTTTTCTTATATAGCCGTTCAAGACGGCGTCCAGCGGCTTTTATTTGCCTGAGCTCTGGGGTGAACCAGGGGCATTTACGGTTTGCTGGTACAAGCCTAGTCCTGACAGGGGCTAAGCTATCAAGCAGGCTGGTCAATGTGCCATTGTACATGGCAACCAGGTTATCTGGGGATGAGAGCTCGTCTAGGTCAAACAGCGGCGAGGCCTGTATAGCGGCAGCAAGTATGCTGTGGTCAATTGACCTGATGTTACGACCTGTGATAGTTGTTTTCTCAAAGGAGGGGGGAGGAATGATCATATGAAACAGCATTCAATGAGCTTATGGTCAGAGACACCAGAGATGGAACCAGAGACAGAGATGTCATTCAGACCAGAAGAGCAGAGCAGATCCAGAGTGTGGCCATGGGTGTGAGTAGGAAAGTCAACATGCTGTGTCAAACTAAAACAGTTAAACTCCGAGGTGTAAGAACAATTAGTATCCACATGAATGTTAAAATCCCCTAACATAATCATAGCAGAACAAAGAGATGAAATAACAGTGAGAAGTTCATTCAGTTCAGACAGAAAATTTGCAGACAGTTTGGGGGGGGGGGGGGGGGGGCGGTAGATTAGCAGTAGTAATAGTGGTAGGGTAGAAACAACCTTTACAGCAATGTATTCAAAAGATGTCACTTCAAATGGCCTTAGTTCTTTAACAGTTAGATCAGAGTGGTAAACTACAGCCAACCCGCCCCCTCTCCCTACAGATCTGGGTTTGGATATGTAGCAGTAGCCTGGGGGAGTCAGCATGTTTAAATTAATACAATCACCAGGTTGTTGCCAGGTCTCTGAGAGACAAAACAAGTTACATTTTTTGTCAAGGATGAGATCATTTATTAGGGCCGTTTTGTTTGTGATTGAGCGCGCATTTAGGTGAGCAATATTAAAGTTCTGACGTGACGACGAGGCAGGAGCAGGCAGTCTGGGGGGGGCGACGGAGGTTGTCAAAGTTAATTCCTCTGTTCTTTAGCTGGGGTCGTCGACAACAGTCGGGCGTGTATGTAGTTGGAATTTGAGCATCGTGTCCATAGATGAGAGTCGAACCTCTTTTGAAGCGATGATTATAACGTGAACGAAGAGTAATTCCAAGCGAGCTGCAGAGGTTATACAGCGTCGGGTGCAGAGGGACGTAGCAGCGAAAAAGTTTGAGAGTAGCAGGGGTGTAAACAAGCTCCATTGCTATTGAGAATGAGGAGATGCGTCATGAATTAGGCGGAGTTTGAGCCCGTCGCCATTTTGGGATCAGACGCTATCGGTTGCCAGGAGCAACATTGTAAGAGTGACGAGTCTCCAGAGACAGAGGAGGAAAGACGCGGAATTACGAGACAAGTAAAAATAAGAAATGGAGAAGAATGCAGCAAAAGAAAAGGGACCTTACAGGGATAAACTTATTACCAGTGCCAAGAAGAGGTATTTAGAGAAACTGGCTGATATAAAAAACGTCGACCCTTACGAGCTGCCTGCAGCACAATGGAATAGAGATCTAGACTCTTTACCACCGTGCACCTATATAGACATTGTTAATTACTTGGTTTTTGGCATCAGTTACTACACTATGCAAGAATTCAAAAGCCTGAAATCACTGGAAAGCTACGAGACATTCTGCTGCGGCTGGGTGCACGACTTGGTCATCTACAAGCCCCCAAACTGTGAAAAAACCGTTGTACTGGCAAAGGTAAGTTGCGTTGCTTCACGTTTTGTCAAGTAAAATCACCTTTATTTATATAGCGCTTTTAACAATCCAGATTGTTTCAAAGCAGCTTAAGGCAGATCAAAAATTATTATTGAAAATTAGGTGAATATTATTTTGTATGTTAATGGGTTTTAATGTGTGTTTCAACACAGTGTTTCCCAGGCATTCTAAAATAGCGCAAGAACAACCTCTGCTACCAACACAATGAACGAATGTTTTGGCGCGTTCACTCTCCCAAAATGGCGGATAGGGGCGGAGCTCTGTGTCGTGACGACATCTCCTCATTCTCAATATTACAGAAAGCACACAGCCACAGCATAAAGCAAGCTGAAAGGATTTTAATCCAGCTGCCAGCGGAAAACATGACTTCGACACAGTAAAGTTGTCACAAGCGACACAGCAACACCGCACTAATGCTACATGTTAGCCAACCAAGCTCACAACACAACCCAGTCCGAAGTGTAATCAGCGCAGTTTAGTACGCCAACCATAGAATAGACCGGGGACAACAACGGGGCAAGAGGGTAGCAACACCCTCACCGCTGAAGTAGTCACTGTGAGGGGAGAGAGGAAGAGAGCTCGTGCAGGGGAAACGCAGGTGTGCCGGGCAGTAGCAAACAGAACTGGAGGAGCAAGTGTTTTAGCAAAGTTTGTAGCAATAATCCACGAATTGACAGCAGCAAAGCAACAATGCTCCAGTGACAGGGCAGGAGAAGTCAGCAAACACTAGGAGAGTAAGTTTGTAGAGAAGTTTGTAGCAATGTTTGTAGCAATGTTTGTAGCAGTATCCACAGATTGACACAAGCAGCAAAGCAACAATGCTCCAGCGACAGGGCAGGGAGATTCTGCAGACACCAGGAATACGGTAGGCTAATCCACGGGGAATCAACACAGAGGGAAGGAGAGACACCCGGTGAGTAGCGGCAGACACACACGCACAGCGCTCACTCAACCGGAAAAGTGCAATGCATTCATTTATATGCATGCAAATGCGTTTTAAATATATTACTATCTGTTATATGCTGAATTCATACATAATTTAAACATTAACCTCTTAAACTCTGCAGACCATGATCAGGGTCCGGAATTTCATCAAGTATATACTTTAAATGTTAAATGTGTGGAGGAGCTCTGACCTCATTTGAAAGCTTAGAGTCTCTACTTTCTGCAGATGTGCATCACTTGGCATTTGTTTTACACAAAGTAACTTATTTACACTAAATTACTCTGGGACCATTTCTGTCTGGATTTGGCTGACCCAAATGTAAAAGCTTCCACACACACACACACACACACACACACACACACACACACACACACACACACACACACACACACACACACACACACACACACACACACACACACACACACACACACACACACACACACACAGTGTCTCTAAACACACAATACTGGTGTCGTGTTGTCTGAGCTGTAATAACCCCAATAAGAGACGCTTTTTGATTGTTTGGTTATAAACTCATTGTTGAGAGTGTGTAACTCAGGCCCTGTGAGCTCTAGCACCCTGCAGACAGTTTGGGCTGTAAACACTAGATTACAGAAACACTGGAGAACAGAGTTTAGACTGGATCATGTGTGCAAGATTTATTCAAATGGATCTGAAGGGAGGAATATTACACCCCCCCCCCATACCCATATACAGTGGTATAAATGTATTAATGCTCAGACAACATCTACTCACATGTTTATCACTTTTAGCAATGGTTTATGAAACTTCAGAGGGTTTCCTGTAAAATGACTCCAGTGTTGTGTGTGTGTGTGTGTGTGTGTGTGGGAAGCTTTTACATTTGGGTCGGACAAATCCAGGCGGAAATGGCCCCCGAGCATAAAAACGAACCATTTATACCTGTAAGTACATCATTTAAGAGAAATTTAATTTTTTTAGTAACTAAAATGTTGCTCAATTTATGTTACATTTCCAACCCAAGGTTCATTTATTTGATTCATTTTGTGTATTGCTAGAAAATAAAATACAGTCACAAAAAATCTGAACTAGGTGTAAACAGTGATGGGAAAGTTACTCTGGAAATGTAGTTTAATGATTTCTGATTACTCCTTCACGTTACTGTTCTGTTCCTAACCCTTCAAACAACAGAATATAATAACCTCTTCGGCCTGCTGTAATACATTTAGACCTGCTCATGTTGCATCATACGCTTTACGGCCAATCAGAGAGGATGAGATTAGTAATCGCCAGGTTTTGTTCAGTGCGCGAGATGAACTCAAACTGATTGTGCTCTTGAGACTTCGAAACTAATAGAAATAGCTAGGTTTTTCTATTTACAACGCAATGTTGAGCAACGTAGCCACTCACAAAGATATCTGATGATTTCTTGAACGCATTGGCCAATCAGACGTGTTTAAGTTAAAATCCCCTCACCACGCCTGAGTTTTTGATCTAAACACTCAAAATAGAATTTAACTTGAAACACTAAAGTGTGGACATGTAGACTAGATGACATGTTCACTGTGCAGTCAGCATAATCGATGAGCAGAACTTTGTGAGACCGCAATGAATTCAGATGAGGGACCGCTTAGTAATTTATGTAATTCAGGCTCTAGTTTGTACCCAGTCCCATTTCTTAACTGTTATTTCACAGCTCATGTGACTTTTCTAATTACAACCACAAAAAAGACTAAGGGTTTATGACCTTAATGTTCCCTTAAATCAAGAATAAACACCAACCTCTTTGTTCTTCAGGGTCTTCAGGCTCCATCCTGCAGGATTCTGGATCACTCCTGTGCTCACGGTTCAGCTCTTCACTCAGAGGCTGATGGGAACGATCCAGCATTTACTGGGGAACTGCTGTGGGAGGAGCTTCACTGAAGGTGAATTGTTGTGGGAGGAGCTTCAGTAAAGGTGAATTGTTGTGGGAGGAGCTTCAGTAAAGGTGAATTGTTGTGGGAGGAGCTTCAGTAAAGGTGAATTGTTGTGGGAGGAGCTTCAGTAAAGATGAACTGCTGTGGGAGGAGCTTCTCTGAAGATGAACTGCTGTGGGAGGAGCTTCACTGAAGATGAACTGCTGTGGGAGGAGCTTCAGTAAAGGTGAATGTTGTAGGAGCTGATCTGCCAAAATAGAAAATAAATCTGTTCCTGAACCGATGTTTTTATTAATTCACACGATTTAAGAATTGTATTTTGTTTATCTATGAACATCTAAAGTTATTGATTTTACCACATATTCACATTCCATGTTTGCGAATCAATCTAATATAAATTTTAATCCATTTTATACTTTGCTGTATGAACAAATAAATGTAGAAACATGCCAATAAATACCACAATTACAAAAATTCAAACATAAAACTATGAATAAAGAAACAAATAACTACAATTGATTGAGTTTTTAATAACTGGTTGTTTTTATATGATACGTGGTTTTTCACTGTAATGAAATAAATGCAGTTGTGAGATTTATATCTTGTGGATATCATGCAGTGGTGATTATGCAGTGTGTTGACACGATGAAATGAGCTTTAAGTGTCAGTTTGCAGGTGATCTGAAGACATCAGCTTAATGAATGAGGAGAAAACAGATCTATTGATATGAGAGCAGCTGTTAACACCTGAAACAAGCCTTACAGGATCATCAGCACAGAGATCTCACTTCATTACTGTCTGTTTGGGGTAGACCAAAAGCTCTATAGTTGGATTATTTCTCACAATGTGAGACAGATCAATAACACATAAAACAAATGCAAATGTAACGTATCTTTACAGTAGTTTTTCTGGTTAATTTATGTTTCATTACTTCAGGTAAACCCCAGCAGCATTCACAGCAATAAAGGAATACATTTATTTTTATTAAAATTATATTTTTTTAAACAAAGTTGGTCATTGCCATTGCACATATAAAATGGTAAGTTAATTCTAGTTTTAAACTTCATTCACATTTTATCTCCTGTGATTGAATTTAAAGTTGTTTATCACAGAATTATCCCTTCCAGTTGCCTACACATTTTCCTTTAGACGATAAGTAACTCAAACTAATTTAACTTGTAAAGGTAATGTGTTAAAATACAAACGTAGAAAATAAACGTTAGTGGATTTAACCGCTTCTCACATGTTTGTTGACTGTGGGACTAAAGCAGACCTCGACAGACCCCCAAAAATTACACAAACAGCGATGAACCCTACTGAAAATGACCAAGAAAAGGGTATTTAATGGATAATAAATATTAGGCTTTTTATTATAGGCATTTATTAGGAATCTAGAAATATAAAGTATGGAAAGTACAAATATTCATTTCAGATGAATTACAAAAAAGGCCTATTACAAAAAAATATGAAATTGTATATTCTTGATCTAAGTATCATCAGTAGGCAATAAAAAGATGAACAATCAGAGTTGGTGATAAAATAAGCATTGGATTGAATGGTTACAAATACATAGATCAGGTAAATGTCCAGAGTTGTTACATATTAAACACAAGGAACGTCCTCCATATTTAAAATGTACTTTGACAACAAAACAATAAAGTCAGACAAATAACCCAAACCATTTGTAAGTTCACCTTTACGAAAATTAACCATGGTTTTATTATAGTGAAAGTGTGGTAGCCATGTTGTTTTTGGTTAATTGGTTATCATTTATATAACTACAGTTTTACCACATATCCCAGGTTAAACTATGGTAGAGTTGTCTTGGTTCATTTGTGGTTACCATGTTTTATTTGTAGTAAAACCATGGTTCATTAGTCTAATCCTTCCAATTACAAGAGTAATCATATTTATAAATCTTCCCTATTAAAAATAAAGGGCAAACAAATCAAAAACGTTCCTTCTGTATTTGAATATATAACCTGTTCAAAAAGGGGAATTGTGAAAGAATAAATTGTGTGTAAATGAAGCTTTTCTGCTCCCTAGTGGTCAATGCAGGAGTCATTTCCTCTCACATGGTCTTGGTTTGTATTGGATAGAGGATGCTGGGACACTTCTTTGTGTGAATAAACAACATCAGTCCGATGTTTTTCTTTGCTCTACTGAAGTCCCAACATCCCACTGATGCATGAACAGATCTGACTGAAGTCCCGGTCCTTTCTTAGAGAAAAAAGTTCTGAGTTTTGCAAGCGAACGCAAAAGCATTGAATTTTCCATAGAATCAGTCAAATCTGTAAAACAAGTCACGTGTTCAGTCAATGATTAGTTGGTGAACTAATATACATTTAAGCAACTCTTCCCACATGGAGGGCAGCGTTACGACTATTCTCCCGTGTGGATCCGCTCGTGTGTTTGCAGATTGACCGATTGAATCTCTCGTCACAGTGTGAACACTTGTAAGGTTTTTCTCCAGTGCGAGTTCTTCCCACAGTCAAAGCACATGTGATTCTTCACACCGCTCTTTCTGATGTGGTTTTAATGACTCATCTGACTCAAACTCTTAGAACACATGTGAGGTTTCTCTTTTGAGCCCAAAGAAAGATCTTACTGTACTGATCACAGTTATATGGTCTTTCTCCAGAATGAGAAGGCAGAAGGGGTTTCAAACGGTGTACACGTGTAACTCTTCCCACACTGATCACGCGTGTGCAGCTTCTCTCTAGCGTGAACTCTTGCGTTGCTAGACTTTGTTTGTTTGGGAAACTCTTTCACTTTCAGCCTGTGAGCGACCCAGCTTAAGCCTGATCGGTGTATATAAAAAAAGAACATTTAATAGTGATGACAGAATAAAGCACCAATACTTCCATCACAACACAGTGTACGTAAAATGAATAGCACCTATCAAAAAGTGCTGTTTCACATCTGGTTCTACAACAGAGTCTTTCTTTTATTGTATATAAATATTGGTCATTGTTGAAGAAATTAATTGGTTTTCGGTGTACTGGCACTAAAATAAGTAAAAATGAAATCTGTGATCTATCTGAACTTTCATAGGTTCAGATTTGGGCTTCATATATGAATTACAATATTGAATAAAAAAAAAAGTTGCGCCACTGCATTATAATGTGAAGGAGACGGCGCTGGGATTGATTTCTTCTGAACCACTGAAGCGGTCATGTGGTGTCCAGGCCGATGAAGCTTCAGATGTCATTGATCAGAATCAAGCTCTGAGATACAGTGCATTGTGAAATATTTTAACACAAGCTGAGTGTGCTCCAGCTGGAGCTAACGGTTAAATATTTGTATTAATGAATGCAAAAAACAGCCAAAAAAGTGATAGTTTGGTTTGAACAGATTAAAGCTTGATCTTGCTCAGCAATGTTTTGATTATCATAACACACTATAAAGGCATTATTAGATAGGAAATATTAATAGTTTCACCAAACAAATGTTAGGCAGGACAATGCATCAGTCAGTCCACAGCGAACTGGACGAGCATATAAATCGAGCGTTTGACGCAAAATAGATGTGCATTCGGGGAGAAGTGCTATAGGCGGTGGTCTGTTTGCATGATGGCTGATGTTGATGGAGGATTCATCGAGAGTCATCGAGAGACAAAATACACAACTCGATTACTTGAGTACAAGTACTACTAGTCAAATATTACTCCGTTACAAGTTAAAGTTCTAAAAACAGATTTGTACTTAAGTAAAAGTACGAAGCATTGGTTTTTAAAAGTACTTAAGTATCAAAAGTAAATGTAATTTTTTAAGTTATTTTATTATTGTTGCATTGTTGTATAAATGCACATTATGCCACCATGGGTTACATTTTTGAACATTTTATGAGACATGCATCACATGTATGCCAACTAAACTAATCTTTTCAGAAAACTGAAACACACTTTGTAAGTATAGCCATGGGTGCACACACACACTGCGCAGAGGAACAGCCTTCTTCCATTTTGCTATAAACTGATCAGTTCAAAAAATGTTGGTAAACTTCACATGACCCTATACAAGAGTGATTACTGATAGGCTGTAGAACAAAAAACCTTTTAAAGAAGGAAAAAATCATCCACTGACTTTCAAAGCTGCTACAGAGACGACTTTCGAGGACCTTGATAGAAATGTAGTGGAGTGAAAAGTACGATATTTGTCTTCCAAATGTAGTGAAGTTAAAGTTTCCCGAAAAAAATAATACTCAAGTAAAGTACAGATACAATTAAATGTATTTAGTTACTGTCAGCCTCTGCTCTGGAGAGCAGAACAGTGGCGTAGGGGTCAGCGTCGAGTACTTGGGTCCACCAGACCCTCCGGAGGTGTACCCAGTTTGGCGAGTTTCACCGCTTTCAGCTGTACTTCCGCCTGTCCTGCGCCCAGTTTGATGACCTGTTGTCCCGCATCGGAGCTAGGGATGGGCGTATCGATACTGATGTGAGCATCGAAAAGTATCGATACTAAAGGCGTTTTTTTAAACCAGTCATTTTGTTTATTTAAAGAGATGATTTAATGCATACAATACGAATAACCTATGTTACCGAATAGTTGTGTAGTATAGGAGTATTATCCTGCTCATCTGAACGCACGCAAATGCTGCAAGACTGAACCAATCAATCACAGAGAGAGCGTTTGCTCACTGCGGACACTGTATTCAAACAGAGCTGCATTTCCCAAAACTATCATAAGAAACCATTGATGCTTTTGGAAACGCAGCTCTGAACAATACTCATCAGAAGACAAAACACATGTTTGAGTTATTTCACAATAAACAAATGTAGCCTACATAGAGCGATTAGGCTACTCTTTAAATTTAATGTTAAAAGCTGATATGGATCATGTTCTATTCTGTAACTAATGTTAATATACATCTTGTCATAATAAAAAGGTTGCATTTTATGAGTGCAACTTCCTGTCACTGGCAGTCCCTTATGAAATAAAAAAAAAAGTACTACAGTGACCATAGTTCAAATAGTATTTATAGATTTCCATGGTTACCACTACAAGTAAATTTATTTTAACCATGTGTTACAAACAAAAATATGATATAAGTTGCAATTAAGGCATATTGAATGTTAAAATTCCTTTCAAATATAATGTTAAGTGGGTATCTTTACCCATTTTACTCTTAGTAATTTTAATAATTTAATAATATAAAAGTTCAGTTTAGAAGTATCATATCGGTATCGATAACGGTGATACTGGCCTTATAAGTATCAGTATCGTATCGAAAACAAAAGTGGTATCGCCCATCCCGCATCGGAGCGAGTATCGAGTGGGCAGGTCTGCCGCCGTTTATCAAGAGCAGGCTCCTGATTGGTTAACGTGGTGTGAACAGATGCCAAAGTTCAGATTTTTCAACTCGGGCGTCAGACGTGAATTCACTTCAAAAGTGTGAATGCACAAAAAGCACCAAATAAAATCACCCTCACGTAAAGGCCGTACTCCGCAAGAACAGAGGAAAAAGTTCTCGCTCCCAGGGCTCCGAGCCCCGGTTTGGGAGTTCTCGCAGCTCGTTCTCGACACATCGTCTGAGCAGAACTTTGTCTTGTGGGTGTCTGAGAACTATTGTGTGATTGGTCAGAATTTTAAAGTGGTTAATGCGGAGAAATGGAGATGCTCGGCACCTGCTATTCTCCTGAAGTATGGAATGTACTGGCCAGAACGAACTTTGTTATTGCCATCTCGAGAAACCGAACACATTTCTTTGTTCTTGCGGAGTATGTACCAATTGTTTCACGCAAGACGCTCAATTCGCATCCTTTGCATCATGCTAAACACGTCTATCGCGCCGCAGGATCTCCGGATGTGCGTCATCGCATCTTTACATCGACTTAACATGGAAATCACGTTCAGTGACTCCATTCGCATTCGGTGTGAACGCAGCGTTAGATCGGATGGATTTAGACGGCAGATATATTAGATCTGAATTCCCGCCAGAAGATATCAGTTTGGTCTGGTGTCCACACCAGTAAAACATGTCAACGGACAGCCTTGTCTGCTTCCCCAAAACTCTATAGAGTCTTCTATCAGTCGGAGAGTTTGACAGAAGAGCAGAAACAGGAGACAAAGCGATAATAAAAAGAGCTGAGTTTATTGAATAATCTTAGTTGCATACGTTTCAATGCTCAGACTTAGTCTGACAAGTACAAATCCAACAAGTGTTATTATATCAAAGCAAAAACAATGGAAAAAGACGAATGCTTCACATCGTCTTGTGACGTTAAACACCTTGAGATGGAGACTCTCTTATATCTTACAAACCACACAATCATAAGATTAAACAACAACAACAGCTAGCATTGCAAGAGCAAGGAAATTATCCGTAATATAAAACCATAAAATGACAAATCAATAATAACATGATTAAATGCTAAATAAAATGATTAAATGACTAATGATTATAAAATTAAATTGTATATAAAAACAAGAAAATAAAAAAGGATGTACTCGCTTCAAAACCGTCTGTACTCAAAATCAAACAGAGCTTTCAGATCATACATCAGTCAATGATATAAACACTACAGATCATTCATCAGACACTACAGCAAACAAAGGGAGAACAGCATCCATAACGTCACAGAAAAAACTATTGTATACAGTAAACAAATTTTGCAACTACGTAAAAAGGAATCACAACTGAGTAAGAGGAATATATAGTATACTTGATGTACTGCAGGTTTAGGGTTGTATTGAGTGTCCACATCACAGGCAAAGGGAAAAACTGACGGATCCAGCCTTGACAACACTCCACACCTCCTTCATCTCTTACACGTACTCTTCCTCCTCTCATCGTTTCCCTCCATTGCGCCGGTGCACTCTGATACTCTGATCTGGCGTATATTTCGTACAGTTGGTTTTATCACATCATTAGAAACAAGTGTGAACAAATTTGAGTCGCTGTGTGTAAATGATGACCACTTTGTTTTAGTTAACTTCTGCAGCTAGCATTTAGCAAACACAGCGCAACATGTCTTAGTGAATGTTTAAAGGAACACGCCACTGTTTTTGAAAATAGGCTCATTTCCTGACTCCCCTATAGTTGAGTTTTACCGTTTTCTAATCCAATCAGCCGATCTCCGGGTTTCTGCACTGTTAGCATAGCTTAGCATAGATCATTGAATCTGATTAGACCGTTAGCATCTCTCTTGATCTGATATTACGCAGCGGCTGAAAATAGTCCCAGCGCTCCCTGTGTGAGCCGGTTGTCCCGTTGGTTATGTTGACTGAAGTTAGCCTATTTTCAGGCGCTGTGTGATATCATTGCGCCGCTGCACTCATGGGGCGGCTCACAGCTCTTGATTATTACGCAGGAATGAGAGTATAGTTCCTGACATATCGGCCTAGAACATCACAACTTTGGCCGCGACTCTGGAAGACTTGAGCTTTTCTTTGAGGAAAGAACTAAGAACGGCACTGAAGTCATTCTTAAGAAAGGAAGATGTGTTTGGAGTTTTGCCTAAAGTTTAATCCATCAACTAGCTCCACTTCATGTTGCTCTCTGGTTGGTTGTAGCGCCATCCAATTGCAAGCAGAGGGAATTTGAAAGACAACCGTTTGTCCCGCCTTTCGGATTGAGCCCTGCCAATGGTGCGTTCCCAGACCCAACATCTTGATGTGGGTCTGGCTTGTCAGGCTAGTTTTAAATAGGAAAAATATCCAAACTCTTTGGTCATTTTTGAGCGAGATGCTAACGGTCTAATCAGATTCAATGATCTATGCTAAGCTATGCTAAAAGTGCGAGCGCCAGACCCGGAGATCGGCTGAATGGATTCAAAAACGGTAAAACTCAACTATAGGGGTGTCGGGAAATGAGCCTATTTTCAAAAAAGTGGCATGTTCCTTAAAAGTTTAGCAAAAAGAGTGCATTGCAAATAGTGTCCAACTGCCTGAACTTCTTTAGAAAGAGGGATTTATTCGACAAATTGGTGTAGGCCATTGAGAATTTGGTTCAGTGATTGGGGTTTAGTGTCTTAGCAACTGAAAATAGTTTACTCAAAGTTTTTTAAAAGGTTAAAGGTAAAAGTTAATTATTAAATTTCAAAACCTGACATGACCTCATTGTTTTATTTATTAGTTAGAATAGGCTTAACTCGATATTTTAACTAACTGCAAAAGCTGAATAATCAATCAAAGCCTTCCGATTAATCAGTGAAATAGTCAACGAGCAGTCGATTCATCGTTCTAATAATGTGATTAATCGAATATCAAAACAATCATTAATGCAGCCCTACACAGCACACACTGGAAGTACGGGATCAGAACTCAAACTACTTACTGTCATTTCAGGCATGCATTTTCTTTTTATGACCGATTAGGGTAGATAAATGAGTGAAACTCTTCCCACACGGTTGGCAGTGATACGGCTTCTCTCCACTGTGGATTTTCTCATGTATTCTGCGATATTCTGACCGCTTGAATCTCTTGTCACAGTGTGAACACTTGTAAGGGGTTTCTGTAGTGTGGACGGTCTGGTGCACTTTCAGTGCTCCATCTGTAAAGAAACGCTTCCCACACTCCGGGCACACATGATCCTTCACACCGCTGTGTCTTTTCTGGTGTATTTTTAACGCAGTCGCATTGCGAAAACCCTTCCCACATAAATAACAGACGTAAGGCTTCTCCTTTGTATGAACTTTCCTGTGGTCCCTCAGGAAATCTGGCCTAAAAAACTTCTTACTGCATTGGTCACAGTTATATACTCGTTCTCTAGAATGACTAAGCAGATGTACTTTATAAACGCCTGATTTTATGAAGCTCTTCCCGCATTGGTCACACGTGTGCAGATTCTCTCCAGTGTGGGTTTTCATGTGATCCTTAAGGGCTCCTTTTCGTGCGTAACTCATCCCACACCGATCACACGCGTGCGGCTTCACTCCGGTGTGGATTGACATGTGTTCATTAAGGGTTGCTTTATGTGCAAAACTCTTCCCACACTGGTCACACGTGAACGGCTTCACTCCAGTGTGGCTCTTCATGTGTTCGTTAAGGTTTCCTTTGTGTCTGAAACTCTTCCCGCACTGAACACACGTGTACGGCTTCTCTCCCGTGTGGATCTTCATGTGTACGTTAAGGTTTCCTTTGTGTGTGAAACTCTTCCCGCACTGATCACATATGAACGGCTTCTCTTTAGCGTGGTTTTCTATGCGTACGTTAAGATTTCCTATCTGAGTGAAACTGTTGGTAGACTGATCATACGTGTACAGCATCACTCCCGTGTGGATTTTCATGTGTACGTTAAGGTTTCCTTTATGTGAGAAGCTCTTCCCGCACTGGTCACATTTGTACGGCTTCTCCCCAGAGTGGGTTTTAATGTGCAAGTTAAGGTTTCCTTTTTGTGCAAAACTCTTCCCGCACTGATCACATGAGTACGGCTTCTCTCCGGTGTGGATCCTCATGTGATCGTTAAGGTTTCCTTGATATGGGAAACTCCTCCCACACTGATCACATGAGTAGGGCTTCGCTAAACTGTGTATTTTCTTGTGTTCGTCAAGCATTCTTTGTTGTGCAAAAGTCTTCCCGCACTGATCACATGTGTGCGGCTTTTCTCCCGTGTGGATTTTCCTGTGTTCGTCAAGGTTTGCTTTTATTGTGAAAATCTTATCACACTGATCACATGTGTACGGCTTCCCTCCACGATGAAACTTAATGTGAAGATTAAGATTTTGCTCGCATGAGAAACTCTTCCCGCACTGAGGGCAAGTGAAAGAGGTTTTGTCTGTTCCGGCCAATGAGGGACTCGAGGATGTTTCTTCAGTTTTTACATGTTTCTCCGCCTCTTCAATTAGTTCTTCAATCTCCTTGTTCTCTTCTATCAGGTCTAAAATGAAAGAAAAAATGTAAAGTTTTATTTTCAGTAAACAAAAAACAGAGCAATGAAAGGAAAAGCATGCGAAACCTGACCTCATAGTAGAAAGTATGAACACTTGAATGGGGCATATTTAATATCCATATTTTTAAAAAACATTACAGGCACAAATTGCATGTTTTTAAGTGAGGACTATTATTAGTTTGACTACATTTGACAAGTCGGGGTTGTAAAACGTTACAAATTTTAGTAATATGTTAGCAAAAACCGCGAACCAGATATAAATGAGTATAAACAGACACTATTTAGTCTGACCTTCTGATGTTTGCCAGCAGTATGAATGTTTCTAAAACCACCTTTCAGTTGTTGAAAGAAAATAGAGTTTTAGGCCCTATTTTGTGCCCAGTTCATGGACAGTTACCAGAATATTATTTGCTTTAAAACTACAGAAGTAGACTGGGTACATTAGGCCAGTGATTTGATCTGGCCCTGCAGCTCAGGCTGGAAACTTGAACATATGCTGGGACCAATCACAAACCGGCTTATCCACCTCTACTGGGCGGGTTTAACCCGATGACGGATAGAGAAGCAATGGATCGTTGGTCTGATTGGTTGAGGGACTATCCAATGCGTTCAGTCATTTGAACGATGCGCCTCTTGTGCTGCAGAAAATACAGAGCAGACTCCCAGACCCATGTTCAATCTTAAAAGATTCGTCTGGTGATAGCCAGACAAGTACAGAAGAGTATATGGTTTGAAATTAGGATACCTAAAGGATCTCAGGCCCGATACTGCACACATGTACTCGTACTCAAATGCTCCAATCGTAAAAACGATACCGTGCAGCACTTGTACAGTGTTTGTGTCCAGACAATAAAAAAAACACAGAAAACAAAGCAAAAAGAGCATAATGGAGATTTCAGAGAAGGATATCTATGAAGTAAATGCATCAAATTAACAGAATATTAACTCTTACTGTGCATTCACACCAGACACGACTTGTGCAAATAAATCACGCTATTCGCATGTAGTTGGACGCTTGAACATTGAGTTTACTCGCGCGTGACATTAACAACAGACGTGAACTCGTGTCATGGGAGGGGCTTCTGCCAGCGGCTCGTCTCGTTGTGAAATGGCTGACATGGATAGTTTTAAAATGCGGTGAATAAGCTCAATTAGCCGGCTTTAGCTAGCTTGTAGTCTCAATTTGTGTATATAGAGCTCAAACTGAGTAAAGAGCGCTTTTTACAACTCACCAGACTGTCCGACCTCCTCACTCACTTTCTTCCAAACAGGATCCTTGGCCCCACTTTATATTAGGTGGCCTTAACTACTATGTACTAACATTTTAATTAATAATTTGATACATTGCACTTAGTGTACATACATGTTTTTACATTGCACTTACATTTTTAAAAATACCTGCATGTAATTAATTTCTGTAGTTAAATTTGTAATTACACTGTTGACACTTCCCTTACACCTTAAACTGACCCACACCACCACACCTGTCCCTAACCCTACCCTTAAACTGACCCTTACCCCCACACCTGTCCCTAATCCTACCCTTAAACTGACCTATACCACCACACCTGTCCCTAACCCTACCCTTAAACTGACCCACACCACCACACCTTTCACTAACTCTACCCTTAAACTGACCTATACCCCCACACCTGTCCCTAACCCTACCCTTAAACTGACCTATACCACCACACCTGTCCCTAACCCTACCCTTAAACTGACCCACACCACCACACCTTTCACTAACTCTACCCTTAAACTGACCTATACCCCCACACCTGTCCCTAACCCTACCCTTAAACTGACCTATACCCCCACACCTGTCCCTAACCCTACCCTTAAACTGACCCACACCACCACACCTTTCACTAACTCTACCCTTAAACTGACCTATACCCCCACACCTGTCCCTAACCCTACCCTTAAACTGACCTATACCACCACACCTGTCCCTAACCCTACCCTTAAACTGACCCACACCACCACACCTGTCCCTAACCCTACCCTTAAACTGACCCACACCACCACACCTTTCACTAACTCTACCCTTAAACTGACCTATACCCCCACACCTGTCCCTAACCCTACCCTTAAACTGACCTATACCACCACACCTGTCCCTAACCCTACCCTTAAACTGACCTATACCACCACACCTGTCCCTAACCCTACCCTTAAACTGACCCTTACCCCCACACCTGTCCCTAACCCTACCCTTTAACTGACCTATACCACCACACCTGTCCCTAACCCTACCCTTAAACTGACCCTTACCCCCACACCTGTCCCTAACCCTACCCTTAAACTGACCCACACCACCACACCTGTCCCTAACTCTACCCTTAAACTTACCCACACCACCACACCTGTCCCTAACCCTACCCTTAAACTGACCCTTACCCCCACACCTGTCCCTAACCCTACCCTTAAACTGACCCACACCACCACACCTGTCCCTAACTCTACCCTTAAACTTACCCACACCACCACACCTGTCCCTAACCCTACCCTTTAACTGACCCTTACCCCCACACCTGTCCCTAACCCTACCCTTAAACTGACCCTTACCCCCACACCTGTCCCTAACCCTACCCTTAAACTGACCCACACCACCACACCTGTCCCTAACCCTACCCTTTAACTGACCCTTACCCCCACACCTGTCCCTAACCCTACCCTTAAACTGACCCTTACCCCCACACCTGTCCCTAACCCTACCCTTAAACTGACCCATACCACCACACCTGTCCCTAACCCTACCCTTAAACTGACCCACACCACCACACCTGTCCCTAACCCTACCCTTAAACTGACCCACACCACCACACCTGTCCCTAACCCTACCCTTAAACTGACCCACACCACCACACCTGTCCCTAACCCTACCCTTAAACTTACCCACACCACCACACCTGTCCCTAACTCTACCCTTAAACTTACCCACACCACCACACCTGTCCCTAACCCTACCCTTAAACTGACCCTTACCCCCACACCTGTCCCTAACCCTACCCTTAAACTGACCCACACCACCACACCTGTCCCTAACTCTACCCTTAAACTTACCCACACCACCACACCTGTCCCTAACCCTACCCTTTAACTGACCCTTACCCCCACACCTGTCCCTAACCCTACCCTTAAACTGACCCTTACCCCCACACCTGTCCCTAACCCTACCCTTAAACTGACCCATACCACCACACCTGTCCCTAACCCTACCCTTAAACTGACCCACACCACCACACCTGTCCCTAACCCTACCCTTAAACTGACCCACACCACCACACCTGTCCCTAACCCTACCCTTTAACTGACCCTTACCCCCACACCTGTCCCTAACCCTACCCTTAAACTGACCCTTACCCCCACACCTGTCCCTAACCCTACCCTTAAACTGACCCATACCACCACACCTGTCCCTAACCCTACCCTTAAACTGACCCACACCACCACACCTGTCCCTAACCCTACCCTTAAACTGACCCACACCACCACACCTGTCCCTAACCCTACCCTTAAACTGACCCACACCACCACACCTGTCCCTAACCCTACCCTTAAACTGACCCACACCACCACACCTGTCCCTAACCCTACCCTTAAACTGACCCACACCACCACACCTGTCCCTAACCCTACCCTTAAACTGACCCACACCACCACACCTGTCCCTAACTTTACCCGTATCCAACCTCAATATTAGCAAAGGTGTTTTGCAATACAATATGAACACAGAAAGTACATTGTACTTATTTTCTTATGTAAGTACATAGTAGTTAAGGCCACCTAATATAAAGTGGGGCCAGATCATTTTTATTCCTGTTTCTATAAAGTATGAAGATGTGTTGTACAGCTCCGGGTCTCCACATATGATTGTGTCCTCATTGTTGTCACTACTAGAGCAAGCTCCTGATTGGTTAAATCGCTGCGAATATCGCCAAAGTTAACTTGTGTGTTTCGCACGAAACACGTGTTACCCGTTACGCGTGTCAAACACCCGAAACACTCAATTCATGCGAATCGCACCGCAGAATGCACGTCTTTGTATTGACTTAACATGTAAATCACTGGCGCTTAACGCTTCATTCGCGTCTGGTGTGAACGCACCATTAAATGCATGAATGTTTCGCCCATCATTAATACATATCCAGGTCTTTAGAGACCCGGATCTATATCGAACACGGATGGATAAAGTCTTTTGATATTAGAGTAAAAATTACAGAAGAATAATGTGGTTCCCTAGATTATTACAGGAAAGCGGTACAGTAATCCACTCAAACGTCACTTTCAAGCATCATTAGTTTCGCTCAAGGGATGTTTTTGAAGTTTGGATATTTAAGAAATTTATAATAAATAATAATAAAGCAATATTCCCTGTTGATACATGTGAGATGTATAGTTTATTAGCAACTGCAATGCTAAAACGTAAATTAAAATGATTGTGCCGGATGTGAGAGGTTTTCGGCAAGAAAGACTGTACCCGCGAACAATTCAGAAAGAACACGCATGTGCAAAAGGATACTGATGTAAATTTACAGTAATATCTGTAAAAAACCTTCGATTTTATATGGTAAAAGTGTGTCAGCTGTGTGGACGCCTTCTTTAACCACTCGTTTTTAATTGACACTGATATTGATTCGTCTCCTCAATCTCTTTTAATCTTTGCTGTTTTCTGTTCCTGCCTGAACTTCACATGATCCATAATCACAGGCCGATTTGTACTTAATGGTCACCTTTTATTGTGTTTGTTAATTTTATCATGAAATACAAGCAATACGTGTGGTTTGGTGCTCTTTAATGTGGCCTGACAGACCGCTCAAAATATCAACCTTGGAAAGAGCTTAAATCATATCATGTAACGTCAAATTTACTTCAGAAAAGACTCAAACTCATTAGTCAGTTAGAAAACTAGTCCTTATATTTTAACTTAACCTGTTGTCTACATGAGAAGAAAATGTAATGAAACATCGCCCATATCACTGCACGTGAAGAGCTGCCTTCACCAAATTCATCAAACTATGAATCTGCCTAAATGATAACGGTTCATGCGGAGCAGCATTTCCTGTGAGCGGAGCCGCTCTGAGACGCACAGAACCAATGTGCATGTCAATGATTAATGATTTCGGACACTGCGCCGGAAAGGCTGCCGTTTTTGCATTTTGTGCTGTTTATTTGAAACGTAGCAAATCGGCAGCTCCAGAAATAATGAAAAGATTTATCTCGAACTCTGCCACGGAAACTAGCATGCATAAACCTTAATCAAACAATATAATAATCATTTTAAAAAGGAATTTATACCTGTATGCATGATATTGCGCTGGACCAGTGCGGTTCGGAAGATTGATTCAGCTGTGGGCACTATTTGAGGGAACAGCCATTTAGTGGTGTCCAAAACCATAGTGGACGTTATTAAGTGCACTCATTCAATCCCATAATGCACCGCAATAACGAGTTTACAACCGATGTATGCTCGACGGCTAGAGAATACCCATAATGCACTGTGAGAGTCACGCGACTCGAGCCGTGCATTGAATGAATTCCCGCGTCTGGCCAGGAGATGGCATCGACCCACACACTTTTTAAGACCAATGATATTGGATAGGGATGCACCGAAACCACTTTTTTTCAGACCAAGTACAAGTACTTACATTTGGGTACTTGCCGATACGAGTACTGATACGAGTACTTAAAGGGTTAGTTCACCCAAAAATGAAAATTATGTCATTAATTACTCACCCTCATGTCGTTCGACACCCGTAAGACATTCGTTCATCTTCGGAACACAAGTGAAGATATTTTTGTTGAAAGCTGAGGCTGAGAAAGGCCTCCATTGACACTCAGTACATTTACACTCACAAGACCCATAAAAGGCAAAGTCCCTCTCACTACAGTGGCTCTACAATCATTTTACGAAGCGACGACAATAGTTTTTGTGCGAAAAAAAAAATCAAAATAACGACTTTATTCTACAAGTTCTTGTCTTCGAAGCAGCACGACGCATGCGCGAGAATATGACGCAGAACCGGCGTTCGGACACGTGACCAAGAAGCGAGGAGATGTGTTTACAAGCAGAGGAAGACGCGCCGTATCTAAGCTGTTGAATTCTACATTGATCGTGCTTTAGGTCTCACGTAGTGCTTAAAATGGGACTAAAGTGTGCAGTTCATGGATTCCCGAACGCCGGTTCTGTGTCATATTCTCGCGCATGCGTCCTGGTGCTTCGTGAGTTCACGGCAGAGGCAAACAAGAACTTGTAGAATAAAGTCATTATTTTGATTTTTTTTTGCACAAAAACTATTGCCGGCGCTTCGTAAAATTATTGTAGATAATCATTTTAGTGCCTTTTATGGGTCTTGTGAGTGTGTATGCACTGAATCCCTATGGAGGCCTTTCTCAGCATCAGCTTTCAACTAAAATATCTTAATTTGTGTTCCGAAGATGAACGAATGTCTTACGGGTGTCGAACGACATGAGGGTGAGTAATTAATGACAATTTTCATTTCTGGGTGAACTAACCCTTTAATACCATTACAGTTCTTCTAACAATGTTTTATTTTCATCAGATGTTTTTCACTTTCTGACTGTAACAAAGCAAATACACAAATTGATGCTGCTGCTGACATTTTAACATTCAACTTGGTGTTTTCCTAAACAAACATGGCACTGCTGCCCATTTCACATAAATGTAACATTCAGTGGATTCCAGTACCACACAACAGCAGCAGAACCACTGAATTAAATTATTATATGTTATCATACCCATACAGCCCTTTTCGGAAAAGTGAGAGGCAGATGAAAAGAAGCTTCTCTGCATTATCAGCTCTGAGCCGGTTTCTGTTTTCATCTACAATGTGTGACACTGAGCTAACTTAGGGATGTGCGAGACTAGTCGATTAAACGTTAGCGCTGCTGCAAGACGACTTGGAAAATACTAGTCGTTTACATTTTTTGGGCACATTTAAGGTTTTGCTTTAAATATATATATTTTTTTACAAAGGCTATGTTTAAATTACTGTCGTGTAAATGTTATATCTTGAAATTAATATATTATTTTGAAAAGTGTATATTTGCAGCAAATCAAAATCATGTAATGTTACCTCAGGTTTGCATGCGTTGGTTTTCTCTGGCGCTCGCGGAGGCTTCAGATGAATCTCCACTCGGGTGAAGGAGGATTTTGAAAGCTTACACAAAACTTTTCCATTTTCTTCCATGTCATGTCAAACTAGTATAACAGTTAAGCTCGCTTAGGCTTGTTATAGTACCGGGGTTAGGCTAGTCATTGCGCACATCCCTACTAAACAGCCCTTCACTTACAGCATCACTCCCGAGCGGATCTGCCTCACGAGCGGTTAAGCTGGGTTTACACTCGCCGCGTCCGCACTAGCGCTCGGATGCACGCGGCAAAAATGAAGCCATACTATGGCAATCGTGCGCTTTGAGAGCGAGACCCCTTTGCTCTTGGCGGTGCGGTGTGTTTTAGAAATATTTATAATATTTTCACTTTTCTAATATATTCATCATTTTCATTGAAAATAAATGCCTTTCCTAATCTGAAATGTGATGGGGGAAAAGGATTAGAGCGAGTTCGGCAAAAGACTTGAGCCTAATCTTGACGCCATGCGTCTTACCCCTACACTACTGTTGCTGTGTAAGACATTGTGTTTTCCGTAGTTTTGTCTGCCTCAACCAGACATTCAGTAAACAAGCCGAGATAATTGTACTGAATTCATTCAGAGCGCGACTCTCTGGTTGAGAGTGAGAGCAATTCAAAAGCATAAGGAGTCGTTTCTCGTTTACTCTCGAAATGCTCTCGCGGGACTTTGCGGTCATACGCCGATCGGTCTGCGCAGCGCTGGCGCATCGAACAGCATATTCTCCAGCGTGTACATCTACTAGGGATGGGCATTTCAAGCAAAAATAATATTCGAAGATCGCTGGGAATTATTCGATTTTTATTCGAAAATCGCAACTCCTCCCCCGCATGCACGCATATAAACAGAGAGAGAGAGGGAGAGAGACCATTCATGCTCTCAATCTGTATGATAAACTGTTTAATTCATTAGGGGATAGGCTTTATCAACTCAAGCCATATAATTAGTGTAACACGCTGAAACATGCGACTGTTATTTGACATCAACCCAAGTTACCGCAACCGTTAAATGCCTGAAGTCTACAGTGTGTGATGTGTTCTTCTTCTGTTGTCTCAGGGTGTTTTTACTCTGGCAGTTTAGTCTGAAATGGAGCACGGTTCGCATTAAACATTGCTAATGTGAAAGCTTTCATACAGAGCTTGGTGTGCACTGAGGTATCGAACCCGAGAACACACACCCGGAGTTCGGTTGCTCTCGGAGCTGTGCCGCGATTCACGTGAATGTGAAACAACACTCGGGTGTGCACTTGTTCAGGAAGAAAAGTAACCAGCGCATGCGTTTGAGCCGATTGCAATGTCATTAGTTCAATAACACACATGTGAGTGAGGATAGTGTTGATGATTTACCTGAGATAGGATCGCGAGAGCGAGTCTGCAGTGAATTCACACACAGAGTGCAGTCAGGGCAGCGAATGAATGGCAATTCACGTCTCCTCAATAGAGTCTGTTTGCCAGCAGCAAAGCCTTCCAGCGACACACACACGGTTCCAGCGACACACACACGGTTCCAGCGACACACACACGGTTCCAGCGACACACACACGGTTCCAGCGACACACACACGGTTCCAGCGGCACACACACGGTTCCAGCGGCACACACACGGTTCCAGCGGCACACACACGGTTCCAGCGGCACACACACGGTTCCAGCGACACACACACGGTTCCAGCGACACACACACGGTTCCAGCGGCACACACACGGTTCCAGCGGCACACACACGGTTCCAGCGGCACACACACGGTTCCAGCGGCACACACACGGTTCCAGCGGCACACACACGGTTCCAGCGACACACACACGGTTCCAGCGACACACACACGGTTCCAGCGACACACACACGGTTCCAGCGACACACACACGGTTCCAGCGACACACACACGGTTCCAGCGACACACACACGGTTCCAGCGACACACACACGGTTCCAGCGACACACACACGGTTCCAGCGACACACACACGGTTCCAGCGGCACACACACGGTTCCAGCGACACACACACGGTTCCAGCGGCACACACACGGTTCCAGCGGCACACACACGGTTCCAGCGGCACACACACGGTTCCAGCGGCACACACACGGTTCCAGCGACACACACACGGTTCCAGCGACACACACACGGTTCCAGCGACACACACACGGTTCCAGCGACACACACACGGTTCCAGCGACACACACACGGTTCCAGCGACACACACACGGTTCCAGCGACACACACACGGTTCCAGCGACACACACACGGTTCCAGCGACACACACACGGTTCCAGCGACACACACACGGTTCCAGCGACACACACACGGTAAACCCAAGTGTTGTTTACTCAGCTGCACATAATAGCACCAAATTAATAAAAAAAAGCCCAATATATTTGACCCGCGTTCTGTTCACTATCATGCCCGTGCACGTTTGTGATGACGTTAGATGAACGCAAACGCCCCAGGGTTCAAGTTGAGTGTGAAACCAGACCAGCACTGCGGAGGCGGAGGGAAGAATCAGCTCGGACCGCAGCAAACCTGCCTAGTATAAACACCCTGAGCGCTGACTGACCGCTTTAGGTGCGTGCAGCGCCTCCCTCTGGTCACATGAACGCATCACCACCACACCCAAAACATGGGGATTTATTTGAGGACGATAATTTACATTTATGCATTTGGCAGACTCTTTTATCCAAAGCGACTTACAGTGCCTTATCACAGGGACAATCCCCCTGGAGCAACATGGAGTAAAGTGCCTTGCTCAAGACTCACTGGTGGAGACCACTGGGATTGAACCAGCAACCTTCTGTGTATCAGTTCAGTGGTTTAACCCACTGGACCACCATCTCACATAATCGCACAAACTATTCGATATTCTATAATTAAATCAACTATTGAATATTCGAAAATCGCGACCCATCCCTAACATCTACTGTACACTCGTTATTGCAGTGCATTGTGGGATTGAATGAGTGCACTCAAAAACGTCCACTATTGTTTCGGACACCACTACAAATGGATGTTCACTCAAATAGTGCCCTATTTAAGGGTACAGGGGCGACCATTTTGTGCTCGAGCGCACCAAGTGATGTTTTACTGTAAGTTCAGCAGCTCCAGGCCCAACAACAAAAGAGCCGATCTCATTGGTCGACCAGTTAACTTGAAAATCGTCCCAGTGTGTGAATAGGCCTTTAAGCATTATAACCTTATTGAAGAATCAAGAATAAACACCAACCTATTTGCTCTTCAGTGTCTTCCTCCTTTATTCTGCAGGGCTCTGGATCACTCATGGCTTCAGTGTTCACTCACAAACTCTTCACTATGGGCTGATGGGAATATCCCAGCATTCACTGGAGAATCGCTGTGGGAGGAGAAGCAGAGCAGCCAAAATACAAATGCTGTGATTAATTCACACACTTAAAACATGTCGTTTATCGAAAAGTAAAGTTATTTCATTAGTTTTAAAACATATTCTACATATGTATTTTAATGTTTTAGTTAATTGTGGCACTCCCTTTCATTGAGTCTTATCAGGGAGATTAATGACTATAGTTATAACTTCCATACAGCAGCAATATGTCCATATGAACCTAAATATAGTCATAATAACCAGACAATTAACTTGATGCTTTTTAAAGGACAGAAATGGCTCTTTAAATAAACAGAGAACAACAAAGCAATGTTTTAATGTTTCCGATGTAAAACTGTCTTCACATTTATCTCATGTACAGATTTAGCTCTTGTGATGATTTAACAGCCTCTTAATGTCAGAAATGGATATTAATGCTATACAAACACACAAAAGAAAAGATCGATTGCTATTATTCACCCTCACAGATCATACTTTGACTTCTGATCAAGTGGCATTCAGTAACAATAGCATTATAGCTCCAAACATCGAAACAATCAGAACATAAACACAATATTAGCTCTGAGTGAGTGTAGCATTAGCTCCTCAAGGGTTCCTGCTAGGCTAATGTTTATTCAGTCCGCGGACGCGGGAAACAGCAGCTCTACACCAGATCAACCCCGCACATTAATAACCCTGTGAAGAACAACTTTAACAAGATGTGTGTTTTATAATTCTATTAATATACGAAGCACCGTGAACTGCTTACCTCACCTCAGAGACTCAGCGCTGGGATGGCGGTTTGGTGACGTCGTCTTGTTTTACGGCGGGTCGGAGACGCACGCGCGCATTACCGCCACCTATCGGCCGGATGGACCTTTCACAGACTGTGATGACGCGTTTTAACGCTCATCCGCATTATAAATACTGCAACGTTTTTTATATACTGCACATTTATATTTTTTTTATATATTGTTTTTTTTATGTATGTATAATTATCAGTCCTTCCAGAAAAATGTGGCTTTTTTTTGTGATTGTTGCGGCAAAAATCCTTGATTATGCGGCACATTTTCTTAAAAAAATGCGATGGAAAATCAAATCAAATCACTTTATTTGTCACTCTACATATGCACAAGTGCAACAGTAGGTGAAATTCTTAGGTGCAGTTCCGAGCAACATAACAGTCATGACATGACATGTACAACATTTAAAGCAGCATCAGATTACACATCTGATGCGCCCACAATTACTCACAGCACAGTATACACTACAATAAACAATAAATAATTTACACAATGTGAGTGTAGTTCTCACAGCTTTAAACAATATACACATACTTACAATATACATATACTTTAAACAATATACACTAAACAATATACATTACGCTATAATAATAATAATAATATACAATGTACAGTATACAATATTATTCACAGTAGAGATCCATTATGTACAATAGGTGCTATATGATAAATGATAAATAAATGTGTATATAGTGTGTGTGTATCTACAGTGGGTTGTGCTGAGTGATATTCTGTCAGTGTGTGTTATGATCCTGATGGATCAGGAGTTGAGGAGTCTGATTGCTTGTGGGAAGAAGCTGTTCTGGAGTCGGCTGGTGCGTGTTCTGATGCTGCGGTACCGTCTGCCTGATGGGAGCAGTGAGAGCAGCCCATGGTTCGGGTGGCTAGAGTCTCTGAAGATCCTCTGAGCTCTCTTCACACACCGCCTGGCGTAAATGTCCTGGAGGGAGGGAAGCTCACCTCCGATGATGCAGCTGGCCGTGCGCACTACCCTTTGCAGGGCCTTGCGGCTGCGGGCGGTACTGTTGCCGTACCAGGTGGTGATGCATCCAGTCAGCAGACTCTCGATGGTGCAGGTGTAGAAGCGTGTGAGGATGTGGCGGTTCATTCCAAACCTCCTCAGCCGTCGCAGGAAGAAAAGGCGCTGATGAGCCTTCTTCACAACGGCCTCGGAGTGGACGGACCATGAGAGTTCCTCTGTGATGTGGACACCAAGGAACTTGAAGCTGCTGACTCTCTCCACCGGTGCTCCATCGATGGTGATGGGGCGGTGTTCTCGCTCATTCCTCCTGAAGTCGACCACCAGCTCCTTGGTCTTGCTGACGTTGACCTTAATAAACACATGGCTCAATTTGGACCGATTTCAAAACAATGCATCATGAAGCTTCGAAGCGTTAAGAATCAGTGAGTCGATTCATGATTCGGATCGCGTGTCAAACTGCTGAAATATGTAACTTTGGCGATCCAAACCGCTGAATCGACTCACTGATTCATAACGCTCTGAACCGCTGAATCGACTCACTGATTCATAACACTTCAAACCGCTGAATCGACTCACTGATTCATAACACTTCAAACCGCTGAATCGACTCACTGATACATAACACTTCAAACCGCTGAATCAACTCACTGATTCATAACGCTTCAAACCACTGAATCGACTCACTGATTCATAACGCTCCAAACAGCTGAATCGACTCACTGATTCATAACGCTCTGAACCGCTGAATCGACTCATTGATTCAAAACGCTCTGAACCGCTGAATCGACTCACTGACTCATAATGCTCTGAACCGCTGAATCGACTCACTGATTCATAACACTCCAAACCGCTGAATCGACTCACTGATTCATAACGCTCTGAACCGCTGAATCGACTCATTGATTCAAAACGCTCTGAACCGCTGAATCGACTCACTGATTCATAACGCTCTGAACCGCTGAATCGACTCACTGATTCATAACGCTCCAAACCGCTGAATCGACTCACTGACTCATAACACTCCAAACCGATGAATCGACTCACTGATTCATAACGCTCTGAACACCGATGAATCGACTCACTGATTCATAACGCTCTGAACCGCTGAATCGACTCACTGATTCATAACGCTCTGAACCGCTGAATCGACTCACTGACTCATAACGCTCTGAACCGCTGAATCGACTCACTGATTCATAACGCTCCGAACCGCTGAATCGACTCGCTGATTCATAACGCTCTGAACTGCTGAATCGACTCACTGACTCATAACGCTCTGAACCGCTGAATCGACTCACTGACTCATAACGCTCTGAACCGCTGAATCGACTCATTGATTCAAAACGCTCTGAACCGCTGAATCGACTCACTGACTCATAACGCTCTGAACCGCTGAATCGACTCACTGACTCATAACGCTCTGAACCGCTGAATCGACTCACTGATTCATAACGCTCTGAACCGCTGAATCGACTCACTGACTCATAACGCTCCAAACCACTGAATCGACTCACTGACTCATAACGCTCTGAACCGCTGAATCGACTCACTGACTCATAACACTCTGAACCGCTGAATCGACTCACTGACTCATAACGCTCTGAACCCCTGAATCGACTCACTGATTCATAACGCTCTGAACCGCTGAATCGACTCACTGACTCATAACGCTCTGAACCGCTGAATCGACTCACTGATTCATAACGCTCTGAACCGCTGAATCGACTCACTGACTCATAACGCTCTGAACCGCTGAATCGACTCACTGATTCATAACGCTCTGAACCGCTGAATCGACTCACTGACTCATAACGCTCCAAACCACTGAATCGACTCACTGATTCATAACGCTCTGAACCGCTGAATCGACTCACTGATTCATAACGGTCTGAACTGCTGAATCGACTCACTGATTCATAACGCTCTGAACCTCTGAATCGACTCACTGATTCATAACGCTCTGAACCGCTGAATCGACTCACTGATTCATAACGGTCTGAACTGCTGAATCGACTCACTGATTCATAACGCTCTGAACCTCTGAATCGACTCACTGATTCATAACGCTCTGAACCGCTGAATCGTAATTACGTCACTTCAAAGCGTTCCCACGGCAACAGGGGGAAATGGTGGCTCTTGCGTGAAGTAAACAAACATTTGTCATCTTTCTGCTAATATATATATGTGACTTTTTTGCAACGAAAATGCGGGGATTATGAAATCATGCTAGCCCCGCATATTTTGCACGTGGAAATAGGCCATTTATGCTGCGAAAGTGCGGCGTATTTGAAAAAATGCGGTCCCCGCATAAATATGAGGACTTTGGCTGATTATGCATTAAATCATGCGATCGAATTATCACGCTTTTCTGGAGGGACTGATTTATAACACTTTGTATTACATCAAATTACAACTAGCTAACGCTGCTGTGAGGGTGTTTCTACTTCAGCGGCTGTGGAGTCTTTTGCTATTTAAGCAAATGGGAACACAAAATATTTAATGTAGTCTCTCATTCACTGCTATGTATGTTTACCCAACTATGACGACTTCCGCTTCTGAGAAACCTGGAAATGAGAAAAGGGACACTCCTATGTTTGCCTAAATTACAATTAGGGGTGATTGGGGCATAAGGTCAAATGGGACAGAAGAATAACTATACAGAGTTTATTTTCTCACCTAATGAGTGAAAAGAAAAACTTTTTGCTGAGCCCGAGCTGTGAGATCACAATTGGATGCCCTCATTAGTGTGAGAACACATGGGTAGGCAGGGCACGAATCAAACAGGAAGTTGACCCTGAAATACATGAGGAAAATTAGTAAAGGCCAAAGTATACTTCACTTTTTACATGTACGCGAGGGTCAGCGTACAGTGCACACATTTCGTCATCAGATGATACTGTACATGCTGTACACGCTCCGCCGGATTTTTGTAACCATGTATACTTTGTACACTCGTGTCGCACATCCGCGTTTTCATGGCTGTAACTCGTGGCAAGATTGCTTAAAACTGTGCATGTGTCGAACGCCTGTGTACACGTACAAGTCAAAAGAAGTATACTTTGCAAGGTTCGACTATGCGCATACGATCTCGTAAAAAACGAAGTATACTTTCGGCTTAAAGGGGGATGCTTAGCTAGCTAGCTTGAAGCCAGTGGGGCTGTCGGTAAGAACAGGTCCAGTCTAGTCAATTCAGGTATATAAGTCTTTATTACACACCCAGGCAGGTATTGGTGTTTATTTGTGTGTTTTCTACAAATAAAGCGCAAAAGAAACTACGAGCATGCAAAGTCATAGTTCTGTAGTCAATTAAGTCATGTAATAACCAAAAAGGAGATTAAAGTTGCGTGAAAACTGTGCATACATTTGTGTGTTTATTAAATGTGCATCACGTCTCTGGGATAAAATATTCTGCCATGTGAGATACCAATATAAGGCACAGCTACTATGTTATTTTTTTATGTAAGCACTGTGCATTTGTACTACAATAGGCGCTCGCTAAATTTGTAAAGTATACAAACAACAATGGAATGCATAAATATACATATTTAAACGCACAAAATACAATGTTGACTTCTGCCCTTATTCACATTCTTGCACATGGGGATTCAAAAGAGAACACACTTTTTTCCTTTATACGGAGTTTAATTCAAGATAGAACTGATATAGAAAGTTAAACATTCAGTATTTACTTTTCCAGTTGCAAGTTTTAGAAACAGTCCTTACAGTCTAACTCAGAATTGTTGAGTTCATTGATTCAATGAAGATTGAATAATTTAGGCTATGTAGTTACAGTGAGGAAAATAAGTATTTGAACACCTGCTATTTTGCAAGTTCTCCCACTTGGAAATCATGGAGGGTCTGAAATTGTCATCGTAGGTGCATGTCCACTGTGAGAGACATAATCTAAAAAACAAAATCCAGAAATCACAAATGTATGATTTTGTAACTATTTATTTGTATGATACAGCTGCAAATAAGTATTTGAACACCTGTCTATCAGCTAAAATTCTGACCCTCAAAGACCTGTTAGTCTGCCTTTAAAATGTCCACCTCCACTATGGGATTGACTTTTAACCAGTCGATGAATTACAGTTTAAGTCACTTCCGTTTTGGATTTAAGAGAGAACCGCACTCTTGTTCTCGATTTGTCTCAGGCAAGTCAGAAGTGACTCCGCACGCTCGCTCGTAAGCTGTGAATACATGGCGACCGAGTCGATATCCATACCAAGAAAAGAGATCCTCTGCACGGGGGAAGAGTTTGCTCTTTTCCCAGTAGACCCGATGGCCCAGACGGGCGAGGTGCATCATCGAGTCATCGAGATAGTTCAGGATGCGAACCCTGTGTTGCCTGAGTGGTACAAGGGCTGCCTTGACAACTTTCATGAAGACGTGAGGAGACAGGGCTAACCCGAATGGGAGAACCGTGTACTGGTATGCCTGCCCCTTGAAGGCAAACCGTAGCAACGGTCTGTGTCGAGGAAGAATGGAGACATGAAAATACGCATCCTTCAGGTCGATCACTGCAAACCAATCCAACGGATGGACGCATTCGAAAATGCGTTTGGCTGTCAACATCTTGAATGGGAGCCTGTGAAGGGTTCGGTTCAAGACGCGCAGGTCCAGAAATGGCCTTAACCCACCGGTTTTCTTGGGTACAACTAAGAGCTGTAGAAGCCGGACTTGTTGGGAAGCTCTAGCCAGGCTCGAAAGAATTGAACAAGCGGGGTCATGCGAACCACAGACGTATCCCGGGTGGGGCAGCGAAGCGGCGTGACCGGCCCACACGTGGGAGGCGTGGCATCCATATGGGGGCAAGGTCATCTGCTGCGTCCTGACAGACGAGACCAGGGAAGGACGTACGTTCCACTGGGGTCTGCCTGACAGGGGTCTGGCGCCAGAGGGGGATGAGAGTGGCAAGGCCCTTGAGCATCGTGCACTGCCATCCACAGCCTCTGGGAGCTCAAAGATGGGGACATGAGTTCTTTCTGGGCGCTGCTGGCCCCCGGGAACAAAAGATTATCCCCCGGGGGAAGGAGTTACCCTGGTACCATCTCCCGGAAAGAACTGGATCCCATCTCTGAGTTGTCCGCGCCAGGAGCGCCGCTTTGTCTGGCATATGGGGGGCTGGAGCAAACTGGGGCACCTTTCGGTGATCACCTCCACAGTGCAGGAAGAAGGCTGCTGCTGGGGCCGGGGCGGAAGGGGTGGGAGCCACAGCGGGGCGAGCAGGTTGAGGCGACTGAGCCGCCGGGGCATTGTATGTTTAATGGCCTCAGTCTGCTTCTGGACGGCCGAGAACTGTTGATCGAAATTCTCGCCACCGAAGAGGCCAGCCTGGGATATTTACATTTACATTTATGCATTTGGCAGACGCTTTTATCCAAAGCGACTTACAGGGACCTTATTACAGGGACAATCCCACTGGAGCAACATGGAGTAAAGTGCCTTGCTCAAGGACACACTGGTGGTGACCGCTGGGATCGAACCAGCAACCTTCTGCATATCAGTTCCATGGTTTAACCCACTGGACCACCATCTCACATGGGAGTGTGGATATGGGAGTGTTGACGAAACAGGTTCACTCAGCATCTCTCAAATCGGCCAGGTTGAGCCACAGGTGTCTCTCCTGGACCACAGCTGTAGACATCAGCTGACCAAGAGAGCATGCGGTCACCTTCATTGCCATTGGCTGGTTTTGTAAGAACTCGAAGGTGATAGACTTCTAAGCAAAACCCCTATTCGTCAGTCACTGACGTAACTCGGAGTGACTGAACGAAAGGGAACTGTTGTTTAAATGGGGAATGTAAATGCTAATTTATTTGTATTTTAATTGTATACCAGTAATGATTGTTTGTAGATTAATATTTTATCTACAATGTGTGAACGTGTTCTGAAATAAATGGCCTTTTGTTTTTCTGTTTCAGTTCTAAGCAAAGTTGGCAGCTAAGGAGGAGGACAGAAAACTGAAGGAGATTGGTCAATTCAGTTGACTCAGAGTTTATTACAAAGACGGTTTCAAGTGAGGTGCTTGTTTTATTTCTTAGTTAGAATATAGGGTATAACTCAACATTTTAACTAAAAGCTGAAAAAGCAATCAAAGCCTGATTAATCTGTGAAAATCAATAAGCAGTCAATTAATCATTCTAATACTCTTTGATTAATCGATTATCAAAATAATCTCTGATGCAGCACTACACAGGTTCACACCTGGAAGTACAGGATCAGAACTCAAACTACCTACCATATTCTCAGGCATGCATTTTTTCTTATGAAAGATTAGAGAAGATATTTGAGTGAAGCGTTTTCCACATGAATGGCAGTGATACGGCTTCTCTCCGGTGTGGATCCTCTCATGTATCTTCAGATATATTGACCGTTTGAATCTCGTCACAGTGTGAACACTTGTAAGGGGTTTCTTTAGTGTGAACGGTCCGGTGTACTTTCAGTTCACTATCTGTGAAAAAACTCTTCCCACACTCCGAGCAAATGTGATCCTTCACACCGGTGTGTCTTTTCTGGTGTGATTTTAAATTATCCATCTGACTAAAGCTCTTTCCACACAAAGAACAGACGTAAGGCTTCTCCTTTGTATGAACTTTCAGGTGGTCCTTCAGGAAATCTGCCCTAAAAACGTTTTTACTGCACTGGTCACTGTTATATAGTCTTTCTCTTGAAAAAGTACACAGATGTAGTTTATAAACACTTGATTTTCTGAAACTCTTCCCACATTGATCACGTGTACGGCTTCACTCCAGCGTGCCTTTTAATGTGTACGTTAAGGTTTCCTTTATGTGTGAAACTCTTCCCGCACTGATCACATTTGTGCGGCTTCACTCCTGTGTGGATTTTCACGTGTTCATTAAGGTTTCCTTTTTGTGAAAAACTCTTCCCGCACTGATCACATTTGTGTGGCTTCACTCCGGTGTGAATCTTCATGTGTTCATTAAGGTGCTCTTTTCGTGTGAAACTTTTCCCACACTGATAGCACGTGTGTGGCTTCTCTCCAGTGTGGAAACTCATGTGTTTGTAAAGAGTTACTTCATGTGCAAAACTCCTCCCACACTGATCACATTTGTGCGGCTTCTCTCCCGTGTGACTTTTCATGTGTACGTTAAGGTTTCCTTTATGTGTGAAACTCTTCCCGCACTGATCACATGAGTACGGCTTCTCTCCCGTGTGGATCTTCATATGTTCGTTAAGGTTTCCTTTTAGAGTGAAACTCTTCCCACAATGATCACATGTGTGTGGCTTCTCTCCGGTGTGGATCCTCTCATGTACCTTCAGATATACTGACTGTTTAAATCTCTTGTCACAGTGTGAACACTTGTAAGGGGTTTCTGTAGTGTGAACTATCTGGTGCACTTTCAGTGCACTATCAGTAAAAAAAGTCTTCCCACACTCAGAGCAAATACGATCCTTCACACCGCTGTGTCTTTTCTGGTGTATTTTTAATGCACCCATCTGACTAAAGCTCTTTCCACATAAATAACAGACGTAAGGCTTCTCCTTAGTATGAACTTTCAGGTGGTCCTTCAGGAAATCTGGCCTAAAAAACTTCTTACCGCATTGGTCACAGTTGTATACTCTTTCTCTAGAATGAGTAAGCAGGTGTACTTTAAAAACACTTGATTTTCTGAAACCCTTCCCACACTGATCACATGAGTACGGCTTCTCTCCGGTGTGGATTCTCATGTGATCATTAAGGTGTCTTTTATGTGTGAAACTCTTCCCACATTGGTCACATGTGTGCGGCTTCACTCCAGTGTGGATTCTCATGTGATCATTAAGTTGTCTTTTTTGTGTGAAACTCTTCCCACATTGGTCACATTTGTGCGGCTTCTCTCCAGTGTGGATTCTCATGTGATCCTTAAGGGTTCCTTTTTGTGTGAAACTCTTCCCACACTGATCACATGTATGTGGTTTTTCTCCTGTGTGGATTTTAATATGTTCATTAAGGTGCTCTTTTCGTGTGAAGCTCCTCTCACATTGATCACATGTGTACGGCTTCACTCCGGTGTGGATCCTCATGTGATCATTAAGGTTTCCTTTATGTGCGAAACTCTTCCCACACTGGTCACAAGCGAATGGCTTCACTCCAGTGTGGGTTCTTATGTGATCCTTAAGGGTTTCTTTTTGTGTGAAACTCTTCCCACACTGATCACATGTATACGGCTTCCCTCCACGATGAAACTTAATGTGAAGATTAAGATTTTGCTCGCATGAGAAACTCTTCCCGCACTGAGGGCAAGTGAAAGAGGTTTTGTCTGTTCCGGCCAATGAGGGACTCGAGGATGTTTCTTCAGTCTTGACATGTTTCTCTGCCTCTTCAATTAGTTCTTCAATCTCCTTGTTCTCTTCTATCAGGTCTAAAATTAAAGAAAAATGGTAAAGTTTGATTTTCAGTAAACAAAAAACAGAGCAATGAAAGGAAAAGCATGCGAAACCTGACCTCATAGTAGAAAGTATGAACATTTGAATGGGGCACATTTAATATCCATATTTTTAAAAAACATTACAGGCACAAATTGCATGTTTTTAAGTGAGGACTATTATTAGTTTGACTACATTTGACAAGTCGGGGTTGTAAAACGTTACAAATTTTAGTAATATGTTAGCAAAAACCGTGAACCAGATATAAATGAGTATAAACAGACAATATTTAGTCTGACCTTCTGATGTTTGCCAGCAGTATGTTTCTAAAACCACCTTTCAGTTGTTGAAAGAAAATAGAGTTTTGGGCCCTATTTTGTGCCCAGTTCATGGACAGTTACCAGAATATTATTTGCTTTAAAGCTGCAGTGCAGAAGTAGACAGGGTACATTAGGCCAGTGATTTGATCTGGCCCTGCAGCTCAGGCTGGAAACCTGAACATATGCTGGGACCAATCACAAACCGGCTTATCCACCTCTACTGGGCGGGTTTAACCCGATGACGGATAGAGAAGCAATGGATCGTCGGTCTGATTGGTTGAGGGACTATCCAGCGCGTTCAGTCATTTGAACGATGCGCCTCGTGCAGCAGAAAATACAGCGCAGACTCCCAGACCCATGTTCAATCTTAAAAGATTCGTCTGGTGATAGCCAGACAAGTACAGAAGAGTATTTGGTTTGAAATTAGGATACCTAAAGGATCTCAGGCCAGATACTGCGCTCATGTACTCATACTCAAATGCTCCAAACGTAAAAACGATACCGCGCAGCACTTGTACAGTGTTTGTGTCCAGACAATAAAAAAAAGTATAAAGAGTATAATGGAGATTTCAGAGAAGGATGTCTATGAAGTAAATGCATCAAATGAACAGAATATAAACTCTTACTGTGCATTCACACCAGACACGACTTGCGCAAATAAAATCACGCTATTCGCATGTAGCATTTTGAGTTTACTCACTTCATTCGCGCGTGACATTAAAGGTCCTGTTCTTCGTGATCCCATTTTTCAAACTGTAGTTAGTGTGTAATGTTGCTGTTAGAGCATAAATAATACCTGTAAAATTATAAAGCTCAAAGTTCAATGCCAAGCGAGATATTTTATTTAACAGAAGTTCCCTTTCAAAGCCTACAGCGAACGGCCGATTAGGACTACATCCTGGTACTTCCTTCTTTAATAATGTCACTCGAACACTGAGCGCATGCATCTCTGGTAAGAGGCGTGACCTTACCGAGCAACGTGCGCTAAGCTGCTGTTGAATCACAACCTATGATCACAACACAGGAACCGCTGGCACAATCAGAACTCGTTACGTATTTCTGAAGGAGGGACTTCAGAGAACAAGGAACTCATCAGCCCGTTTTTAGGACAGTGAGAACAGCGGTGTACAGATGAGTAAATTGTGTGAAAAATACTGTGTTTTTTTACTCGCGAAACATGAACACGTTTTATTGCACACTGTAAACACAATCAAAGCTTCAAAAAAACAGGAAAAACGGGACCTTTAACAACAGCCGTGAACTCGTGTCATGGGAGGGGCTTCTGCCAGCGGCTCGTCTCGTTGTGAAATGGCTGACATGGATAGTTTTAAAATACGGTGAATAAGCTCAATTAGCCGGCTTTAGCTAGCTTGTAGTCTCAATTTGTGTATATAGAGCTCAAACTGAGTAAAGAGCGCTTTTTACAACTCACCAGACTGTCCGACCTCCTCACTCACTTTCTTCCAAGCAGGATCCTTGGCCCCACTTTATATTAGGTGGCCTTAACTACTATGTACTAACATTTTAATTAATAATTTGATACATTGCACTTAGTGTACATACATGTTTTTACATTGCACTTACATTTTTAATTTTTTACATTTTACATTTTTAATTTTCACCTTAAACTTACCCTTAAATTGACCCACACCACCACACCGGTCCCTAACCCTACCCTTAAATTGACCCACACCACCACACCGGTCCCTAACCCTACCCTTAAATTGACCCACACCGGTCCCTAACCCTACCCTTAAATTGACCCACACCACCACACCTGTCCCTAACTCTACCCTTAAACTGACCCACACCACCACACCTGTCCCTAACCCTACCCTTAAACTTACCCACACCACCACACCTGTCTCTAACCCTACCCTTAAACTGACCCACACCACCACACCTGTCCCTAACCCTACCTTTAAACTTACCCATACCACTACACCTGTCCCTAACTCTACCCTTAAACTGACCCACACCACCACACCTGTCCCTAACTCTACCCTTAAACTGACCCACACCACCACACCGGTCCCTAACCCTACCCTTAAACGTACCCACACCACCACACCTGTCCCTAACTCTACCCTTAAACTGACCCACACCACCACACCTGTCCCTAACTCTACCCTTAAACTGACCCACACCACCACACCGGTCCCTAACCCTACCCTTAAACTTACCCACACCACCACACCTGTCCCTAACTCTACCCTTAAACTGACTCACACCACCACACCTGTCCCTAACTCTACCCTTAAACTGACCCACACCACCACACCGGTCCCTAACTCTACCCTTAAACTTACCCATACCACTACACCTGTCCCTAACTCTACCCTTAAACTGACCCACACCACCACACCTGTCCCTAACCCTACCCTTAAACTTACCCACACCACCACACCTGTCCCTAACTCTACCCTTAAACTGACCCACACCACCACACCGGTCCCTAACCCTACCCTTAAACGTACCCACACCACCACACCTGTCCCTAACTTTACCCTTAAACTGACCCACACCACCACACCTGTCCCTAACTCTACCCTTAAACTGACCCACACCACCACACCTGTCCCTAACTCTACCCTTAAACTGACCCACACCACCACACCTGTCCCTAACTCTACCCTTAAACTGACCCACACCACCACACCTGTCCCTAACTCTACCCTTAAACTGACCCACACCACCACACCTGTCCCTAACCCTACCCTTAAACTTACCCACACCACCACACCTGTCCCTAACCCTACCCTTAAACTTACCCACACCACCACACCTGTCCCTAACCCTACCCTTAAACTTACCCACACCACCACACCTGTCCCTAACCCTACCCTTAAACTGACCCACACCACCACACCTGTCCCTAACCCTACCCTTAAACTTACCCACACCCCCACACCGGTCCCTAACCCTACCCTTAAACTTACCCACACCACCACACCTGTCCCTAACTCTACCCTTAAACTGACCCACACCACCACACCTGTCCCTAACTCTACCCTTAAACTGACCCACACCACCACACCGGTCCCTAACCCTACCCTTAAACTGACCCACACCACCACACCTGTCCCTAACTCTACCCTTAAACTGACCCACACCACCACACCTGTCCCTAACCCTACCCTTAAACTTACCCACACCACCACACCTGTCCCTAACTCTACCCTTCAACTGACCCACACCACCACACCTGTCCCTAACTCTACCCTTAAACTGACCCACGCCACCACACCTGTCCCTAACCCTACCCTTAAACTTACCCACACCACCACACCTGTCCCTAACCCTACCCTTAAACTTACCCACACCACCACACCTGTCCCTAACTCTACCCTTAAACTGACCCACACCACCACACCTGTCCCTAACTCTACCCTTAAACTGACCCACACCACCACACCTGTCCCTAACCCTACCCTTAAACTGACCCTTACCCCCACACCTGTCCCTAACCCTACCCTTAAACTGACCCACACCACCACACCTGTCCCTAACCCTACCCTTAAACTGACCCTTACCCCCACACCTGTCCCTAACTCTACCCTAAAACTGACCCACACCACCACACCTTTCCCTAACCCTACCCTTAAACTGACCAACACCACCACACCTGTCCCTAACCCTACCCTTAAACTGACCCTTACCCCCACACCTGTCCCTAACCCTACCCTTAAACTGACCCACACCACCACACCTGTCCCTAACTCTACCCTTAAACTGACCCACACCACCACACCGGTCCCTAACTCTACCCTTAAACTGACCCACACCACCACACCTGTCCCTAACTCTACCCTTAAACTGACCCACACCACCACACCGGTCCCTATGAAAAGAAAAGTCACGTTTAAATGATAAAATGCAGCACTTCTTTGCCTCCAAAATGTCCCTCATCTTCTGTATGCTATATTGCACAATACTGAATGCTCAGGTAAATAATAAATAGTAAACAAACTGTAAATCATTACTAATAAATGGTAGAAACAAACCGAATGCATGCAGCGGTTGGCCTTTTGCTGTAGAGATTTTCCATTTACAGCATACAGTAGGCACTCTGATTCCATGTATGGGCACATATTTATTATTCATATGACACACAAACACAAGTAGACAAGACCTGTTTAGTTCATAAGATCACTCGCCACGGCAAGGCAAAGATCATGAGTGAGATGACGAGACAAGACGAGAGACAGACGCGCGCACGCGCCCGCCCGCCGAGTGCACAGTTCGGACTATTGTCATTGTCATTGTGACTCCACACCCTGCCTCCATGTTGCCCCACGAGCCGTGGTTCAGCTGCGTGAGACAAACGCTGCCAGTGTGAATGCAAAACGGCCGCGCGCAGCTCCCGCTCTCCATACGCAGCCTTTTCAAATTAAGATGTCAAAATCGAACGTTTTAGGAAAAAACCTCTGGTGCCTAAAGGGTTAAGACCAATGATATTAAACCCACTCACTCTTATCGTCTCTAATTGAGCACACGTCTGTTTACATACCCCGATAAACACTGATTAAATTTTATTTATAAAATGTTATTATTTATAATATTTTCACTTTTCTAATATATTCATCATTTTCATTGAAAATAAATGCCTTTCCTAATCTTGACGCCATGCGTCTTACCCCTACACTACTGTTGCTGTGTGAGACATTGCGTTTTCCGTAGTTTTGTCTGCCTCAACCAGACATTCAGTAAACAAGCCGAGATATTTGTACTTAATTCATTCAGAGCGCGACTCTCTGGTTGAGAGTGAGAGCAACTCAAAAGCATAAGGAGTCGTTTCTCGAAGCGCTCTCGCGTAGGGTTGCGCCGATGGAGCGCCACCATCGCGATGCCACGCCCCCATTGCGAGTCTTGTGAGTGCGACGCACACTAATCCTCTTCTATAGTTAAACTTAAAACTTTGCAGGGATTGCTCTGTAAATTATATTGAGAATATAACTAATGCATATATTCTATTTTAAATACTGTAGTCTTTGCCAGATATAGCCTACATTCTGAAATAATAAACGAGGCTCAAACATCCATTTCATAAGCACGCGTGTTTATTTCAGCACTTCCCTCAGTGAAACACCACAGCCTGTCAAACATTTAAACCATTATCAGTAAATAATGCTAACCTAAAGAATATAAGAAAATTAAATATTAGTAAAATAAAAAATAAAAATCTAATTTCCCCTCAAAGATGCGTCATATACCGCTCTGAGCGAGATGAACCACGAGCTGTAGACCTTCTCAAATATCCTCGTCTTCATGTGTTCTCCTGATGTTGAGCAACACTTGTTCTGAAGAGAGAATTTTATCTTCCACAGGGTCAAGACATTTAAGCTGTGTTTGATTATTCACTGCCAGAGAAAACCAAAGTAAAATGGCCTGTGTGTGTGTGTGTGTGTGTGTGTGTGTGTGTGTGTGTGTGTGTGTGTGTGTGTGTGTGTGTGTGTGTGTGTGTGTGTGTGTGTGTGTGTGTGTGTGTGTGTGTGTGTGTGTGTGTGTGAGAAATGCGCCATTCAAATAAACTTGCCGCGCCTTACCAAGTCTAATAACAAGCACAAACTGTGTTAAATAAAGTAAGAAAAAGGCAGCTACTCATCCTGCAGTGTTCTTCTGCTTCCCACAGTAAAGGACGGGAATGGAGATAATAGACTCATAAACAAACGAAAGGAAGAAACGTTTATAATTCCCTGTGTAAATGTGTGCGACGCGAGTGAAGATTTGAGAAAAGAAACGAGATGTCCATGTGGGATCAAATGGACTAACGTTAGGCCTATTGTTAAAATTCACGGAAGTCCCAGAACAGAATAAAAAAGCTGACAAATCTTAAACTGGGCTCAGCCTCTCTCATCCGGCATGAGTCCATTCATGGCTGCGCATTTATTTCCTTTGTAAACAAAGCTTTGTGCTTCACTCGGTATTATTCACGTAAAACAGCATTAACATACAAAACACTGGGTTAGTAACGAAATTATAGCTTTGAAGTAGAAAATAGCATTTATGTAAAGAGATTTATTAAAATAATAAGTGCACAACTCTTCTTAAGTGGAGGGAAGCTACTTTATTCCCTCACGTGCAGCCGAGCGCGGATGAGTCATTATTTGGGTTAGTAAAATAACGAAATTATATAGTTTTGAAGTAGAAAATAGTACTTATGTAAAGAGATAGTAAAATACAGATATAGTAAATTATATATTTGTATTAATTAAAAAAACGACGATATCATCGTCCATCACGATGTTTTTCTGTAAACATCATCAGCTGCCAATTTAGGAGACATCGCCCAACCCTAATCTCGCGGGACTTTGCTGTCATACGCCGATCGGTCTGTGCAGCGCAAGCAAGCATATTCTCCAGCGTGTACATCTACTGTACACTCGTTATTGCAGTGCATTGTGGGATTGAATGAGTGCACTCAAAAACGTCCACTATTGTTTCGGACACCACTACAAATGGATGTTCACTCAAATAGTGCCCTATTTAAGGGTACAGGGGCGACCATTTTGTGCTCGAGCGCACCAAGTGATGTTTTACTGTAAGTTCAGCAGCTCCAGGCCCAACAACAAAAGAGCTGATCTCATTGGTCGACCAGTTAACTTGAAAATCGTCCCAGTGTGTGAATAGGCCTTTAAGCATTATAACCTTATTGAAGAATCAAGAATAAACACCAACCTATTTGCTCTTCAGTGTCTTCCTCCTTTATTCTGCAGGGCTCTGGATCACTCATGGCTTCAGTGTTCACTCACAAACTCTTCACTATGGGCTGATGGGAATATCCCAGCATTCACTGGAGAATCGCTGTGGGAGGAGAAGCAGAGCAGCTAAAATACAAATGCTGTGATTAATTCACACACTTAAAACATGTCGTTTAGCGAAAAGTAAAGTTATTTCATTAGTTTTAACACTAGAACTGCCATGACGGTCAAAATGACCGTTTTGAAATGTATAAGTACAATAACTTTGTTGAATAAAAAAATACAATCTTGCTGATTTGTGACTTTTCCTAAAGGTGTTTCTATTTTTACTTACAATAGATTTTATATAAACTACATAAAAGGCACAAAAAAAAGAGCATTTCTACCTATTAAAGCCATAACGGTCATTTTGACCGCTCTAAATCTCACGCGATTCTATTGTTCTTTCCCGCGGTCAGCGTCTCCAGTAGGCTACTATTAGCACATGCTCATTTGATTATAAATACTAATTATTTGACTTCAAATTTGCCTTTTAAAATAATTGATTCATAAAGAGTTTATAGGAAGCGTTTATAAAATGTCTAATACAAATAATAGAATGAAGAGAAATATGACTTTTGCCATGGCCTTGGAAATGCTTCACAATCTGGACAGTGATGACTCTGATGCAGGGGCGACCATTCCTGGGTGCAAGACAACAGTTCATCCTCATCAGAGAGTGAGTCAAAGTCCGTAGAAAGGGAAAAGAGTCGGCTACCTTCCTCCGAGATTAGGGAACCAGATGTTCAGGCCTAGAAGACCAGCCTGGTTGGCACTATGGGAAAAAGTAAGCGTGAGTTGCCGCCCTCCGCAAAAGAGCAAGCGGAGTTGTATAACACAAATATACGTTCACGATATACCAGGGAAAGCCGAGGAAGAATGTGTGCATTTTGAGCTCCGTGCACACAAGCGTGGGCATCACCAATGGGCCAAAAGCAAAGCCGGAGTCTGTGACCTATTACAACAACACCAAGTATGGGGTGGATGTCCTAGATCAGATGGCACGGGCATACTCTGTGAAAGGCGGAACGCGTAGATGGCCAGTGGCTGTATTTTGCATTAGAAGAACAGAAGTAACTTGTGTTGACTGTGAATCTTAAATAGCCGAGCACGATATAGATATATTTATTTAATATAAAATTTGTAGCGTAATTGTTTTATGGTTCCAAACTTCGTTCGTGACTCTTTTTAACTTGAGAGCTGCTTGTTTCCAGCTCATGCTCTGTTATAATGAATCATAAATGTTGTAACTTTTTTTTTTCATAATCAAATAGATCATTTTAAATGTTATTTTGTTGTTCTGAGTTATGTAAAATAAATACAAAGAAATATGCAATAATTACATTTTACCATGAAATGACGCGAATATTTCTAAATGTATAATTATCATTTTTAACTAAATAAAACATTTAGGCCTACATGTTGGTGTTATTTGGGGTTTTTTTTTTTTTTAAGATATCCTAACACAGTTAATACATTAATCTCTCATTTGGGCAATTATAGAGTTTATAATATAGCGGTCAAAATGACCCCTTTAGTGTTAAAACAAATTCACATATTCTACATATGTATTGTTCTGTTTTAGTTAATTGTGGCACTCCCTTTCATTGAGTCTTATCAGGGAGATTAATTAATGACTATAGTTATAACTTCCATACAGCAGCAATATGTCCATATGAACCTAAATATAGTCATAATAACCAGACAATTAACTTGATGCTTTTTAAAGGACAGAAATGGCTCTTTAAATAAACAGAGAACAACAAAGCAATGTTTTAATGTTTCCGATGTAAAACTGTCTTCACATTTATCTCATGTACAGATTTAGCTCTTGTGATGATTTAACAGCCTCTTAATGTCAGAAATGGATATTAATGCTATACAAACACACAAAAGAAAAGATCGATTGCTATTATTCACCCTCACAGATCATACTTTGACTTCTGATCAAGTGGCATTCAGTAACAATAGCATTATAGCTCCAAACATCGAAACAATCAGAACATAAACACAATATTAGCTCTGAGTGTAGCATTAGCTCCTCACGGGTTCCTGCTAGGCTAATGTTTATTCAGTCCGCGGACGCGGGAAACAGCAGCTCTACACCAGATCAACCCCGCACATTAATAACCCTGTGAAGAACAACTTTAACAAGATGTGTGTTTTATAATTGTATAAATATACGAAGCACCGTGAACTGCTTACCTCACCTCAGTCAGGGTTGCCAGGTTTTCACAACAAAACCCGCCCAATTGCTACTCAAAACAAGCCCAATCTTGTTTCAGGGGGGCATCTCCAGTAAAAATCGCATTTGGGGGGTGAAATATGTGTTTTTTTGGCATGGTTGCCTACTAAAATTGGCATTCCCGGGGCTAAATATCATATAATTGGGGTCGCTTCAACCCGCGGACATGAGAACCAGCCCGCGGCAACAGTGTTGAAGTAGCGCAATACCGGGGGAAAACCGCGGACTTGGCAACACTGGCTGGGGTGGCGGTTTGGTGACGTCGTCTTGTTTTACGGCGGGTCGGAGACGCACGCGCGCAGTGGTCTAAACTTTCTAGATTTTTCTTCCCTAAACAATACTTTCAAAATAAATTGGCTTAAACAGTATTTAACAAACCCGGTTTCATTTTGGAATATTATTTCTAATTTTATGTTTTCAAAAGTGGGGCTGAAAAATCCAGCTAAAACCAGCCTAAGCTGGTTGACTGGTCTTAGCTAGTTTAAGATGGAAGTAGCTGGTTTTAGCAGCCTGGCTAAACTGGTCTCCCCGCCTGATTTAGCTGGTCAAGCTGGTTTTAGATGGTCTCCCAGCCTGACTTAGCTGGTCAAGCTGGTTTTAGATGGTCTCCCAGCCTGATTTAGCTGGTTTTAGATGGTCTCCCAGCCTGACTTAGCTGGTCAAGCTGGTTTTAGATGGTCTCCCAGCCTGATTTAGCTGGTTTTAGATGGTCTCCCAGCCTGATTTAGCTGGTCAAGCTGGTTTTAGATGGTCTCCCAGCCTGATTTAGCTGGTTTTAGCTGGTCTCCCACCCTGGCTTATCTGGTCAAGCTGGTTTTAGATGGTCTCCCAGCCTGATTTAGCTGGTTTTAGATGGTCTCCCAGCCTGATTTAGCTGGTCAAGCTGGTTTTAGATGGTCTTCCAGCCTGGTTTAGCTGGTTTTAGCTGGTCTCCCAGCCTAATTTAGCTGATGAACATTTTACCTAATTACAAATTAATCAGATTACATGGTCCATATACATGGTCCAGCCTGACCAGCTAAAACTAGCTAAGACCAGTTTGACCAGCTAAGACCAACAATATCCAGCTAAGACCAGCCTAACCAGCTAAGACCAGCCTGACCAGCTAAAAAAAAATTCAAAACCCCTCTAAAACCAGTCTGATAAACCAGCTATGACCAGGCTGGGAGACCAGCCAAAACCAGCCTGACCACCTTAGGCTGGTTTAAGCTGGATTTTTCAGCAGGGAGGTCTCCCTTTTCTATTATTGTGTAACTACAACATCACTAAACTGCCCCTTAAATTATCAAAGTTTCACAAACAAGTTCTTTTGGCCTGGCACCTAATTTATAAACATAATTTTAGTCCTCATCGGTACTTTATTTGGAATAATTATAATATTCTTTATACAAATAAGTCTTTGTTTTTCCCAAATTGGATTAATAATAATATTACTTTGGTCTCTCAATGAATCAATGCTGATGGATACCTGTACTCCTATTCAGAGTTTAGAATATAGTATACCTGTCACTCCACGAGAGTTTGCTATTGTAATGGATGCCATTCCTTATGGAGCAAGATCTCTTCTCAGAGACTCAGTTCACACATTTCTTTGTCAACTCATCCCTTTGATACAATGATTGGAAATATGTGTTTTTTATCTAACTCTTCTGGGCGGAACCGGAGAATTAGACAATTATTTCAGAATGAGATTGTTTCTCTCCCTTACATTTTCTTTCTGGAATGGCCAGTTTGTTAACATTCCATGGAAAAAAGTGTGGACTTTGTCTTCTAAATATTTAATAATCAATAAGGTCAAAGAAGTGTCATACAAATTACTTCATCTTTTTATCCTGTAAAGCTCTATTTAAAAAAGATGTGTCCTGATATTGACCCTTTATGTTCTTTTTGTGGTGCTGAAGAAGAATCTATTGCTCATCTCTTCTGGGATTGCTCATCTCTTCTGGGATTGCTCATCTCTTCTGGGATTGCTCATCTCTTCTGGGATTGCTCATACACATGTTTGTTCTGGAAGGATTTTTGTTGTTTTGTAGCGTTCCGTTAATTCAGTGGTGAGAAAATAATGCAATGTCATCCCAGTTAAAGTCATCTTTATTCATTATTAATGTCTGTGAATAAAACTCATATTTTAAAACCACATATTGTGTTGAAGTCATTGTTATTTGGCACTTAAACGTAAAGCCTGGTTGTGGTAGTGTCAGTGATACAAGTTACGAAATGTTCATATTAATGCATAATTCAATCTGATTTAATCCTCCATATGAAGGTTTATGTGCTTGAATTATTTCTATTGATTAAATAAGTTCAAAACAAGACATGGATTGTAGGAGCGACTGATTATTGACGTCCATTCATCCTTTTTCCCGCCGCTTATACCCTATGGGACGATTACTGGCGTACCGCAGGGTCAATGATATCAGAGTAAAGAGGTTAGGGGAACGTTCTGGGAAGGTTAGGGGAACGTTCTATTTACGTAAAGAAAACTTTCCTGGCTAACCAATAGAGAACGTTAGGATGCCTGTTCTGGGAACCAAAAATTGTTATCTGGGTTTGTATTACATCAAATTACAACTAGCTAACGCTGCTGTGAGGGTGTTTCTACTTCAGCGGCTGTGGAGTCTTTTGCTATTTAAGCAAATGGGAACACAAAATATTTAATGTAGTCTCTCATTCACTGACATCTCCAGGGCGTTACACACCACCATATGACTAGTAAGTCAAAGTCCAGATCACAGTCTTTCCTGTTCTAACTTAATTGACATAAGTACCAATGTAGAACATTATATAGAAACTGTGTCTATTCCCGTTTAGTGAGGTCAAACATTAAATCTACTGTAAGATCCAGGAAAAATATAATTGTGATTAAACCAGAAAAGCTAAATATTAGCGAACAAAAACAATTTCTAAAACTAGGTCTTCTAAACATTAGATCGCTCACACCTAAGGCGGTTATTGTAAATGAAATGGTCACAGATAATAGTTTCGATGTACTTTGCCTTTCTGAAACCTGGCTTAAGCCAAATGATTATTTCGGTCTAAATGAGTCTACTCCGCCAGGATACTGTTATAAGCATGAGCCCCGTCTGATTGGTCGTGGCGGCGGTGTTGCAACAATCTATAGAGATATTCTTAATGTTACTCAGAAAACAGGTCACAGGTTTAATTCGTTTGAAGTACTAGTGCTAAATGTTACGCTCTTAGATGCAAGAAAGAAATCCGTATTATCTCTAGCCTTGGCTACTGTGTATAGACCTCCAGGGCCCTATGCTGATTTCTTAAAAGAGTTTGCAGACTTTCTCTCAGATCTGTTGGTCAACGTCGATAAAGCATTAATTATTGGAGATTTTAACATACACGTAGATAACACAAATGATGCATTAGGGGCTGCATTTACAGATCTATTAAACTCCTTTGGGATCAAGCAAAACGTCACTGGTCCCACTCATCGTCTTAATCACACACTAGATTTAATTATATCACATGGAACCAACCCAACCGATATAGATATTATACCGCAAAGTGATGATGTCACTGACCATTACATGGTAACTTGCATACTGCGTACTGCTGAAATCTGTCATGTTGCGCCACGTTATCGACCAGGCAGAACAATCATCCCAACCACTATAGATAGATTCTCAAATAGCTTACCTGATCTGTCTCAGCTGCTCAGTGAACCCAAACAAACAGATGAACTAGAGGAAATGACTAGCAGTATGAGCACCATTTTATCTAGCACATTAGAAATTGTTGCACCAATTAGATTAAAAAAGGTTAGAGAGAAACCTAAAGCACCATGGTACAACAGTGCTACACATGTTATCAAGAGAGAAACTCGTAACTTAGAGCGGAAATGGAAACAAACTAATTTAGAGGTCTTTAGAATCGCGTGGAGAGATAGTATGTCACGTTATAAAAAGGCCCTAAAAGCAGCCAGGGCTGAGCATCTCCGCAAACTAATAGAAAATAATCAAAATAACCCAAGGTTTTTATTTAACACCGTGGCTAGACTAACAAATAAACAAGCTTCGCCTGAGCAAAATATTCCGTTACAGTTTAGTAGTAATGATTTTATGAATTTCTTCACTGAGAAAATAGAAAACATCAAAAATAAAATTGTAAATGTACAATCTTTAATGATGTCTTATGATTCAACCGCTACTATCGCCCCTCAAGAACTACTACACCGCTTTACAATTATAGGACAGGAAGAGCTAAATAAACTTATCATTGCATCTAAACCAACAACATGTTTATTAGATCCAATACCCACTAAACTACTCAAAGAGTTGTTACCTGTAGTGGAAGAGCCTCTTCTCAATATTATTAACTCGTCTTTATAATTTAGGTCATGTTCCAAGAATATTCAAGCTGGCAGTCATAAAACCTCTCATTAAGAAGCCACAATTAGATCATAACAACCTAGCAAATTACAGACCAATTTCAAATCTTCCATTTATGTCTAAAATACTAGAAAAAGTTGTGTCCGCTCAATTGTGCTCTTTCTTGCAAGAAAATGATATCTATGAAAAATTTCAATCAGGATTCAGGCCGCATCATAGCACAGAAACTGCGCTCGTTAAAATCACAAATGATTTACTTCTAGCTTCTGACCAAGGCTGTATCTCAATACTAGTTCTACTCGATCTTAGTGCTGCGTTCGATACTATAGATCATAAAATACTCATAGATCGACTTCAAAATTATACTGGTGTTCAGGGACAGGCATTAAACTGGTTTAGATCGTACTTATCAGACCGCTACCATTTTGTCTGTCTAAATGGGGAAAAATCCAAGATGATGTCAGTAGACTATGGGGTGCCACAAGGATCCGTGTTAGGCCCTCTGCTATTCTCAATATATATGCTGCCACTTGGTAATATTATAAGAAAACATGGAATTAATTTCCACTGTTATGCTGATGACACTCAATTATATATTTCATCCCGACCGGATGATAACGCTAAATTATCTAAACTGACAGCGTGTGTTGAAGATATTAAATACTGGATGACGTGTAATTTTCTGCTATTAAATTCAGATAAAACGGAGGTATTACTTATTGGTCCAAAAAACTGCCCACAAAACCTCGCACAATACAACTTTACCTTGGAAGGGTGTCCTGTCACTTTATCCACTACAGTAAAAGACCTGGGTGTTATATTAGACCGCAACCTGACATTCGAAAATCATATTTCATATGTTACAAGAACGGCATTTTTCCACCTTAGAAACATTGCTAAGCTACGTAACATGCTATCTATTCCTGATGCAGAAAAGTTAGTTCATGCATTCATGACCTCGAGATTAGATTACTGTAATGCTTTATTAGCTGGTTGTCCTGCATCCTCAATAAACAAACTACAGTTAGTCCAAAACGCAGCAGCTAGAGTTCTTACTAGGTCAAGAATATATGATCATATAACACCAATTTTATCATCTCTACACTGGTTACCTATTAAGTTCCGTATCAATTACAAAGTATTGCTACTGACCTATAAAGCCCTAAATGGTTTAGCTCCAGTGTATCTAACGGATCTTCTATCGCCCTACAATCCATCGCGCTCTTTAAGGTCACTAAACTCTAGGCTTCTGGTCATTCCTAGGATATCTAAGTCCACTAAAGGAGGGAGGGCTTTTTCACATTTGGCTCCTAAACTCTGGAATAGTCTTCCTGATATTGTTCGAGGTTCAGACTCGCTGTCCCAGTTTAAAACTAGATTAAAGACACATCTCTTTAGCCAAGCATTCACATTATAATTACCTTTTATACTACAGTTAAATCGGAACAAAAGCATTAATATAATATTCTGAACAGCAGCTACGCTAATTTCCCATCTGCTTTTCTGTTGTTATCTCGGGACACTAGTCCCGAGGTAAATAGTTCGTCAGCTCCAGTTTGTATCCAGCCGCTCATGGAGACTTCGGATGCCCCAAAACCTGTGATGAGACGACTCCACGCCTGTGATGAGACGACTCAACGCCAGCGTTGTTATGGCCTAAATTAATACACGACTGATTAACTTTTTCGAACATTATTCTTTAACATTGTCTTTCTAACATTTTTACTGTTCATCTATGAAATGCACTTTCTGTAAAGCTGCTTTGAAACAATGTGTATTGTGAAAAGCGCTATACAAATAAATTTGAATTGAATTGAATTGAATTGAATGTATGTTTACCCAACTATGACGACTTCCGCTTCTGAGAAACCTGGAAATGAGAAAAAGGACACTCCTATGTTTGCCTAAATTACAATTAGGGGTGATTGGGGCATAAGGTCAAATGGGACAGAAGAATAACTATACAGAGTTTATTTTCTCACCTAATGAGTGAAAAGAAAAACTTTTTGCTGAGCCCGAGCTGTGAGATCACAATTGGATGCCCTCATTAGTGTGAGAACACATGGGTAGGCAGGGCACGAATCAAACAGGAAGTTGACCCTGAAATACATGAGGAAAATTAGTAAAGGCCAAAGTATACTTCACTTTTTACATGTACGCGAGGGTCAGCGTACAGTGCACACATTTCGTCATCAGATGATACTGTACATGCTGTACACGCTCCGCCGGATTTTTGTAACCATGTATACTTTGTACACTCGTGTCGCACATCCGCGTTTTCATGGCTGTAACTCGTGGCAAGATTGCTTAAAACTGCATGTGTCGAACGCCTGTGTACGCGTACAAGTCAAAAGAAGTATACTTTGCAAGGTTCGACTATGCGCATACGACCTCGTAAAAAACGAAGTATACTTTCGGCTTAAAGGGGGATGCTTAGCTAGCTAGCTTGAAGCCAGTGGGGCTGTCGGTAAGAACAGGTCCAGTCTAGTCAATTCAGGTATATAAGTCTTTATTACACACCCAGGCAGGTATTGGTGTTTATTTGTGTGTTTTCTACAAATAAAGCGCAAAAGAAACTATGAGCATGCAAAGTCATAGTTCTGTAGTCAATTAAGTCATGTAATAACCAAAAAGGAGATTAAAGTTGCGTGAAAACTGTGCATACATTTGTGTGTTTATTAAATGTGCATCATGTCTCTGGGATAAAATATTCTGCCATGTGAGATACCAATATAAGGCACAGCTACTATGTTATTTTTTTATGTAAGCACTGTGCATTTGTACTACAATAGGCGCTCGCTAAATTTGTAAAGTATACAAACAACAATGGAATGCATAAATATACATATTTAAACGCACAAAATACAATGTTGACTTCTGCCCTTATTCACATTCTTGCACATGGGGATTCAAAAGAGAACACACTTTTTTCCTTTGTACTGAGTTTAATTCAAGATAGAACTGATATAGAAAGTTAAACATTCAGTATTTACTTTTCCAGTTGCAAGTTTTAGAAACAGTCCTTACAGTCTAACTCAGAATTGTTGAGTTCATTGATTCAATGAAGATTGAATAATTTAGGCTATGTAGTTATCTGCACGTCTCATCCATGAAGATGCAACAAAGGATAACAAGCTATTGGGTTTTTGAGAACCAGAACCAAGCTGACTGAGCAAGTGGAACTTTAGCTATAATGTGAGCCCCTTTATTAATATGCCTGGAGGTGAGGAATAATGCAAAAAATGTCAAATTCACTCAGTATTCCATGATCTAATTCACTACTATCTCAATTAAATTTAAGTACAAATGAACTGTTTTCAGTTGTGTTGTTCGTAGGCACTAAATCAGTCCAGTACATTATGGTCAAACTCATTTTATGTTGAAATAATGAAGATTTCTGTGCCACCCCAGACTGCCCGGCCACCCCTATGAAAAAATCCACTGCTCACAGTTGTTATGAAGCGCAAAAAGCTATATAGACCAAAACCACTATTTGTACCAGGCTGTACAAGGGGGGGGGATGGGGGGGGGGGGGGGGGTTGACTTTTGGCCAGTCGATGAATTACAGTTTAAGTCACTTCCGTTTTGGATTTAGGAGAGAACCGCACTCTTGTTCTCGATTTGTCTCAGGCAAGTCAGCAGTGACTCCGCGCGCTCGCTCGTAAGCTGTGAATACATGGCGACCGAGTCGATATCCATACCAAGGAAAGAGATCCTCTGCACGGGGGAAGAGTTTGCTCTTTTCCCAGTAGACACGATGGCCTAGACGGGCGAGGTGCTGGAGCACCAGGTCCCTGTGTTTTCAAACCTGGTCTCGAGAGTGACCTAGCATCAGCCAGTCATCGAGATTAACCCGAATGGGAGAACCGTGTACTGGTATGCCTGCCCCTTGAAGGCAAACCGTAGCAACGGTCCGTGTCGAGGAAGAATGGAGACATGAAAGTACGCATCCTTCAGGTCGATCACTGCAAACCAATCCAACGGATGGACGCATTCGAAAATGCGTTTGGCTGTCAACATCTTGAATGGGAGCCTGTGAAGGGTTCGGTTCAAGACGCGCAGGTCCAGAAATGGCCTTAACCCACCGGTTTTCTTGGGTACAACTAAGAGCTGTAGAAGCCAGACTTGTTGGGAAGCTCTAGCCAGGCTCGAAAGAATTGAACAAGCGGGGTCATGCGAACCACAGACGTTCCCTCGGGTGGGGCAGCGAAGCGGCGTGACCGGCCCACACGTGGGAGGTGTAGCATCCCGGTATGGGGGCATGGTCATCTGCTGCGTCCTGACAGAGGAGACCAGAGAAGGACGTACGTTCCACTGGGGTCTGCCTGACAGGGGTCTGGCGCTAGAGGGGGATGAGAGTGGCAAGGCCCTTGAGCATCACGCACTGCCATCCACAGCCTCTGGGAGCTCAAAGATGGGAAAGAACATGAGTTCTTTCTGGGCGCTGCTGGCCCCCGGGAACAAAAGATTATCCCCCGGGGGAAGGAGTGACCCTGCTACCGTCTCCCGGAAAGAACTGGAACCCATCTCTGAGTTCGTCTGGCGTATGGGGGGCTGGAGCAAACTGGGGCGCCTTTCTGCGATCACCTCCACAGTGCGGCCCGGAAGAAGGCTGCTGCTGGGGCCGGGCGGAAGGGACGGGAGCCACAGCGGGGTGAGCAGGTTGAGGCGACTGAGCCGCCAGGGCAGTGTATGTTTAATGGCCTCAGTCTGCTTCTGGATGGCCGAGATCTGTTGGTCGAAATTCTCGCCACCGAAGAGGCCAGCCAGGGATATGGGAGTGTTGAGGAAACAGGTTCACTCAGCATTTCTCAAATCGGCCAGGTTGAGCCACAGGTGTCTCTCCTGGACCACAGCTGTAGACATCAGCTGACCAAGAGAGCATGCGGTCACCTTCATTGCCATTGGCTGGTTTTGTAAGAACTCGAAGGTGATAGACTTCTAAGCAAAACCCCTATCCGTCAGTCACTGACGTAACTCGGAGTGACTGAACGAAAGGGAACTGTTTAAATGGGTAATGTAAATGCTAATTTATTTGTATTTTAATTGTATACCAGCAATGCTTGTTTGTAGATTAATATTTTATCTACAATGTGTGAACGTGTTCTGAAATAAATGGCCTTTTGTTTTTCTGTTTCAGTTCTAAGCAAAGTTGGCAGCTGAGGAGGAGGACAGAAAACTGAAGGAGATTGGTCAATTCAGTTGACTCAGAGTTTATTACAAAGACGGATTCAAGTGAGGTGCTTGTTTTATTTCTTAGTTAGAATATAGGGTATAACTCAACATTTTAACTAACTGCAAAAAGCTGAAAAAGCAATCAAAGCCTGATTATAATCTGTGAAAATCAATAAGCAGTCAATTAATCATTCTAATACTCTTTGATTAATCGATTATCAAAATAATCTCTGATGCAGCACTACACAGGTTCACACCTGGAAGTACAGGATCAGAACTCAAACTACCTACCATATTCTCAGGCATGCATTTTTTCTTATGAAAGATTAGAGAAGATAATTGAGTGAAGCGTTTTCCACATGAATGGCAGTGATACGGCTTCTCTCCGGTGTGGATCCTCTCATGTATCTTCAGATATATTGACCGTTTGAATCTCTTGTCACAGTGTGAACACTTGTAAGGGGTATCTTTAGTGTGAACGGTCCGGTGTACTTTCAGTTCACTATCTGTGAAAAAACTCTTCCCACACTCCGAGCAAATGTGATCCTTCAGACCGGTGTGTCTTTTCTGGTGTGATTTTAAATTATCCATCTGACTAAAGCTCTTTCCACACAAAGAACAGACGTAAGGCTTCTCCTTTGTATGAACTTTCAGGTGGTCCTTCAGGAAATCTGCCCTAAAAACGTTTTTACTGCACTGGTCACTGTTATATAGTTTTTCTCTTGAAAAAGTACACAGATGTAGTTTATAAACACTTGATTTTCTGAAACTCTTCCCACATTGATCACATGTGTACGGCTTCACTCCAGCGTGCCTTTTAATGTGTACGTTAAGGTTTCCTTTATGTGTGAAACTCTTCCCGCACTGATCACATTTGTGCGGCTTCACTCCAGTGTGGATTTTCACGTGTTCATTAAGGTTTCCTTTTTGTGTGAAACTCTTCCCGCACTGATCACATTTGTGCGGCTTCTCTCCGGTGTGAATCTTAATGTGTTCATTAAGGTGCTCTTTTCGTGTGAAACTTTTCCCACACTGATAGCACGTGTGTGGCTTCTCTCCAGTGTGGAAACTCATGTGTTTGTAAAGAGTTACTTTATGCGCAAAACTCCTCCCACACTGATCACATGAGTACGGCTTCTCTCCCGTGTGACTTTTCAAGTGTACGTTAAGGTTTCCTTTATGTGTGAAACTCTTCCCGCACTGATCACATGAGTACGGCTTCTCTCCCGTGTGGATCTTCATGTGTTCGTTAAGGTTTCCTTTTAGAGTGAAACTCTTCCCACAATGATCACATGTGTGTGGCTTCTCTCCAGTGTGGATCCTCTCATGTATTTTCAGATATACTGACTGTTTAAATCTCTTGTCACAGTGTGAACACTTGTAAGGGGTTTCTGTAGTGTGAACTATCTGGTGCACTTTCAGTGCACTATCAGTAAAAAAAGTCTTCCCACACTCGGAGCAAATACGATCCTTCACACCGCTGTGTCTTTTCTGGTGTATTTTTAATGCACCCATCTGACTAAAGCTCTTTCCACATAAATAACAGACGTAAGGCTTCTCCTTTGTATGAACTTTCAGGTGGTCCTTCAGGAAATCTGGCCTAAAAAACTTCTTACCGCATTGGTCACAGTTGTATAGTCTTTCTCTAGAATGAGTAAGCAGGTGTACTTTAAAAACACTTGATTTTCTGAAACTCTTCCCACACTGATCACATGAGTACGGCTTCTCTCCGGTGTGGATTCTCATGTGATCATTAAGGTGTCTTTTTTGTGTGAAACTCTTCCCACATTGGTCACATGTGTGCGGCTTCACTCCAGTGTGGATTCTCATGTGATCATTAAGGTTTTCTTTTCGTTTGAAACTCTTCCCACACTGGTCACATGTGTGTGGCTTTTCCCCAGTGTGAATTTTCATGTGTTCATTAAGGGTTGCCTTATGCGCAAAACTCTTCCCGCACTGATCACACATGTGCAGCTTCTCTCCAGTGTGGCTTTTCATGTGTACGTTAAGGTTTCCTTTATGTGTGAAACTCTTCCAACACTGATCACAGGTGAATGGCTTCTCTCCGGTGTGGATTTTCATGTGTACGTTCAGGTTTCCTTTTTGCGTGAAACTCCTCCCACACTGACCACATGTGAATGGTTTCTCCCCCATGTGTACATTAAGGTTTCCTTTTTGTGTGAAAATCTTCCCGGACTGATCACATGTGAGGAGCTTCTCTCTCGTGTGGCTTTTCATGTGTTTGTTAAGATTTCCTTTTTGTGTGAAACTCTTCCCACATTGATTACATTTGTGTGGCTTCTCTCCAGTGTGGATTCTCATGTGATCCTTAAGGGTTCCTTTTTGTGTGAAACTCTTCCCGCACTGATCACATGTATGTGGTTTTTCTCCTGTGTGGATTTTAATATGTTCATTAAGGTGCTCTTTTCGTGTGAAGCTCCTCTCACATTGATCACATGTGTACGGCTTCACTCCGGTGTGGATCCTCATGTGATCATTAAGGTTTCCTTTCTGTGCGAAACTCTTCCCACACTGGTCACAAGCGAATGGCTTCACTCCAGTGTGGGTTCTTATGTGATCATTAAGGGTTCCTTTTTGTGTGAAACTCTTCCCACACTGGTCACATGTGTGCGGTTTCTCTCCAGTGTGGATTTTCATGTGTTCATTTAGGGATGCTTTATGCGCAAAACCCTTCCCGCACTGGTCACACGTGTACGGCTTCTCTCCATTGTGGCTTTTCATGTGTTCATTAAGGATTCCTTTTTCTGCAAAACTCTTCTCAGACTGGTCACATGTGTCCCGCTTCTCTTCAGTGTGGATTTTCATATGTTTGTTAAGGTTTCCTTTTTGTGAGAAATTCTTCCCACACTGATCACAGGAATACGGTTTCTCTCCGGTGTGGATCCTCATGTGTTCGTTAAGGATTACTTTTTGTCTGAAACTCTTTCCGCACTGATCGCATGTGTGCGGCTTCTCTCCAGTGTGGATTGTCATATGTTTGTTAAGATTTCCTTTTTGTGTGAAATTCTTCCCGCACTGGTCACATGTGTATGGCTTCTCTCCAGTGTGGATCCTCATGTGTTCGTTAAAGGTTCCTTTTTGTGTGAAACTCTTATCACATTGATCACATGCGTACGGCTTCTCCCCAGTGTGGATTTTTAGGTGTTCATTAAGATTTCTTTTTATTGTGAAAATCTTCTCGCAGTGGTCACATGTGTACGGCTTCTCTCCGGTGTGGATCCTCATGTGTTCGTTAAGCATTACTCTTTGTCTGAAACTCTTCCCACACTGATCGCATGTGTACGGCTTCTCTCCAGTGTGGATTTTAATATGTTTGTTAAGATGTCCTTTTTGTGCAAAACTCTTCCCACATTGATCACATGTGTACGGCTTCTCTCCAGTGTGGACCCTTATGTGTTCATTAAGCATTACTTTTTGTCTGAACCTCTTCCCACATTGATCGCATGCGTGCGGCTTCTCTCCAGTGTGGATTTTCATATGCTTGTTGAGGTTTCCTTTTTGTGTAAAACTCTTCCCACATCGAGCACAGGCATACGGCTTCTCTCCGGTGTGGATCCTCATGTGTTCACTAAGGGTTCCTTTTTGTGTGAAACTCTTCCCGCACTGATTACATGTGAAAGGCCTCTCTCCGGTGTGGATTCTCATGTGAAGTTCAAGACTTTGTTTGTATGGGAACCTTTTTCCACACTGAGGGCAAGTGAAACATATTTTGTCTCTTCTTTTCAATGAGGGACTCAATGATTTTTCTTCAGTTTTGACACGATGCTTCTCCCCCACTTCAATCTCCGTGTTCTCTTCTATCAGGTCTAAAATTAAAGTAAAAAAAGTATTATCATTTTGATGCATTCACTTGAATTTGGTACAGTTTTCATCCAATTATTATTTTTAAAACATTACAGGCACAGTTTATGTATTTAACAAAAGTAAAGCCAAAATGGAGAAACTAATGTGACAAACTAAGTGCACCCTAAGATTCAAACAGCTTGTAGAACCACTTTTAACAGCCATTCTGTTGTAAACTTGCTGGTGTGCTTGGGATCACTGTCCTGTTGCATGACCCAATTATGGCCAAGCTTTAGCTGTCGGACAGATGGCCTCAAGTTTGACTCTAGAATACTATGGTATACAGAGGAGTTCATGGTGGACTCAATGACTGCAAGTAACCCAAATCATGTGGCTGCAAAACAAACCCAAATCATCACCACAGTGCTTGACCGTTGGTATGAGGTGTTTGTGCTGATATGCTATGTTTGGTTTTCGACAAACGTGGCACTGTGCATTACGGCCAAACATCTCCACTTTGGTCCCGTCTGTCCAAAGGAAGTCTTGGTTTGTTCAGATGCAACTTTGCAAACCTAAGCTGTACTGCCATGCTCTTTTTAGAGAGAGGAACAGCTCTACCTTTCATTTCAACCAGATGATCTCACAGTAAAAACTGAGCTTCTCGTCTTCCCTGCCAATCCGTCTATACAGCATGATTTCACCATCCAGATAGGTACATAATCAACTACCCCATGGTCAGCCAGAAATCTTTGGAGTAATTTTTGAGGACCAACTGACCTTCAAAGACCACATTGCAAAAACAGCTCGGTTATGCAGGTTTGCCCTACATCAGGAAGATCAGGCATTTCCTAATTGAGCATGCAAAACAACTTCTCATCCAGGCCCTGGTCATTTCTAGGCTTGACTATTGCAATGCACTTCGGACCGGACTACCAATCTTGCACAATCAAACCTCTGCAAATGATTCAGAACGTTGCAGCACGTCCTGTCTTCAACGAGCATGATAAGGGCCTACATCACACCTCTCTATCTCTCTGTACTGGCTACCCCTTGCTGCTTGCATCAAGTTCAAAATATGGGTTAGGGTTAGGGTCTTGCTTATAGATCTACCACAGGCTCAGCATCCTCCTACTTCCACTCGCTCTTACGAGTCTACATCCCTGCCAGAAGCCTATGATCGGTAAATAAGCGACGACTCATGGTACCATCACAGAGAGGCACAAAAATCACTATCCAGAACATTTTTGTTCCCTGATCCTTGCTGGTGGAATGAACTACCCGCCTTCAACCAGAAGGCAGAATCACTGACAACATTCAAAAGACAGCTGAAAACTCATCTCTTCTGTGCGCACATTACCTCATCTAAAAAAAAATGTTTCATTTAAACCCTCCCTATTCTAGCTTATGCTACTCGAAGCAATGTCTGAATTTGTATCACTTCTTGTGTTTGTTTGTCTCTTCACAGTGAATCGCTTGCTGATTCCTCATCTGGATAAAAGCGTCTGCAAAATTAATAAATGTAAACGTTGTAGAGGCTTTCTCCTGCAACCCTTCCAAAGAAGCTATACTTGTTCAGTCATTTTCTAATTGTACTGTCATGAACTTTAAAATTTAACATGCTAACTGAGGCCTGTAGAGCAGGGGTCTCAAACTTGCGGCCCGCAGGATGATATTTTGTGGCCCCCTTCTTGACATCAAAGTTTAGTGTTAGTGCGGCCCGCGCGTTGCTCTGAAAAGCACATTGTCGCTGAATCGTTGCGTGAGCAGCGCTTGCAGCCTCCTTTGTGTGTGTGTGTGTGTGTGTGTGCGAGAGAGAGAGAGTAGGCTGGCCCCTCCCTCGTGCAGTATATTTGGTTGACACCGCGTGATTGACAGGAACAGAAGAACGAAGCTGATCAAACAGTTGAAACGAATGTGGTCTAACAGCGCTCGTCAATGTCAAAATGATTGAGATGGCCAATCAAATCAAAGTAGGCAGGGTTTAGGTTCTCTTTTGGCTCGTGCACATTGCACAGTCTTCATACATGGACGAGCAATCTATCGCTTAATGCTGTTGCTGAGAGAGACTCTATTCTTTCCAGTGAAATCACAAAACAAAATGCAAATGTGTCCATGGTCTTATTATACAATCATTGATGGACATCTTTGATTTTAATGAAGAAAAAATACATGAGGGCGGATTAGAACCCGGAACCTTTGACACTGTTGACAAAAATTCTACCACCAGACCACAGGAAAATTCGAAAGGTTTTTGCTGATCTATGTTTTTATTCACTCACTCATGCGAAGAATATCGGGACTAATAATATATTTGACGCAAATTAATGCAAATATTGTTTACAAATAGTACTAGAATTAGACCTAGAATTTCGTTCACTGTTCTGTTTGAACTGGTTACGGCCTTGCTGTGAATTAGTCTATTATTTAAAATTAAATTAAAATCAATCATTCATTCATTTACATTTAATTTCTATAGGCTACATAATTTAGTTCAAATTCAGAGGAACAGTTCATGTTCAGAAGAAACATTAATGTTCAAGAACTGTAAATAATAAAGATTGAGAAGATTGGATCAGTTGTGCTACTTTTTTTTTGAATACTTGAAACACTTTTTATGTGTAATACTAGATGCGGCCCAGCCTGACCCAGAGTCTACCTCCAGTGGCCCCCAGGTAAAATGAGTTTGAGACCCCTGCTGTAGAGGCTGATATATAGCTCTTGGGGGTTTTCTGAGCACTGCAAGGTCTGACCTTGGATTGAATTTGCTGACCACTCCTGGGAAGATTGGCAACTGTCTTGAATGTTTTCCACTTGTGAATAATCTTACTCACTATAGAATGATGGACTTCAAAATGTTTGGAAATAGCCTAGTAACCCTTCCTAGATCAATGGGCAGCAATAATTGCTTCTCTAAGGTCATTACTGAGGTCTTTCCTCCTTGGCATTGTTAAAGGGTAACTCAACCCCTGGTCAGAGCCTAACTCCACCCACTGGCAATATTTGAAAAATGTTGGAAAAGTAGGCAGAACCCAGCGGAGACAGAGGGGACGAACCGAGGGTGGGGCTGAGCGGGGCCGTGCACCTGAGACCCGCAGTGACGGATTGATTAGGGCGTGGTGAGGTCGTGCTGGGGGCATGGGCAGTGAGCCATTGGAAGAGCCATCATACTGCAGTAGCCACCATTCAACCTTAAGAGGGCAGCACTCAGATGGTTTTACACTATATATTGTATTGATGATGTTACTAGGGCTGTATTTGGTACATCGTTACGATGATTTATCATCACATACAACTTGACGATACGAGTATTGATACAGCTGCTTCTGTGTTGACTCCACAGCAGTAGGGATGGGTACCGAGAACCAGTATTTTTTGGGGCCGATACATAATTGGGTCAATACAAATAAGCTTAAGGTCAAACGATACTGTTCAATTATCAATACTTGCATTGTTTTATCTCAGAATTTGTATCCCGCCGAAGCCTTATTTGATCAGTTATTGTGATTTATGAGTGATGTAGATGACTGCTGTGCTTGTGCAAAGACTAAACCATTGTTTTAAGTGTGAATATATAACAAAAGTAACACATATTCAAAAACAATGGACTTGAGACAAGGCCCCTGAAATAATCAGGCCTTAATTTTAAGCTTTCATTTATTGATATTTTGCTAGACAAAAAGCAGGAGAAATACTAGGCAAGTGTCTCAGAGCCAGCAAAAGCTTTATCTCACAGAGTAAAGGCCTGTTTACATGCGCACGTTTTTTTTGGCGACGTTTAACTTTTAACAAAGGGTGCCAATGTGAGTGTGCTCATTAAAATAAAAAAATACGCCTTCGGTTCGTTTTTTGTTTTGACGCGGTGCGTTAAAAACTGGCCGACCAATGAGATCTGCATTTTTGTTTACATCGCTGTACACTCTTTATTGCAGTGCAATGTGGGATTGAATGAGTGCACTCAGTACCGTCCACTATGGTTTCGGACACCACTTCAAATGGCTGTCCCCTCAAATAATGCCCTATTTAACTGTAAATGTAGGGGGGCAATTTCGGATTCAGCCAAAGGAGAAGATGAGCTGCTAATGTTGCTTGCCAGTTAGCAAAAAGTGTGTGAATGGTTTTGGCAAGTATGAAAATCCTGTCTCTCTTCTTCTTCTGCGTGATAAGCGAGTGTCAGAAGCGTAAAGTGGAGCAGCGCCCCCTTGCGTACCGGAAGCGCCATCATCTACTGAATGTGCCCATTCACTCGCCGCATCGCCAGTGGAAATCGATTGGGTGTGAACACAAAGACACGCCAAAAAACCGTCTTGAAAAACGCTGGCACCCGATAATCGACCCGGTGTGCACAGGCCTTAAGATGCAGTCTGCAGAAGTGACATGAATGGTCGTTGTCTCCACTGGAACCACCTACTGTAGCCAAAGCAAAACAAAGTCAATTAACCTTTCCCAAGGCCAATATTTACCAAATATAGACTTCTGGGAATCCATACTCTGGTCTCATGAGTCAATCATCAATCATTTAGGATCTAACAGTTGCTAGAGGAAGAGTACAGTGAGAAGTTCCTACAGTGAAGTGGTAGTAAAGCTCTTATATAGGGATGTATGAGCGCTGAAGGTGTGAGGGAGTTGTGCTTTATCAATGTGTAATGAATTCACACACCAATGTGTTATGTAATACAAAAACTTGAAACAGAAGGTGCTACTCTCTCCTTATTCCCTGCGTTGTTGGTCATTTTCCAATATGTATTCTCCCAGGGTGAAAACCCATCTGTGGACATGTATTTCACCCAATCTTAACACTCTTGAGCACCTGTGGCGTATTCTGTAGATCCTTAATTTAAACAAAATTGGCTAATTTACATATATTACAGATATGAATGACCTCTGTTTTTATTAAGTATATGTTTAATACATTTCAATTTTGCCATCTTTCCATGAATTGTATTAGTGATCATTAAGAAAATACATGTTTTGTATTTGTTCAGAGGGGGAGTACTCGTTTATGCACTGTACATCTGTCATATGCATGTTGTTTTCATTGTGCTGAGTTTCATTGTTAATCTTTCAGTTGATTAGTTCAGCTTTCCTCCATCCCCTGCCTGTGTCTCTCCTTGGTTACAGAATATTAGAGTCCTTAGTTCAGGTGCGTCTCGTTAATTAGTGTCATTAGTTCCTCTTGTTTGCTGTGTGTTTAAGCCCTGTGTTTAGTCCTGTTCAGTTGCAATGTACTGGTTGATCTGTTCTTGTTTTTGAAGTTCTGAAGACTCATGAGAATTTCTGTTTGATTTTGTTTGCAATAAAGCTGCATATATTGATTTTCTTATCAGCTGCTACCAGCCCCTGGCATCAAGATAACTAGCATCAGACTAGCATAAACACAGGCAAGGCCAAATTCGGAGAAGTATATCTCGGGAATGGTAGTAAATAACAAAAATCCATTCAGTAATTTCTGTGTGGCTCAGTTGAAAGATCATCTTAGCCGATTTTCATTTGCTTCCATATGGCGGACAGACAAACTGATGGGTAAAGACAAATGAGATCTCGTCGGAATTGGCATAAACCAGGGAACATTATGACACAGAGAAAACATATTTTGAACAATGTTTTCAAAAGTTTGCAGAAAACATTATATCTCTGAACACTAGGTGGCACTTTTTAAACTGCTTCGGTAACTTTTGGTACATGATGCCGTTTATCCCTGCATTTTGTGCCGATATGTCAAATTATTTAAAAGATATTGCAATTTATGACAATTTTCAAAATGGCGGACACTTGGTACATCCAATCCTGGCAAAATCGGTATCCTCAGATTCCTTAGTATGACACAAGGAATCCACAGACACTAAGATTATGATTCTGACAAACTGTTCAAAAGTTATTAGCAAAAATAGCAATTTTTCAGAACTCATGACCTGTAGGTGGTGCTGTTCCCAAATTTGGCATGGACCCTCAGATCATGGTTCTGATAGAGCATACCAATTTGGCCAAGATACAGCCTCTGAACCAATTTTGGGTCAACGTTGTTAAAGGATTAGTTCACTCAAAAAATGAAAATTCTGTCATTAATTACTCACCCTCACGTCGTTCCAAACCCGTAAGACTTTCGTTCATCTTTGGAACACAAATGAAGATATTTCTGATGAAATCTGAGAGATTTCTGTCCCTACATAGACAGCCTATGCCATTGCAACTTTAACGCTTCAAAAAGTTCATAAAGACATCTGGAAATTAATCCATTTGAATTGAACGTGAGTAATTAATGACAGAATTTTAATTTTTGCTTGAAATAACCATTTAATTTTCACGACATCATAACTTTTGAACAAAGATTAATTTAAAAAAATCTGTTTGGTAATTTTTGTGCAGCTCAATCTGAAGATCATCTGAGCCAATTTTCGGAAGAATTGGAGATTTGGTGGAGGAGTGAAAAAATGGAATACTGTACTTTTCAAAATGGCCACTACTGTAATGGACGGAGACTTAATGCAAGTTGATGTGATCAACATGAAGAGAGGAATCGGGTGAACTAAATTAAATTTTTCTAGAACAAAGGGTTCAAAAGTTATAACATTTTGAAAAGTGAACTTTTTAACCGGTGGTGGCGCTACAGAGTTGGCCCAAGAGACTATTTATTACCATCACTACAAGTATGCCAAATTTTCGGGAAGAAGTAGAATAGTGAAGGAAAACCTAAGGATACAATAGGGGCTACAGCCTCATTTGGGGCTTGTCCCCTAAAAATAATAATACATTTAAAAAAAGTAATATACATCTAGATCAGAAAACTTATGTACAGATGTGTGCATTCAGGGTTTTCGGTGGTGGCACACACACAGTAAAAAGTACCTTAGCGTGATCGGCGAACCAACCCCTGACAATAAATGCATTACCCGTCACTCTCACTGTCATCCATTCTTGCCCTCTTTGCAAAAAAAAAGCTGTGATTTTTCACTGGCTTTGTAAGACAAGATCCTTCTTTGATCATTTTTGGCCTGATCAAAAAGCCTGATCTTCTTTTGACCTGATCATTATTTCTGTATTTAATCATATCAATATTAAAAAGTAGCATTAAAGTTTATTTTGACTAATAGTCTAATTCTCTACTATACAATTGAATAAAATGAGCAAACAACTTGCTTCATGCTTCGTTCTGGTTCCAACTCACTCCAGTTTAAACTAAATTATTTTATAGGTAATTTACTACACAGTCAATATAAATAACCTGAAAATAGTGTGGATTATTAAGGCTACATCTAACTAACCACTCTTGTTAAATGGGGTAAGCACACTTGTGTTCTCATTTCTGAGTAAACTATTTGTTATACACCGTTTCAGACAGGGACATCTCGCGAGTTCAGTGTTGGACAGATCGGTGGTTTTAACCATTCATTAACAATTAATTAGGTCGTGAAATGGACATTAACGGACATGGACACGTATACTAATCCCGGCTTTTAGGACATCACAAAAGATTTGTGTCAACACAGAAAACAATCAATGAATAGGATCTTTTTTTGTTTATTGAAAGTGTGGTTTATGTCAGCTGCATTGGCGGCTATAAAAAAACTGTTTCTGTATGTCTTGGCCAGGGGTGTCCAATCCTGCTCCTGGAGGGCCACTGTCCTGCAGAGTTCAGCTCCAACCCCAATTAAAGGTCCCATGGCATGAAATTTTCATTTTATGAGGTTTTTCAACATTAATATGAGTTCCCCTAGCCTGAATATTGTCCCCAAGTGGATAGAAATGTTGATCGGTGTAAACCCGAGTTCTGGCTGTCTCTCTCTGCCTTTGAGAAAATGACAGGCCAGACGAGCCAATCCTGAAGTCTCCTGTTTTGACGTCCAAGCAGGAACGGTTACCTCCCTTTCCTCCGCCCAGAGAATCTGCCACGCCCATGCAAACACTCGAGATCATTAACGTTACTTGTGAACGCTGGCAGTTTCTCAGTGTTTGGATGTACAAATGAAAACAGAAGTCTTTCTTCAGTTCCTTCTGATCTGTGATCTCTTATGTGTAGCTAATTATTTATTATTCGTGCACACGCAGCGGCTTCTCTCTCTCCAGACAGAACAGTGTTTTCTATCTTGTGAGTCAGTGTTTTTGTACGTCCTCGTCGCGTCTATCGGTTCTAAAATGTGCATACAGTCTTTTCTGTTTAACATCAGCAGTCACATCTTTAGAGATAAACCTCACACACGCCGAAGCTCGGCCTTCAATATCCCCGACCCCCAGTACTGCATCTGGCCCACAGCGGAGGCACCAAACGCGGCGTGAGATTAAGCAGAAGGAGGGTAAGCGTGAGAATATCTGGGCTAGGCTAGCCATCTTTCCCCACAATAAACTGGATTACATTCGATTACAACTGTTGTGTCTTTGTTTGCGCTGTGTAACGTTACTCAATGCGCGTCACTGACGCTATTCATATGATTGGAACATATCTAGAAATAATGCTATACTCAACACTTACTAACTCGTTCATCTCGACAGCTGTAATGGTACATTGCATGTGTTACAAAGTTGGTAGAATAATGGCGGACTCGGCGTGACTGGGACTCGTGTTTATTCAGAACTCTCAGATACAAACACAATAAACTCGCGCTGACTGACAGCGCTCTCATAACTCAGAAGTTACTATAAATAACTTTGTTAGCGATCGCTCTGTCTCCATGATGTCCGGTTCGCGAACGAATCATTCTTTTGAATCGGTTCTTTTTAGTGAACCGAACCAGTTCACCAAATCGGACTGAATCGTTCTAAACGGTTCGCGTCTCGAGTCAGCGCTGATCCATAATTTACTAAAGTTACTAACTTTCTGACATGAGTGACAGCCCCTCCGACTAGAAATAAACTAATAACCTGAAGTATATGCTGTAACTACAACAGTTCAGACATGCTGAGAACTGATGTGAAGTGAACTCAGGTCCATCCGTCTCTCTGGCAGACTCGTGCCTCGTTAAACCACGCCACCTCCGCTCATTTAAAATGCAAAGATGTCAGCCAATCACAACAGTGGGCGTTTTTACTGAAGTCTCACAGCAGACACGCCTCTTGAAGCAGGGCATTCAGCCACAGGGCAAACAGCAGTATAGAAAAAATGCCTTTTATTTCTAAATTATGACATTTTATGATGTAAAAATCATACTAACAATATAAGTACACCTCAGGAAACACTATAAAATAATAGAAAAATGCCATGCCATGGGACCTTTAAACACACCTGAACCAGCTTATCAAGGTCTTACTAGGCAAACTAGAAACTTCTAGGCAGGTGTGATGAGGGAAATTGGAGCTAAACTCTGCAGGACAATAGCCCTCCTGGACCGAGTTTGGACACTCCTGGTCTAGGCTTCATCTTCCAGATTGCACATCAAATAGTCTACACTTTTTTGGGCTATAATCAGTGTGTGTGTACACTGCTTCTTTTTAAAACGGCGGGTGGTGTTTCGCGTGCGTTCAGCCAATCATCATACACTAATGTCACACTAGTTCATATTCTCCTGGGTTAGACCCTACTCTGAAGTAGGAGCTAATTTAGTCCCCGCAAAAGGAGTTCCAAGCACAAAAATCATTCCTAGTTCCTGCAGTGCGAACACACCCAAAACTACTTCCAATAGTTCTAGGAACGGTGCGAAAGCCCCTAGAATTATGACATACGGGTTATTTACGGTTATGTGCAGGGTTATTTACATTTCATCCCTTTATTCAAGTTCTGTATATTACTACTGTTAGATCTGCCTGTTACTACAACCACTGAATCTGATGAAAGTCCCCATGAGATCAAAATGAAAGTTTTTCTATAAGATAGTGTGCTCCAAAACAATGACAAAATTCACATAGAGTAGATATAAGCATTCAAATCTTAAAGTCTCTCACTTCCGCCAATATGGATCAATGATTTTGATGACTACTCTGCACTTCAGCTTTTCGTTTGATTTCTTGTCCAATCAAATGCTCTCTAGAATCTGAAGTGTCCCACCCCCTACATTATAAATAGACACTGAAGCTGCGGCTGAAATCGGTCACTTGTTCACAGTTACTATTCTCTACATGGTGAATGGCACATAATGCACTATATAGGGGATAGGGAACGATTCACACGAACCGCCGCTAGAGTCCGACTGATTTATTTTATCGGCCGATATAAGCCTGTCGCAGATGGGATCGCCGTATATGCTGCAGATATATAACACCGATATGATTTTCTTTTACAGAAAATATAACGTAGTTTGTCGTATTACATAGTTAGTTTCACAAACTAGTTATGTAGTTGCAAACTAGTTTGTAAAATGCATAACTTACTGTAAAGTAAAGCTGCGCAATGTATCGTTTTATCATTGATATGGCGATGTGCACATCCACGATAGTCACATCACAGGATGTGCGATGTGAAGTATAGGGATCGTAGGTGATCATAGCAATTCCCCCGTTCAGAAGGCATGTGATTTGCGTATTAATTGGAAAGTTTAACCATCATCGAGTGAAGTTAGTCATTCGAATGTGTTTTTAAGTCCTGAACCCAAGGACAAGAGGACTGTAAGTTGCGCTGACAGCAAAATGCCCACCTCTGCGAGTATCCTCGTAAACACAGTTATCTGTTGTATTCATTTTGGATAATAAAGTTTATTGTTAAATACCCTGCCTCCATTACATATCTTTGTCACATCCTTATAAGTGTTTATAATGAGGCAGGGTATTTAACAATTTAACAATAAACTTTATTATCCTAAATGATTAACCACATTTGAGTGATCATTGCAAAAAATGTGTTTATGTATATGTATATATATATATATATATATATTCTGTTTATGTATATACTGTATTCTATACAGTGCATCTGGAAAGTATTCACAGCTTTTACACGTTATGTTACAGCCTTATTCCAAATTTGATTAAGTTAATTATTTTTTCCCTCATTTCTACAAACAATACCCCATAATGACAACGTGAAAGAAGTTTGTTTGAAATCTTTGCAAATTTATAAAAAAAACAAAAATCCCATGTCCATAAGTATTCACAGCCTTTGCCATGACACTCAAAAATGAGCTCAGGTTTCCACTGATCATCCTTGAGATGTTTCTACAGCTCGACTGGAGTCCACCTGTGGTCAGTTCAGCTGATTGGACATGATGTAGAAAGGCACACAGCTGTCTATGCTCATGCTGTGGGGATGTGTTTCAGCCGCAGGAACTGGGACACTAGTCAGGATCAGGGACAGATGAATCCTTGATGAAGACCTGCTCCAGAGCGCTCTGGACCTCAGACTGGGGTGAAGGTTCATCTCCCAACAGGACAACGACCCGAGAACAGCCAAGAGAACACAGGAGTGGCTCCGGGACGACTCTGGGAATGTCCTTGAGTGGCCCAGCCAGAGCCCAGACCTGAACCCGATTGAGCATCTCTGGAGATCTGAACATGGCCGACACTCCCCATCCAGCCTGATGGAGCTTGAGAGGACAGAAGAACGGGAGGAACTGCCCAAAAATAGTGAGCCAAGCTTTAGCATCAAACTCAGAAACACCTGAGGTTGGGATTGAGCCAAAGGAGCTTCAACAGAGAGTTGAGCAAAGGCTGGGAATACTGATGGACATGTGATTTAAAAAAAAAAAAAATTATTTGTAATACCGTTTGCAAAAATTTCAAACAAACTTCTTTCATGTTTTCACTATGAATTTAATCCAGTTTGAAATAAGGCTGTAATATATCAAGATGTGGAAAAAGTGAAGTATACAGTACCAGTCAAAAGTTTGGACACACCAATGGGAAAGTGTGTCCAAACTTTTTACTGGTACTGTACAATAATATACACATGAAGAATATCGGCGGATATATTAATATCAAACTTTTCTCTCCATAATATTAGTATTGGCATCTGCCATCAAAAAAACCATAACAGTCAGGCTCTACTAGAAACAAGATAGCACAGAGCGGATCATATGCGAGAGTCGGCACAGACCACAAAGCATATCCGAACAGAATGCTGTATTTCAAAGCGATAGGGAGGAGATTAGGAGAAATGGTTAGATAGACTCAGTATTACTGATGAGTAGAAGAGATAACGCCGCTGCCATGCACCAACATAAATTACACAATTACACATTAGCCACGTTTCCACCGCAGGAACGAGGAACTTTGGGCTGGTACTCGGTGTGTTTCGAACGCAGGGTCTAAATGAAGTTCCGGGTAATTATTTCCCCCTCTAAACGGCCCTGCTCGCGAGGTAGTACTTTTTCAAAGTTCGGGAACTTTCGGGGGTGGGACTTGTGCGCTGAACATGCTGATTGGTTGAGCTGACGCAGCATTTTATTTCAACCGGCATTTTTAAAAGTCTTGCAAGGTCCGTTCTGCGTTCAGTAAATATCAGTCTTGCTCTTTCTGTCCGATGGCGCGCGTTCGTCTCAGCAATCGCACGGTCAATGTCCGTAATAGCTGATAATAACATGCGCTGTCTTATTTTAAACCCACGTCTCTGGACTAATTTGCCTAATCTTCTCGGTACTTTAGACCGCAGTGGAAACGCAGACAGTAGCAGGTCTGGGGGAAAAAAAGTTCCTGGTACAAATTGTTCTGGGTAATTTCGGTGGAAACGGGGCTATTCTCAGCATGATTATGTTCACTGTTTTACTTTAGTAGCAGCTTTATATTAAATCTAAAAGGGGAATCTATTAGCCTGGGGCTGTCTTAAAGGTCCCGTTCTTCGTGATCCCATTGATCAAACTTTAGTTAGTGTGTAATGTTGCTGTTAGAGCATAAATAATACCTGTAAAATTATAAAGCTCAAAGTTCAATGCCAAGCGAGATATTTTATTTAACAGAAGTTCCCTTTCAAAGCCTACAGCGAACGGCCGGCTTGGACTACATCCTGGTACTTCCTTCATTAATGACGTCAGTAGAACAGACTAACCTCCGCCCACAAGAATACACGAAAAAGGGGGCGTGGTCTTGTTGCTGTCCCACGTGGAGAAGAGGAAGTGTTGCGTGGAGAAGAGGAAGTGTTGCGTGGAGAAGAGGAAGTGTTGCGTTTGAGTGTGTTTGTCGCCATGTCGTTGAGACGCTGTTATTTTCATCCCGGAGTCAAATCACCTTTGTTTGGCTTTCCCAGGGACGCTGTAGAGATCATTGAGCGCATACATCTCCCGTTAAGAGGCGTGACCTTTCCACGTGCGCTAAGCTGCTGTCCAATCACAACACAGGAACCGCTGGCACAATCAGAACTCGTTACGTATTTCTGAAGGAGGGACTTCATAGAATAAAGGAACTCATCAGCCGTTTTTAGGACAGTGAGAACAGCGGTGTACAGATGAGTACATTGTGTGAAAAATACTGTGTTTTTTTACACGCGAAACATGAACACATGTTATATCGCACACTGTAAACACAATCAAAGCTTCAAAAGAACACGAAGAACGGGACCTTTAAGATGGCAAATGCAACTTCGCTGAGCTCAACGGCTCTGGCTGAGTTGTGATATATAAACAAAACTAGCCTAGAAATCTAGATGCACCATAGTGGCAGAAAATCTAATTAGCAGTCAGGGTAGTCTAGCAACTCTCCGTGGGCTTGCGAGCGGGAAAAAACAAATTCTGGTCAGGCCAATCACATCGTGTATAGAGTCGGTGGGTGGGCTTAACATAATGACAGCAGAGTTGCAGCGGTTCCGCGTGCAAGCTGGCGAACAGAACGTCGACTTTGGCCACGACTCTGGAAGACTTGTTAAGCTTTTCTTTGAGGAAAGAACGGCACTGAAGTCATTCTTAAGAAAGGAAGATGTGTTCGGAGTTTTGTCGACCGGATACGGCGAAAGTTGGATTCATCAACTAGCTCCGCTTCACCTCCTTCGGTGCTCTGGTTGGTTTAGCGCTATCCTATTGCGTGAAGAGGGAATCTGAAAGACAACCGTTTATCCCACCCCTAGCATTGAGCCCTGCCAAAGGTGCGTTCCCAACATCTTGATGTGGGTCTGACTTGTCAGGCTAAAACAAAACACTATTGGCTATTAAAAAAAAGGGGAGGAACTGCTCAATATGTCCCGCCCTTTCCGTTTCAACAAACTGATTAACGCTGCACATGTCAAAGCACCTTAGTGGGCCTTTAAGTTTATAACTTATTAAAGAATCAAGAACACCAACCTCTTTGTTCTTCAGTCTCTTCCTCCTTTATTCTGAAGGGTTCTAGATAACATCGTTGTTCTTCCGTATCTTCTTGTTTTATTCTGAAGGGTTCTGGATCACCACTTAGTTCTTCGGTATCTTCCTGTTTTATTTTGAAGGGTTCTGGGCCACATCTATGATCTTCAGTATCTTCCTGCTTTATTCTGAAGGGTTCTGGATCATTCATGTTTTCAATGTTCAGCTCTGTTTTCTTCTCTCAGAGGCTGATGGGAATATTCCAGCATTTATAGGTGAACTGCTGTAGGAGGGGCTTCACTGAAGATGGACTGCTGTGGGAGGAGCTTCACTAAAGATGGACTGCTGTGGGAGGAGCTTCACTGAAGATGAACTGCTGTGGGAGGAGCTTCACTGAAGATGAACTGCTGTGGGAGGGGCTTCACTGAAGATGGACTGCTGTGGGAGGAGCTTCACTGAAGATGGACTGCTGTGGGAGGAGCTTCACTGAAGATGAACTGCTGTGGGAGGAGCTTCAGATATACAAAAATAAAAAATAAGTTATAAAATTGATGCTTTCATTAATTCACACGCTTAAAGCATTTTGTTTGTGTTTATCTATCCAATCAAAATATAAAGTTATTTCACAAGTACATTCACAAATTAACATTATTATTTATTTTAGACAAGAAGAGGCTTTGCAGCTGTTAGTTGTGACACTCCCTCTTATTAAGTCTTATCAGGGAGATTTCCTTAATTCAAAACTACCAAACAGTGCCATATGTCCATGAAATTAAATATAGCTCAATTTACAACTAGTCATTGCATAGACATAAAAAAATGTTTTATAAAAGATTGTTTTTTTTTTTTGCTAGCGATAGAAATGGCTCTTTCAATCAAATGAAAGCTTGAGAAAGCAATACTTTAATTTCCAATGTCCTTCACGTTCATCATATACAGATTTACCTCTTGTGGAAGATTTAAATCAACAACCGGGGAAAAGCCTCAATAGATATTAACCTAATGTTAAAAATAGATTAACCCACAAACAAAAGATAAATCGAGATGGATTAATTTCCCTCACAGATCAAACTTTGACTTTTGATCATTCAGTAAAAATAGCATTACAGCTCCAGACATCGAAACAATCAAACTGACTTAATGAATTTAACATTAGCTACGACATCGGTGCCTGCTAGGCTAAATGTTTATTTAAGTCAGCAGACGTCAGAAAAGACGTGCAATTACTGTGCCAGATGGACACAATACATAAATGACCCTGTAAAATATCGCTAAAAACAAGCTGTGTTTGACATTTGTATACAAAGCACCGCTTACCTCACCTCACGGACCGCTGACTGTTGACGCAAGCGGTGACGTCATCACGCACGGCGAACGTCAACATTACAATTTTTTACTTTACGTCTAGAAAACAACACAACAAACGACATTAACAGCACGGACTGTAATTTAAACCGAGCGTTTGATCTCAGATGCACTCTTTCTGTTGCTTGTGGATGTTATGAGATGGAGAAAGAGAAACTGAGTGTGTTAGAAAAATAATAATTTTGGGTCATTCGCTATACTGTATATCTGTATATCATTCATACTGTACATCAAAACAGTGATGTGGACAGACATCTCATTCGATCCAAGTCATGAAAAGTAAAATAAATAAATAAAATATGTAAAAGTGCCAAAAATCATTTATACTTCTTGGCTTTGTGATTTTCCACCACAACTGGATAAAAAATTGGTTTATGTAAGTCATAATAATGAGAAATAATTATGAGAAGTATCTCATTAAATTGAGAAACCTCATAATAATGTCATGTCATATCTGTGTATAGGCTTTTGTTGCTCTTATTTTGTGTATCAACACTTTAACACAGAAGGGAGATCGATTTCAAACACAGAAGAAGAGAAAGCACAGGTACAAGATGTCGGTAACACTTTACAATAAGGTTGTATTAGTTAAGGCATTAGTTAACATGAACTAACCATGAACAACACCTCTGTTCAGCATTAGTTAATCATTGTTAATGTTAGTTAATAAAAATCCAGCTGTTCATGTTAGTTCACAGTGCATTAACTAATGTTAACAAGATTTTAATAATGCATTAGTAAATGGCGAAATTAACATTAACGAATATTAATAAATGCTTTATAAGTGCAGTTCATTATTAGTTCATGTTAACTAATGTTAACTAATGAACCTTATTATAAAGTGTTACCAAGATGTCTGTTAAATAGCGCATCATGTTGTGTACACACATCTCATGCCCTTAGGCAGGGGTCGAACGAACCACTAACTGCCAAAGGTCCAGAATTTAAGTCCGTTTTTTGTAACAAACAAGTGTCATTTTAATTAATGACGGCCAATAATATGAATGCGGGTATTTTTCTGATGTGTAGGCTATAAATGTTGTGAAATAATTACCTATACTAGTATTACTTTAGGTGTATAAGCTGTCATGTTCATGCAACACAAACGATGCAGAAGCATAAATTGGCCATCCTTCCACAAGCTGAACGCATCTTCCAATTATAATAAAGCATTTGTTCAACCATATAAAACCCTTTCTGTTTTCATTCTTTTAAAGTTTATTGTAACTGATAATAACAATAATTGTGTAACCGTATATTGTGAAACTGTAATATTTTCAGACACAATTATCATAGTGGAAATCTCATACCAGTGCAACTCTAATCATGCTAAAACCTGTCACTCATCTGGGACGCGTTCAGCGCAGACAAAACGTGTTTTAAACGGAAACAGTGGTGCGTTGAACACCATTCTGAGGACACAAGAGCTGAGAAACCATCCTTTGTAGCCTGGATGCCAGATGAACTTAGCCCCGCCCACAAAAAAATGTGCACGGGCAGTTCGGTCTGGACTTGATCCATAGAGGAGTAATTATGCCGGAACAGAAACTGTTCGGACCAATGAAATCATCAGGGCGGGCTTTAGACGATGATGGACAGATGATCAACAGTGACGGCATCATCACGTCATCAAAGGCGCTTGGGTTGAATTTGTTCTGATCCTAAACGGAGAACTTGTTCGTATATGCGTTCACCTTTACTATTTCTCTCAGAAATGATGATGGTGTTGGTGAGTACTCTGTGTATCCTTAAATTCTTTTTTTACAACACCGGCAAAGATCGTTTACACTCATCTTCTTCTTCTTCTAACGTGACTTATTCCGGGCGTGCGTGCGGACAGGGTTGCCAAGTTTTTACAGCAAAACTCGCCCAACTGCTACTCAAAACTAGCCAAAAACAAGCCCAATAGCTTTCCGGGGGGGGGGGGGGGTTCTCTGGGAAAAAAGGCATATGGGGATAAAATATGTGTTATTTTGGCACGGCTGCTAAATTTCGCATTCCTGGGTCTGTATATCACATCATTGGGGTCGCTTGGCAACACAGTGCAGTTGAGTTCTGTTGACATTTGACAACTAACGTTATGCGTCGCTCCGTTGCTCTGATTGGTTGTAGGTCTATCCAATTGAGGTCTTTCCTGGTTCGGTTGAAACACGCCCCATAATCACAGCCCAACGGAGCAGATCAGACTCATATTCTGACTAGAGTTGAGTATGACGACGTCAGGCTACATCCTTTGAGTTCTTTTTCAAGAATTTTCAGAGCCTGATGAAATCGATATAAATACGAGTTTATTACTGCAAAATACATGCAGTCACTGCCCCTGCCGTCCAGAATAAAAGAGAACATCCCCATCCCATTTAATTACATTTTTTTGGCCCGTTCTTCGTACCTCGCTAACTCAGTTAGCTGGATTTGATTGTTGTCGATTTGGCGTGATCTTGGATTGTTTGGTTCTTCGACGCTCATCCTGGACTTGCTGTCATAGCAAGAGCTCCAGAAGCTCAAACCTGCTCGAGCGGCTCATTTAATGTAAACAGGGTTAGATTGCATCTTGAGGTGATGCTTAAAATCTGTCCCAGCCACTGCTACTTTATTACAAGAGTTCATTACTGAACCAGGGGCAATAATAATCATTTTAAATAATAATAATATACACATTTTATATTGTATATGTATAAGAGAATGAATATAATATTATAATGTTGTGTATAATACTATAGACACAGCCACTTGATGGAGCGATTTATTTGTGATGGAATAATTACTTTATAATTTTATTGGAGGTTTGCACACATGTACAGTTAATCTGAGCCTTGCATTAATTTAAGTGATGACGGATATTATGGGATGGCTTGATCTAGCACAGGAGATGCAGAGAATTTGATCTTGACCCTTAAGAAACTTTAATACTGTCACGTTACAAATCTGCTTCAAATTTAATTAAAAATTTAATTACAACATTGAAATAAAAATGTAAAGGGTGTACAAATACTGTATAAAATCGTGAATATAAATAATTGGTAATCATATAAAATAAAATAAAAACATTTATCATTGATCTATTATAACTTTTATGTTGGTTTGGTCGTTTAGCTGTTTCCTTATAAAGCTCCAGATATTCATGGGGTTTTTTTTTCAAGTTTTTTGCCAGGTGTCTTTTTTAATTATATGATGTCATTACGTTGCTGTCTTGACGCCAGCCAATCGCTGCATTGCTGATCGTGGTTTTGAGTATCGATGCGTCTGCCCTCTTCAGGGAACACAAGAACGCGCACTGATCTTAGATCATTTAATCCAGATATTTAAATCCAATCCGCAAATTCGTTTGAAGAACCAAATTAGCCAGACATCAGTTATCACGATTAACAGATCTGGGATCTGTCAAATCATCTCAGATGTATTAAGCGAGGTATGAAGAACGGACCCCTGGAAATCAATTCTAATTTAAATCATTTTATTTCTAGTTTACTTTTTAATGCCTTGTATTTTCTCTCTCATTTTTAGGTAAAGCACCTAATTACCATTGTGAATGAAATTTGGTATATATGTTGATATGCTATATTTTTACTATAAAACTCTTATGACTATCATGTCTACTGATATCTTCAATTGTTGTATCTTCACCCACCAAACAAGAGAAAACATATCTCAAACCCCGTTGCACACCGTTTCCAGGACACATGTCGTTCAACCCGGAAACCGTAGCAAAACGTTGCGCACCGGTTTGAGCTTGAACGTGCCCCAGGTCTCCCTCCCTCTGATTGGTTAAACTGAACCAATAAGGACTGATACACAATTTCTTTCTGTGATTCTTTATTATAAATGGGTTCAAATGTATTCAAAGAACATGACCAAACAAAAAAAAAACACCTGTCAGTTATAAACAGACATTTCTATCCTCCTTCCCAATTCCTTTTCCTCAAATAAAAGATGGGAGGGAAACCGCCCAATCAGGAGTTGTGACATCATCAATGCAAGTCAAAATAAATAAAAAATACTTTCTAATGAAAAACAATCTTCTACAAGACAACATAATAATGACCTGTTCACGATAAGAATGATAACTATAATGATCTCTAAGATTAGTGCCCACACCAACGGACGGTAACGTTAAGGTTATTCTAAACTTGTCTTCTACTCAGATTTAAATAATAGATCAGGGGATAAACTCGGCCCTGAAGGGCTGCTGTCCTGCAGAGTTCAGCTCAACCCCAAATAAACACACTCGAACCGTGTAAGACCTTGATTAGCGTGTTCAGGTGAGTTTGATTGAGCTCTGCAGGACAGCGGGGCTTCAGGACTGAGTTTGGAGACCCCTGCCATAGATGGTTTGATGCATTGTGAGGATGAAGTGTGTGAATGAAGATGAAGATGAACTGCTTACTGTGATTTCAGACATTTGTTTTTTGTATGTTTGAGTAGAGACGACGAAGAAGCGAAACTTTTCCCACACGGAGGGCAGTGATACGGCTTCTTGCTGTGGGTTTTCATGTGACCCTTAAGGTGTCCTCTCCGTGCGAAACTCTTCCCGCACTGATCACATGTGAAAGGCTTCTCTCCGGTGTGGACCCGCTCGTGTGTTTTCAGATGTTCCGACTGACTGAATCTCTTGTCACAGTGTGAACACTTGTAAGGTTTCTCTCCAGTGTGAGTTCTCTGGTGCCGCTTCAGTTGAGCACCATCAAAAAAGATATTCCCACAATCGAAGCACATGTGATTCTTCACACCGGTGTGTCGTTTCTGGTGTTTTTTTAAAGCAGCCAATTCAATAAAACTCTTTCCACACAAAGAGCACACATGAGGCTTCTCCTTTAAATGAACTTTCAAGTGGTTCTTCAGGGCATCTCCTCTAAAAAAATGTTTACCACACTGGTCACAGCTGAATGGTCTTTTTCCAGAATGATAACGCAGATGTAATTTAAAAGTGTCTGACTTTCTGAAGCTCTTCCCGCACTCATCACATGTGTACGGCTTCTCTCCGGTGTGGATCATCATGTGTCCCTTAAGGCCTGATTTTTGTGCAAAACTCTTCCCACACTGAGGACAGGTTAAAGATATCTTGGCTCTTCTTTTCAATGATAAATTACTTTCAGCCTGCGAGCGACTCAAAGATGTTTCACCAGTTTTGACATGATGTTTCTCCTCCGCTTCCCTCAGTTCTTCGTTCTCTTCCATCAGGTCTAAAACGAAAGTGAGAAAGGATTAATTTTCAGTAAATCAAAGAGAAATGTGAAGGGAAAGGACATAAAACAGAACCCTGATGTAATAAGAATGCAAACATAACAGATTAAAGGGTTAGTTCACCCAAAAATTTAAAATCTGTCATTAATTCCTCTCCCTCATGTCGTTCGACACTCATCAGACTTTTGTTCATCTTCAGACACTAATGAAGATATTTGTGTTAAATCTGACGGCTCAGAAAGGCCTCCATTGGCAGGGAAGACATTTCCTCTCTCAAGACCCATAAAAGCTACTAAAGAGTCGTCACAAAGTCCATCTCACTACAGCGCTTCTACAATCATTTCATGAAGCCACGAGAATCTAAATAGCAACTTTATTCAACTTTATTCTGGCGTTCTGACACATGACTCGGAAGCGAGGAGCTTTGTTGACGCGCTAAGCTGTTGAATTCTACATTGATTGTGCTTTAGGTCTTGGCGTAGAGCTCAAAATGGGGCTAAAGTGTGCATTTCCTGGATGATCGAACTGTGCTCAACGTCATATTGTCGTATTCTTCTACGCATGCGTCGTGCCGGTGCTTCATGAGTTCACGTCTGAGACCCAGAATAAAGTCGAATAAAGTCGCTATTTCGATTTTTTTGTTTGCGCACAAAAACTATTCTCGTGGCTTCATGAAATGACTGTAGAAGCGCTGTAGTGAGATGGACTTTGTAACAACTCTTTAGTAGCTTTTATGGGTCTTCGCTGCCAATGGAGGCCTTTCTGAGCCGTCAGATTTAACACAAATATCTTCATTAGTGTCTGAAGATAAACAAAGGTCTGACAGGTCTGACATTTTTGGGTGAACTAACCCTTTAATCTGTTATGTTTGACTAACCGTCATTCAAAATGTAGTCACTGAATTATTTTTTTAATACCAGAATTAAAATATAAATCTAAAAGTAAAAAAAATGAACGGAGAGATGTGTATCTTGTTCTGGTGATTATGCAGTGTTGACACAATGAAATGAGCTTTAAGTGTCAGTTTACAGGTGATCTGAAGACATCAGCTTAATGAATGAGGAGAAAACAGATCTATTGATATGATATAGAGGCGTTCAGCTGCGGTTGTGCTGGTAAAAGAGTACAACACTGCTTATCACTCACAAAATAATAATAATTTCATCAATAATACGATGAAACGTAAATAATATATCAAAACAAATACATTACTTTCATATTCAGATAAGTTTTTCCTCTTCCTTTGTGTATTAGAGAGAGTTTCATTAAACGCATATGTCCATCTATAGTTCGATTTTCCAGTACTTTTATTCATAGTACCTAAAGAATTATTGTTGCAGAAAATGGCAATGGTCTTAAAAATTAAATATTTCCTGTACCAAACTTACGTCTTCTTCTGGTGTTTTATGGCAGTTGGCACACCATTCATGCCACCTAATGGACTGTGGAGCACATAATGGCTGGGAAGTTGGGAAACAAAGGAGATGTACCTAACCCTTAAAAATATATCCTAAATTCTTTTCAGCAATTAAATAATTAATTGTAAATTATTTGGGCCATTTCCTAACAGGCCCTTGGAGTGGCAAATTATTTATTGGCAATGATCTTAAAGCTTGATTTAGACATGTGCTTGACCACGTGTCACAAACCAGTCTCATGTTACAAACCTTTCCACTTTTTTCTAATGAAAGAAAATCTCATGTTCAGTTATTTTTTACTTATGTAATATGTAGTGTTTGTTTAAAATGTGATTAAATGTACAGCTTTTCCATACCATAGTTACCGTGACCTGTGGACTCCGGGTGAAATAGTATGAAATTGTGGTTTTGGCTACATGTCTCACATGCACATGTTTTGGATGGTGACTGTAAATAAAGGAAGGGAATAAAGACCAAGCACAGACAGACCCCGAAAGGGAGGGCCAAGAAGCCTCTAATTTTTACACCGCCTCTCATAACACAAAAATACTATTAAAAAATAATTTTGGATCTAGTTCTCACTAATTATTAACCTCAAACTCTTAATTACTGCTTATTAAAATAATGAAAACAAGGGACATTTTGAAAGACAAAAGATCAAATTCAGTTCAGTAGATACACATTACATTGCTCAGCGTAAATCTAATACACTCTAAAAAAAATGGTGCTATATGGCACTAAAAGTGATTTCTTGGCTCGTAATCATAGGGGAACCACTTTTGGTGCTATATAGTACCATATCTTAACATCTGTTTATGGTAGCGGTGCTATATAGCACCTCAGTCATCCCAAAGAACCGGTGAGGAACCGCTGAAGAACCTCTGAAGCACCAAGATTTGGTGCTATACGGCACTTAAAGTACTATAGTACTATATAGCACCATTGTTGGAGTGTAGGACTGTAAGAACACCATCTCTCTGATCTACAGGAAATGGTCTACCAGAACCCAAAGTGTGAAAAATGTGTGAACTGAGAGTTTTACAAAATTCGGCTCATTTTTATAACTCCGTCTGAGACGATTATGATTTGTCTCTAAACAACAAAAAATTCTGAGATTTAAAAAAGTTATATGTTTGATTTTGGGGCGTTTTCACACCTGAAAGTCCGCACCAAGGTCCGAAACGAAGTTCATGTTTTGATACATTTTATACATTCGGTTAATTTTGGTTTGGTTTCATATTGCAATTATGAGAGCGATGAGAGCTTTACATGACACACTTGCGTCCTGTCGTCATCATCTCGTCATTGATTGGTTTGTAAACGGATGTGTGTCTGATGTCAGCGTGTTGTCAGTTCGGCAGGTAACTTTGGGTGCGTCTCAATCAGCCCCTAGTTCAGTAGTCAAGGCACTGATCAGGGAATAAGTCAATGAGCTCACTCCCTAATCAGTGCCCTGACTACTGAACTAGGGGCTGATTGAGACGCACCCGTTGTTAAGAATGGATGAACAGACGCATATCGTTGTTAGACTATTAAAAACTATTCAAATTGTTTTGTTTAAAAGTGAACATTTCAAGCTTTCTACACACATATGTCTCATGTCTGTGAGGCTTTTGGGTTTATTTATGAGACGTGTTCAAGCTATGTGCTTCTCATTTATTAAAACCAGGCAATTGGCTGATGAAACATTGATTAAAATTAAGATAAAATGTATACAAAACAAAATTCACTTTAAAAGAAAGGCTTTCTACAAAACAAAGTGGTCAAAATCATTTCTGACCTTCTGTCTTCTGACGTATTGCGCATCTTTACACTTTTCATAATCAATATAGCCAAGATGAAATTTAAAAATATCATTATCAAATTTAAACAGGAACTTCCTGTAAATGGTCTGAAAGTCCGAACCATACAGAAAATGCTTTCACACTAGAAAGGAACTGAACCTTTGTTCAGTTTGATCCGGACCGAGACGGCCTCTTTTCGTCGGACCAAATTTCGTCTGTTTGGTCAGGGGGAGGTTTCACACCTGTAATTTTGATTCGGATTAAACTGAAAAGTCCAAAAATCCAGACCAAACAAGGTAGGTGTGAAAGGGCCCTTAATTTCAACACACATCACTAGTGAGTCATGTGATTTAGCACTGCTCTCTGTTGGCACAATATTCACAGTACACAGCTCTGCTCACATTAAACCGCTTAAAACAGCTTTACCTGAGATCAGCGGTGACAATGATGGGGGATGATTATTAATGTGACCAATCTGCTCAATGAAGACCACGAGTCAAAGTTGAAGTTGACAGAGTTTACTGAAGACAAAGTTCTTTACACTTCCAAAAGCCGTAGAAAATGAGTAAAAGGATCCAGCCTCGAACTCACTTAAGGGACAGAAACACTAGTACGAATCAAATGGGTAATCAGTTGATGCCATGGTTCTGATTAACAGTACAGATCATTCTAGCAATAACTCAATTAACTGCAAAAGCTGAATAATTGGTCAAAGCCTGATTAATCTATGAAATAATCAATGAGCAGTCGATGAATCAATGATTAATCGATTATCAAAGTAATCTCTGATGCAGCACTGGTTCTACACAGCCTCACACGATCAGAACTCAAACTACCTACCATATTCTCAGGCATGCATTTTTTCTTATGAAAGATTAGAGAAGATATTTGAGTGAAACGTTTTCCACATGAATGGCAGTGATACGGCTTCTCTCCGGTGTGGATCCTCTCATGTATCTTCAGATATACTGACCGTTTGAATCTCTTGTCACAGTGTGAACACTTGTAAGGGGTTTCTTTAGTGTGAACGGTCCAGTGTACTTTCAGTTCAGTATCTGTGAAAAAACTCTTCCCACACTCCGAGCACACATGTTCCTTCACACCGGTGTGTCTTATCTGGTGTATTTTTAAAGCACTCAGCCAAATAAAACTCTTCCCGCACTGATCACATGAGTACGGCTTCTCTCCAGTGTGGATCTTCATGTGTACGTTAAGGTTTCCTTTATGTGTGAATCTCTTCCCGCACTGATCACATGAGTACGGCTTCTCTCTGGTGTGGATTTGCATGCGTTCTTTAAGGATTACTTTTAGTCTGAAGCTCTTCCCACACTGATCACACGTGTGCGGCTTCTCTCCACTGTGGATTTTATCATGTATTCTGCGATATTCTGACTGTTTGAATCTCTTGTCACAGTGTGAACACTTGTAAGGGGTTTCTGTAGTGTGGACGGTCTGGTGCACTTTTAGTGCCCTATCAGTAATAAAACTCTTCCCACACTCCGCGCACACATGATCCTTCACACCGCTGTGTCTTTTCTGGTGTATTTTTAATGCAGTCGCATTGCGAAAACCCTTCCCACACAAATAACAGACGTAAGGCTCAACTTTCCGGTGGTCCCTTTTACCGCACTGGTCACTGTTATGTACTCTTTCCCTAGAATGACTACGCAGATGTACTTTATAAACGGCTGATTTTACGAAACTCTTCCCACATTGGTCACATGTGTATGGCTTCTCTCCAGTGTGGATCCTCATGTGTTCATTAAGGGTTCCTTTACGTGTAAAACTCTTCCCACATTGATCACATGTGTGCGGTTTCTCTCCAGTGTGGATTGTCATGTGATCATTAAGATTTATTTTTCGTGCAAAACTCTTCCCACACTGGTCACATGTGTGTGGTTTATCTCCGATGTGGATCTTCCTGTGTTCATTAAGGACTCGTTTTTGTTTGAAACTCTTCCCGCACTGATCACATGTGTGTGGCTTCTTTCCATTGTGGATCTTCATGTGTTCAATAAGGTTTGCTTTATGCGCAAAACTCTTCCAACAATGATCACACGCGTGTGGCTTCTTTCCGGTGTGGACCCTCATGTGATCGGTAAGGTCTTCTTGATATGGGAAACTCTTCCCACACCGATCACATGAGTACGGCCTCGCTATTGTGTGCATTTTCCTGTGTTCGTCAAGGTTTCCTTTTTGTGCGAAAGTCTTCCCACATTCACCACATCTGTGCTTCTCTCCCGTGTGGATTTTCCTGTGTTCGTCAAGGTTTCCTTTTATTGTGAAAATCTTATCACACTGATCACATGTGTACGGCTTCCCTCCACGATGAAGTTTTATGTGAAGATTAAGATTTAGCTCGCATGAGAAAGTCTTCCCACACTGAGGGCAAGTGAAAGAGGTTTTGTCTGCTCTTTTCAATGAGAGACTCGAGGATATTTCTTCCGTTTTGACATGTTTCTTCGCCTCTTCAATCTCCTTGTTCGTTTCTATCAGGTCTAAAATGAAAGTACAAAAGTTTGATTTTAAGTAAATCATAAAAAGAGGGAAATGTGAAAGAAAAAGGACATGTGAACTCTGACATAATAGAAGTATGAACATTTTGATGCATCATTTGAACCGGTTACATTAATCGTCCAATTATGATTACTATCATAAATCACGTTTTTGTGTGCAAACTATTGAATATGCTTGATGAAAGGGATAGTTCACCCAAAGATGAACACATGATTTACTCTCCCTCAAGTCATCCTAGGTGTATGTCAATCTTCTGTCAGACGAACACAATCAGAGTTATATTAATAATGTCTTGACTCTTCCAAGCTTTATAATGGCAGTGAATAGCAGCCCAAAATTTGCAGCTCAAAAAAATCCATCATATAACTGCTCCCCACGGCCCCAGGGGTCAATAAAGGCCTTCTGAAACAAATCGATGGGTTCGTGTAAGAAAAATATCCATATTTAAAACCTTATAAAGGTAAAATATCTAGCTTCCGGCGGACCGCCTTCCGTATTGAACTTACAGAAAAAGTGTAAATAGCGTGTCGTATGACGTCGGATGTAGCGTAAATGTTTTTAACTGCGAGAGGCGTTACACTTTCTTCGTAAGTTGAATACACAAGGCGGTCCGCCAGACGCATGTTAAATATGGATATTTTTCATACACAAACGCAGCCGTAATGCTTGGATGGACTTAAAATTTTGGGCTGCCATTATAATGCTTGTGGGCACAGTAAATCACGATATGATGCCAAAGCGATATATCGTGCAGCCCTACTCACCTGTGACCCTTAAATAAGTTGCTTGCAAACACCGATCAGGCATAACATAATGACCTAATATAGTGTTGGTCCCCTGACCCGTCGAGGCATGGACTCCTCTAGACCCCTGAAGGTGTGCTGTGGTATCTGGCACCAAGATGTTAGCAGCAGATCTGTTAAGTCCTGTAAATTGCGAGGTGGGGCCTCCATGGATCGGACTTGTTTGTTCAGCTCATCCCACAGATGCTCGATTGGATTGAGATCTGGGGAATTTGGAGTCTGAGTCAACGCCTCAAACTCGTTGTTGTGCTCCTCAAAGCATTCCTGAAGCATTAGTGCTTTGTGGCGGCGCATTATCTGCTGAAAGAGCCACAGCCACAGGGAATACCGTTCCCATGAGAGGCTGGACATGGGCTCAGCAATGCTTAGGTAGGTGGGACGTGTCAAAGTCACATCCACATGATGGAGGACCCAAGGTTTCCCAGCAGAACATTGCCCAAAGCATCACTGCCTCCACCGCCACGCCTTCTTCCCATAGTGCACCTGGTGCCATGTGTTCCCCAGGTAAGCCACGCCTTCTTCCCATAGTGCACCTGTGCCATGTGTTCCCCAGGTGAGCCACGCCTTCTTCCCATAGTGCACCTGGTGCTCTGACCCAGTCGTCTAGCCGTCACAATCTGGCCCTTGTCCAACTCAACTCAAATCCTTACGCTTGCCCATTTCTCCTGCTTCTAACACATCAACTCTGAGGACAAAATGTTCACTTGCTGCCTAATATACCCCACCCACTAACAGGAGATCATCAGTGTTATTCACTTCACCGGTCAGTGCTCATAATGTTATACCTGATCGGTGTACATAGAACATGGTGCATTAAAGATGATGTCTATATCTGTAATCTAATTTACATAAAGAATAGAATACCATGTTCAGATGTTGTTAGAATTATCTGTTAACCTATCAGAAACTATAGAATTGATGTTAGCAGATTACCCAAAGAAATTATTAGTACTAGTGATTATGTAAGGGAGTTCGAGGCTGGATCCTTTTACTCATTTTCAACGGGCAATGGAAGTGTGGAGAGCTTTGTCTTCAGTAAACTCTGAGAACTTATTAAGCTACAACTTTGACTCGTGGTCTTCATTGAGCAGATTGGTCTGGGGTATGACTCTAAATTCCCTACACTAAGTTCTTATAAATACACAGTGCGAAAGCCCCTTTTAGATATGATTATTATGATTTTTCTAACGGCAACCACTAAATCTGATGAACTGCTTGAAGTTGTATAACCTTATTGAAGAATCAAGAATAAACACCAACCTATTTGCTCTTCAGTGTCTTCCTCCTTTATTCTGCAGGGCTCTGGATCACTCATGGCTTCAGTGTTCATTCACAAACTCTTCACTATGGGCTGATGGGAATATCCCAGCATTTACTGGAGAATTGCTGTGGGAGGAGCAGATCTGCCAAAAAATAATCAATCAGTTATCAAATTGATGCTTTGTCGTCTCATCATTCTCAAGGTTGATTCAGTAACAATAGCATTATTGCTCCAATCATTGAAACACCCAGGTAAAAAAAGTATACTTGAATGCGCAAAAATACTTAAATACAAGCAAGTACATTTGTAGTACATTATTTTCTTGTGCAAAATAAAATTGTAAAAGTTATACACTATAAACACAGTAATTAAAAGTATATTTCTACTTGAGTAGTACTTCAGTGCACTGGAAAACGTATATACTAAATACCACTAATTAGTTTTATTAGTGTGCTTTAAATGCTTTAAAAATGAGTTAAATCTTAGTAGACTTTTATAAATTTAAATTAAATTGATTTTATTAAAAATATACTACTAATGTACTAATTGTAAGTACATTTTCCCAAGTACACTTAATATAAATGCACTAATTAATAGCCGATAACTATAAAGATAACGATAAAGGTTCTAAAAATGATTCTTAATATTAAAGAATAGCAGAGTTCACACCACAGCGATAACGATAAAGGCACTGAGAAACGATATCATTGGAATCACTTTCAGAACGATTTTATATAGCGGATGAACGAGAAAAACATTAACAGCCAATCAGAATCCATCCTGCTGTATCAAGCTCAAGCATTTCAAGTGACAGACAAACACGCGATTAGGCCATGTCTACATTAATCCGGATAGATTTGGGGTAATTCCACGCAAAAATGTCACATCCATAACGCCAACTAAATACCATGGCATTGTGTTGGTGTTATGGATGTGACAGTTTTCCGCGGAATTTCCCTTTGAGTTTTCCTTTCAAAACGCTCTCCGTCCACACTAACGTTTTCCAAAAGCTTCTCATCCACACTGAAACGCAAGTAAACGGCAAATTCAACTGCGCATGCGTAAAACCTCACTGAGATGATACAGACATCCCAGATAGCACACGTACGTCTGCAAGATGTCTGTTAATGATCACTTAATCTGGAGAGCATCTGCTGTTTACAAACATCTGAGAGACGTCTTTAAGATGGCAGTTTTTCATACATTCTAAATCATAAACATCTTAAAGACATTGTTTAAACGTCTATTTGACATCTGACAGGAAACGTCCCAAAAATACGTCTTCCAGATGTAAACACACACATCAAATCAACGTCTCCGAGATGTGTGTGTGCTATCTGGGATAAAGTTATCACAATTCTTCTGGCAGAATCATTTTATTTAGCAAAATATCTCACCATTCACTGATGCGTCCCGCTCGCACTCTGTCAAACATTAGTTTGGTCTAAAACGCAACTCCACTGGTGTTTTGCTGCAGGACAGCAGATGTGAGTAAGTTCTGTCAGTCTTGCAAGACTGTGATATGAAGTGTGCAAAGTAACATATTTAGCAACTGCGTGAAAGTGAATAGCACATAACATCTAGTGGTACAATACGCGTCACACGATAGGATTGTTTTCAATACAATATCGATACTTTCAAGGCTAGTATGATCGTTATCGATACCGATACGATACTTCTAAACGGAACTTTTTAATTGTTACATTTTATTAATTATTACAACTATTCAGTATAGGTTATTTGTATTGTATACATAAAATAATCTCTTTCTTTAAATAAACAAAATTACCAGGGAAAAAAACATATTAGTACCGATATTTTTATTTGAGTATCGATACTTTTCGATGCTCACATCAGTATCGATATATCCGCTTTGGAGAGCGTTTTCAAAAAGCTACGTTTTGTCAGTGTGGACCGAAGGCCAAAACGGAGAGAAAGAGATGCCCAGTAAACACAGAACGTTCCCATAACGTTCCCATATGGATCCCGTTTGGCTATTTTTGTGGGGAACCAAATAAGAACGTTCTCTTTTGGTTGTGTTTTTGTAACCTAAAGAGAACCTTCCCAGAACGTTCCCTGCAGGTTATTTTTAGAGGTTTTTTTTTATAAGGTTTATTTGTATATTTCGTTACTGCGCGCCTCTGATCTGATCTTTCTTCAGTCTTCCACAGAAAGACGCGCACTCGCGTAATTTAAAAATTAACGGTCATTTCATTTTTACCGACTGACTAACATTAGTTTATCGATCTTTATTGAATAATATGTTATAATTAATAAATATACCAGTGTAAATAGTGTGATTTGAGAGAGATTTGACACGTAATTGAACACAACATGATGTTAACGAGGAGTTTAGTTTACTGACCAAAAGAGAGAAGCGTTCGGTTAATTCAGTGCTAAGAAAATAATGCAGTGTCATCCCAGTTAAAGTCATCTTTATTCATTATTAATGTCTGTCAATAAAATTCATATTTAAACCACATATTGTGTTGAAGTCATTGTTATTTGGCACTTAAACGTAAAGCCTGGTTGTGGTGTCAGTGATACAAGTTACGAAATGTACATATTAATGCATAATTCAATCTGATTTAATCCTCCATATGAAGGTTTATGTGCTTGAATTATTTATATTGATTAAATAAGTTCAAAACAAGACATGGATTGTAGCAGCGACTGATTATTGACGTCCATTCATCCTTTTTCCAGCCGCTTATACCCTATGGGACGCTTATACCCTATGGGCCGCTTATACCCTATGGGCCGCTTATACCCTATGGGCCGCTTATACCCTATGGGCCGCTTATACCCTATGGGACGCTTATACCCTATGGGACGCTTATACCCTATGGGACGCTTATACCCTATGGGCCGCTTATACCCTATGGGACGCTTATACCCTATGGGACGCTTATACCCTATGGGACGCTTATACCCTATGGGACGCTTATACCCTATGGGTCGCTTATACCCTATGGGTCGCTTATACCCTATGGGTCGCTTATACCCTATGGGACGCTTATACCCTATGGGACGCTTATACCCTATGGGACGCTTATACCCTATGGGTCGCTTATACCCTATGGGTCGCTTATACCCTATGGGTCGCTTATACCCTATGGGACGCTTATACCCTATGGGACGCTTATACCCTATGGGACGCTTATACCCTATGGGACGCTTATACCCTATGGGTCGCTTATACCCTATGGGTCGCTTATACCCTATGGGTCGCTTATACCCTATGGGACGCTTATACCCTATGGGACGCTTATACCCTATGGGACGCTTATACCCTATGGGACGCTTATACCCTATGGGTCGCTTATACCCTATGGGTCGCTTATACCCTATGGGACGCTTATACCCTATGGGACGCTTATACCCTATGGGTCGCTTATACCCTATGGGTCGCTTATACCCTATGGGCCGCTTATACCCTATGGGACGATTACTGGCGTACCGCAGGGTCAATGATATCGGAGTAAAGAGGTTAGGGGAACGTTCTGGGAAGGTTAGGGGAACGTTCTCCAAACCAACAGGGAACGTTCTATTTACGTAAAGAAAACTTTCCTGGCTAACCAATAGAGAACGTTAGGATGCCTGTTCTGGGAACCAGAAAGTGTTTTCTGGGGGCGTTTTCAAACGAAAACTTATTAGTGTGGACATGGCCTAAGAATAAACAGAACGATATCGTCCACTGGTGTGATATAGTTATGATTCTTGGTGTGACCAAGCCTTAACACTTAAAAAGATTTTAAGTGTAGTCAGATGAAGTAAACCAAACATACATTACAAGTGTGTAACTTAAAAGTGTGCTTTACATACACTTTTATGTCTACTGTCAGTCATGTTTGTTTTCATGGACTTCTAGATCCCATAAACACTAATCATCACAGCCTCATGTCTTTCAGTTCATCACCATTGTATACTTAAGCCCTATATCAAATCATATAAAAGGAATATTTACAGTTACAATACATTTGAAATTGATTATTTCATGTATAAAATGTGGGTAATACATTACAAATAACTTTGTTATACATTTATTATTCTTATACTTTAAATAATCCATACGTCTATGTCTGATGAGTAAATTTAAAAGAGTATGAAAGATGGGTTCAAGCTAACTAAATACACAGATAGTGTGTTAAAAGCACATTTTTAGTTCATATGGTGTGTATAAATAGCCCAGTATACACTTAAGATAATTTAATAATATTTTTAGTAGGCTATAAGTCCAAATTAGTGCGCGAAAACAAAGCACTTTAAGTATATTATGGAAATGTACTGAAATAATGTGTTTTATTGCAGTTTTTCACCTTGGCAATCAAACAAACGAACATATAAAGAGAAACAACGTCGCTAAACGTTTATTTCAGTCAGAAAAGACACACAAATAGCTCTGTTCCAGATGAAAACAATAGAAATTACCCTATAAATGTTGCTTTAACAAGCTGTGTTTTATCCGAAGCACCGAACCGAGGAGAGGAGACGCTGGGATGGCGCGTGCGTGACGTCATCGACGCGCGGCGAAAACGCCACAAATTTGCTGCAGAGTTCTTCTTCTTCTTCTTCTTTGGTGTTTATTGGCGGTTGGCAACCTAGCTTATTGGTGCATTACCGCCACCAACTGGAATGGAACATGGATCTAGTTATTTGCTTTAATACAAATATAAATAAACATAAAAAATAAGCAGAAACAAATAAACAAACTGGACATAAAACAGAACAAATAAATTAAAAAATAAACAAAACACTATATTCTTTTATATAATTTACTTTCTTTCATAAATGTAATAATTTCATCATACAGCTGATTCCATTAATAGTCCTGATAAAGTAAGGACATGTTTTATTTCTTCAGTGATTGAATGAGGAGACATCTCTCATGTAAACATTCCCCAGTTGATGTTGTCCAGTGTTATATAGTGTACTGTAGTCCAGTATGACCTATCCTCATCCCAGTTATGATCCTTCCTTCTCCTCGATTCCTGCTCTCCTTCCTCCCAGCACCAGCTTGTTTTTGTATATTGTATAAATGTCTACCGGTTTTATGATCATCCCAATATGCCTGCCATACTGCATATGCTCTTATGAGTACTTTAGCTTCAGTTTTACTTAATGGGACCTGATAATCTACTTACTTTATTCTTAGAGATTGTTTAGCCAGAGTATCCGCCTTCTCACCTTCTTCTACCCAAATTAAATTAGTAGAAATACCCATAATTTCCATATTATACACCTTACAGAATATCTCATTGATAATATCCATCCTAACTAATGACCTGCCAGATCGTACACTTTCAAGTGATGAGAAGCTGTCTGATGCAATGACAGTATAATAACATTTGGCAAAGGGAATGCTGCGAGTACACAGTGCATACTGCCTAATATTTTTAAGAATAGTGTGGGAAATAGAATATACAATATTCAACAAACGCTACAATGTCACATGAAAAACATTGAACATTCATTTAAAACAAATACTGACCATTATTTTAATGTGGAAACCTGAGTGCAAATGTCCTACCTTTCGACTGTAACCCATAAAATCTGTTTCTTGCTGTAAAATCAAGTTAATTCTGTGAAATTAAATAATGTTTTTCACTTAAAATCAATTTATTTTATTTAGCTTGATAACATATATACATATATATGCTTATAATTAACTGGCTTGACGAAAATAAACCATGGTTTACTACAAATAAAACCAAAAAACCATGGTTATTGTAGTAAAACCATGGTAACCGCAAATTAACCACGGTTTTTCTTCTCTAACCACAGTTTAACCATGGTATTTGTGGTAAAACTGTAGTTAAATGGTATTCAATTAGCCAAAAAACCATGGTTACTACATTTTTACTACAATAAAACCATGGTTAATTTTTGTAAGGGTAAGTGAAAAATATTTATGTTTGAATCAAATTGACTAAATTAAGCTGGCTATAGGGATTCAAGTTCCAATATAGCTCCTTACAGGAACACCTATCACTTTTTACTAGAATACTTAAAGGATTAGTTCAGTTTTAAATAAACTTTTGCTGATAGTTTCCTCACCCCCACGTCATCCAAGATGTCCATGTCTTTCTTTCTGCAGTCGAAAAGAAATGAAGGTTTTTGATGAAAGCATTCCAGGATGTTTCTCCATATAATGGACTTCAATGGGCTCCAAACGGCTCAAGGTCCAAATGACAGTTTCAGTGCAGCTTCAGACGATGAATAAGGGTCTTATCTAGCCAAACCATCAGTTTCTGTGAGAAACCCAGCAGTATTTATGCTGTTATTTTACCTCTTATCAGACGAATGTGATCATCTCTGAGCTCCGCCATAACTTCCGCTTAATGAGGTCAAAATACGAGCGTGGTCATAGATATATCGATCATAGATGCCTCATTCTACTGATCCGTGCAGGCGCTAATGAGGCATCTACGTATACATCTATGACCTCGCTCGTATTTTGACCTCACTTAGCGGAAGTTTGGACCTTGAACCGTTTGGACCCATTGAAGTCCATTATATGGAGAAATATCCTGGAATGTTTTCATCAAAAACCTTCATTTCTTTTCGACTGCAGAAAGAAAGACACGGACATCTTGGATGACGTGGGGGTGAGGAAACTATCAGCAAAAGTTTATTTAAAAGTGAACTAATCCTTTAAATACAGCAATTGTGCAATAATCAATATATTTATTTATTTGGACTCAAATAAATGGTTGTGGCATCTATTGATTAACTCGCACTACGGTTTGCCATCCCCTTAAAAACCTCTTTCTTAGGCTAGTTAACATTTCCCTCATTCATGTGTTGAGCGCCACCTTGAGGAGCCATGAAGTAGCGACGCAGGGAAATCTATTTAGCACACCTTATTTTACTAATTCAAATATCAATATTTGGCGCCAGAGTATCGATTCTCATATCGCACAGAGGACATTTTGTCCCACCTCAGCATTTGTATTACAATGACATGAAATAATGAACTCAACAATATATACAAATAATACTTAATGCAAACTGTCATGCTAGCAAAAGCCATAGAATCGTCCACATTGCCTGACAAGAACAAATGCGTAAAAATTATTTGGGGTTTTTAATGAATAAATGTGAAGGGTAAAACAGTGAATGTTGTAGACAGACAGCCATTCAATCTCAGTCAATAAGGTCACGTATATTTTTAGCCGTTCAGAAGCTCTAATGGGAAATTTAAAACATGGAAATGCCCAAAAGTATTCATAATACTTCATCTAACAGCATTCAGCCTAACAAAATACAGAAATCAGATCACAGTCAAAATTGAACAGATAAATCCAACTTTATTGCTCAAAATATTAAAGCAGGGTTAATCATGTGGGGGGGAAAAGGCTTCATTACTTTTTTGATTTTCCCCAGTCTTAGAAAGCCACACACTCACGTGATATAAAATAGAATGGTCATTTCGGTTTAGTTTTTTTTGCTCTTTTAGGAACTTTGATCTGAAACTCACATTTGAAACGGCTGGTCTTAAGCCCGGGACACACCGGTCGGGCGTCGTAGGGGAGCATGAACTCTGATTGGCTGTTCAGTTTAGTCACTGCACGAGAATATTAATACAACGATCAAAGAAGTCAAACGATATAGACAAATATATCTTTACACGCAGGAGCAGAACACGTGTGCTAGTTGACAGTCGACTATAGTCCTTTTAGCGTTTCCACCAAGGAAAAGTGATGGTTCAGAACCAGAGCCTAGTTTCAAATCGTCTTTCCACACCCAAAGCACCAGCTCTGAACCAGGAGAAGTGGTTCTTAAGTAGCAGCAGAACATTGCTGGCCTGGAAGTAAGAACCACAAACAAGACCAACACAAACTTGTGACCGCCATTTTTGAAACAGCAGCTAATGGAGCTAACAGCTGCTCGATTGTAATCTCCGTCTATACAAATGACGGCGAGCTGCACGAAAGCGTTGGATTCGCTGTGATTTGATGCTGATGTAGGATCTTAACGGACAACTCCGGTGAAAAATGAACCTAGGGGTAATTAACACATGGATCGTAGATCGTTCTCTGGGATGCGTTTTCATGAAAATCGAATGTAAAGAGTTTTATCTCTAAAAACAGATTAGCTTATAACACTAGTCTATGGGGCATAGAATAAGTCCATTTAAATCGCTAGTTAATACCACTAACAAGGCTCAAAATAGTCTCACACTAACACGGTAGCATAATGAGGGTCCCTACATGCAAACCGAAGCATTGAGAACTTTGTAAGTGAACAAACAGTTTAATAAGAAGATACTTTATAAAGACAGAACATTACGCGTATACAGACAGGAGAGAAAACAGCCATCTTGGAAAACAGTCTCGACGAGTCGAGCCACGAACGTTGTGCTAAACTGTGATAATTCCTATCGACCAGCTCACTTAGCACAGCGTTCGTACTTTATAAAGTATCTTCTTATTAAACTGTTTGTACACTTACAAAGTTCTCAATGCTTCGGTTTGCATGTAGGGACCCTTATTATGCTACCGTGTTAGTGTGAGACTATTTTGAGCCTTGTTAGTGGTATTAACTAGCCATTTAATTTTACTTATTTTATGCCGCATATACTAGCGTTATAAGCTAATCTGTTTTTAGAGATAAAACTCTTTACATTCGATTTTCATGAAAACACATCCCAGATAACGATTTACTCGGTAACCATGTGTTAATTACCCCTAGGTTCATTTTTCACCGGAGTTGTCCTTTAAAGCCATGAGCATCAATAGTAACGCAACGCTCGGCATTATTGGTGGAAGGCTTGTTGGAGATGTGCAGACCGATCGCCGTATGACATCAGAGTACAGCGAGAGCACACGACTCCTTATGCTTTTCAATCGCTCTTGCGGTACTTTGATGTCATACGCTGATCGGTCTGCGCAGCGCCGATGCATCTCGAACACGCCGTGTGTGTGTTTCCCACTGAGAGAGATGAGACGTATACAGTGACGTAAGACTGGCTCTGTGGCGGCTCTCTAGCCCGTGGAAAGACAAACCGGTTCTTAGAAGACTCGTCAGTCGAACCAACTCCGAACAGGCACTAGCACTAGCTCTGAACTAGCACCCGGTTCATTCTGGTGGAAAAGGTGTAATAGTGTGTTCAGGTGTAGCTTTTTGGCCCCCGAAGCAGGCGACAACACAGTCTGCTTTCATCAGCACTAATTCTTTGGCGTCGGTTTGGTGTGTCCCTACCCTTAAAGATGAACTTCATTCACTTGCTGGATCTGAAGATGAACTGCTTACTTTAGACATTTGTTTTTTGTATGACTGAGTAGAGAATTCAACCGAGCAAAACTTTTCCCACACGGAGGGCAGTGATAATGTCCAGTGTGGGTATTCATGTGACTCTTAAGGGTACCTATTTGTGCAAATCTCTTCCCACACTGATCACATGTGTGCGGTTTCTCTCCAGTGTGGATTTTCATGTGATCCTTAAGGGTACCGATTTGTGCAAATCTCTTCCCGCACTGATCACATGTGTGCGGTTTATCTCCCGTGTGGATTTTCATGTGACTCTTAAGGTGTCCTTTTTGCGTGAAACTCATCCCACATTGATCGCATGTGTGTGGCTTCTCTCCAGTGTGGATTTTCATGTGACCCTTAAGGTGTCCTTTCCGTGCAAAACTCTTCCCGCACTGATCACATGTAAAAGGCTTCTCTCCGGTGTGAACCCGCTCGTGTGTTTTCCGATGTTCCGACTGACTGAATCTCTTGTCACAGTGTGAACACTTGTAAGGTTTCTCTCCAGTGTGAGTTCTCTGGTGCCGCTTCAGTTGAGCACCATCAAAAAAGATATTCCCACAATCGAAGCACATGTGATTCTTCACACCAGTGTGTCTTTCCTTGTGTTTTTTTAAGGCACTCCGCTCACTAAAACTCTTTCCACACAAAGAGCACACATGAGGCTTCTCCTTTAAATGAATTTTCAGGTGGCTCTTCAAGTAGTCTGCCCCAACAAAGTTTTTCCCGCACTGATCACAGTTAAATGGTCTTTCTCCAGAATGACAACGCAGATGTGATTTAAAAGTGCTTGCCTGTCTGAAACTCTTCCCGCACTGATCACATGAGTACGGCTTCTCTCCGGTGTGGATCTTCATGTGTTCCCTAAGGCCTCCTTTGTTTCTGTAACTCATCCCGCACTGATCACACATGTGCGGCTTCTCTCCGGTGTGGATTTTCATGTGTTCCCTAAGGCCTCCTTTGTTTCTGTAACTCTTCCCGCACTGATCACACGTGTGTGGCTTCTCTCCGGTGTGGATTTTCATGTGAAGTTTAAGACTTTGTTTGTATGGGAAACTCTTTCCACACTGAGAGCAGGTGTAAGATTTTTTGGCTCTTCTTTTCAATAAAAAATTACTATCACTTTGTGAGCGACTCAAAGATTTTTTTCCAGTTCTGACATGTTTCTCCTCCGCTTCCTTCAGTTCTTCATTCTTGTCCATCTGGTCTAAAATTAAATAAAGAAAGTTTTCATTTTCTGTAAATAATAAAGAAAATAGCCCTGATGTAATAGCAGAAATAATAGAAAAGCTACACAACGCCTCCACTGTAGACTAATAAAAAAAAATGTAAAAATTTTTTATTCCACACAAGTACTGTCCCAACCTAGCCTAGTTAACAAACACAAAAATTGTATGAATATGACTAATACTGATGAATAAATAGGCCTATAAAGGTAAAGCTATTAAATAGCAGATTTTGGTACAATAAAGTAGCCACCACACTAACTGAAAAATATACAAAGTAACAAAGTGAAAATAAAGTGGCATTTTGGGGTTATGGAAACAACAGCGAACCAAAACGTGGCATTGGTGTATGGTTACACCCCTACTAATAAAGGCAGGAATCTGGAGAATCGGTGCGCCTCAGAACGGACGGACACTGCACTAGTGATACAAAACACGAGTGCGATTGCTGTATTCACACCTGCCCAAAAGATCCGCACCAAGGGAGAAAACGAATTGAGTTTGATTCAATCGAACCAAACAAGACAGGTGTGAATACACCACACACTAGACTTCAAACACATCTCTTTAACTTGTCTGTATTGTATAGTAACAACATAAAAGTGACTTGAAAGGTAACTTGACAATTTATTTAAAACAAAAACAAAGGAAAATTGAGTTTCAGGCTCCATTTTGTCAAGTTAACTTTATTTATATAGTGCTTTTTACAATGCAGATTGTTTCAAAGCAGCTTCACAGTGTTAGACAGGAAAATTATGCGACAGAATTTGATTCGGCTGTACAGCCGCTCTGGAGAAAACGGTGATGTCATCAGCTCATTTCAATTATCATACAGTGACAATGCGGGCAGATCAGTAATTTAGTTTCACATTTATATGAATATTTAGTAAAAAATGTAGTGTCCCCAACTGAGCAAGCCAAGCCAAAGGCGACAGTGGCAAGGAAGCAAAACTCCATCAGGTGAACTAATGGAGAAAAATAAACCTTGGGAGAAACCAGGCTCAGTCGGGGTGCCAGTTCTCCTCTGGCCATCATGCCATGTCGGTGAGACAATTATTAGATAGGGATATTCGAAAGAAAGATCGGAGTTATCACGCCAGAGACGGGTTTATTGAGGATGCCGTGTCGATGAGGCAATTATTAGATAGGGATATTCGAAAGAAAGATCGGAGTCATCACGCCAGAGACGGGTTTATTGAGGATGCCGTGTCGGTGAGACAATTATTAGATAGGGATATTCGAAAGAAAGATCGGAGTCATCACGCCAGAGACGGGTTTATTGAGGATGCCGTGTCGATGAGGCAATTATTAGATAGGGATATTCGAAGGATCGGAGTCATCACGCCGGGGACGGGTTTATTGAGGATGCCTTGTCGATGAGGCAATGATTAGATAGGGATATTCGAAGGATCGGAGTCATCACGCCAGAGACGGGTTTATTGATGATGCCTTGTCGATGAGGCAATTATTAGATAGGGATATTCGAAGGATCGGAGTCATCACGCCAGAGACGGTTTATTGAGGATGCCTTGTCGATGAGGCAATTATTAGATAGGAATATTCGAAAGATTGGAGTCATCACGCCGGGGACGGGTTTATTGATGATGCCTTGTCGATGAGGCAAATATTAGATATGAATATTCGAAAGTTAGGAGTCATCACGCCGGAGACAGTTTATTGAGGATGCCTTGTCGATGAGGCAATTATTAGATAGGGATATTCGAAAGATTGGAGTCACCATGCCGGAGACGGGTTTATTGATGATGCCTTGTCGATGAGGCAATGATTAGATAGGGATATTCGAAGGATCGGAGTCATCACGCCAGAGACGGGTTTATTGATGATGCCTTGTCGATGAGGCAATTATTAGATAGGGATATTCGAAGGATCGGAGTCATCACGCCAGAGACGGTTTATTGAGGATGCCTTGTCGATGAGGCAATTATTAGATAGGAATATTCGAAAGATTGGAGTCATCACGCCGGGGACGGGTTTATTGATGATGCCTTGTCGATGAGGCAATTATTAGATAGGAATATTCGAAAGTTCGGAGTCATCACGCCGGAGACAGTTTATTGAGGATGCCTTGTCGATGAGGCAATTATTAGATAGGGATATTCGAAAGATTGGAGTCACCATGCCGGAGACGGGTTTATTGATGATGCCTTGTCGATGAGGCAATTATTAGATAGGAATATTCGAAAGATCGGAGTCACCATGCCGGAGACGGTATATTGAGGATGCCGTGTCGATGAGGCAATTATTAGATAGGAATATTCGAAAGATCGGAGTCACCATGCCGGAGACGGGTTTATTGAGGATGCCGTGTCGATGAGGAAACTATTAGATAGGAATATTCGATAGATCGGAATCATCACGCCAGAGACGGGTTTATTGAGGATGCCGTGTGGATGAGGCAATTATTAGATAGGAATATTCGAAAGATCGGAGTCATCACGCCAGAGACGGGTTTATTGAGGATGCCGTGTCGATGAGGCAATTATTAGACAGGGATATTCGAAAGATTGGAGTCACCATGCCGGAGACGGGTTTATTGAGGATGCCGTGTGGATGAGGCAATTATTAGATAGGGATATTCGAAAGATTGGAGTCATCACGCCGGAGACGGTTTATTGAGGATGCCGTGTCGATGAGGAAACTATTAGATAGGAATATTCGATAGATCGGAATCATCACGCCAGAGACGGGTTTATTGAGGATGCCGTGTGGATGAGGCAATTATTAGATAGGGATATTCGAAAGATTGGAGTCACCATGCCGGAGACGGGTTTATTGAGGATGCCGTGTGGATGAGGCAATTATTAGATAGGGATATTCGAAGGATCGGAGTCACCATGCCGGAGACGGGTTTATTGATGATGCCTTGTCGATGAGGCAATTATTAGATAGGAATATTCGAAAGATCGGAGTCATCACGCCGGAGACGGTTTATTGAGGATGTCGTGTGGATGAGGCAATTATTAGATAGGGATATTCGAAAGATTGGAGTCACCATGCCGGAGACGGGTTTATTGAGGATGCCGTGTGGATGAGGCAATTATTAGACAGGGATATTCGAAAGATTGGAGTCACCATGCCGGAGACGGGTTTATTGAGGATGCCGTGTGGATGAGGCAATTATTAGATAGGGATATTCGAAAGATTGGAGTCACCATGCCGGGGACGGGTTTATTGAGGATGCCGTGTCGATGAGGCAATTATTAGATAGGAATATTCGAAAGATTGTAGTCATCACGCCGGAGACGGTTTATTGAGGATGCCGTGTGGATGAGGCAATTATTAGATAGGGATATTCGAAAGATAGGAGTCACCATGCCGGAGACGGGTTTATTGAGGATGCCGTGTGGATGAGGCAATTATTAGATAGGGATATTCGAAAGATTGGAGTCACCATGCCGGAGACGGGTTTATTGAGGATGCCGTGTGGATGAGGCAATTATTAGATAGGGATATTCGAAAGATTGGAGTCATCATGCCGGAGACGGTTTATTGAGGATGCCGTGTGGATGAGGCAATTATTAGATAGGAATATTCGAAAGATCGGAGTCATCACGCCGGAGACGGTTTATTGAGGATGCCGTGTCGATGAGGCAATTATTAGATAGGAATATTCGAAAGATCGGAGTCACCATGCCGGAGACGGGTTTATTGAGGATGCCGTGTCGATGAGGAAACTATTAGATAGGAATATTCGATAGATCGGAATCATCACGCCAGAGACGGGTTTATTGAGGATGCCGTGTGGATGAGGCAATTATTAGATAGGAATATTCGAAAGATCGGAGTCATCACGCCAGAGACGGGTTTATTGAGGATGCCGTGTCGATGAGGCAATTATTAGACAGGGATATTCGAAAGATTGGAGTCACCATGCCGGAGACGGGTTTATTGAGGATGCCGTGTGGATGAGGCAATTATTAGATAGGGATATTCGAAAGATTGGAGTCATCACGCCGGAGACGGTTTATTGAGGATGCCGTGTCGATGAGGAAACTATTAGATAGGAATATTCGATAGATCGGAATCATCACGCCAGAGACGGGTTTATTGAGGATGCCGTGTGGATGAGGCAATTATTAGATAGGGATATTCGAAAGATTGGAGTCACCATGCCGGAGACGGGTTTATTGAGGATGCCGTGTGGATGAGGCAATTATTAGATAGGGATATTCGAAGGATCGGAGTCACCATGCCGGAGACGGGTTTATTGATGATGCCTTGTCGATGAGGCAATTATTAGATAGGAATATTCGAAAGATCGGAGTCATCACGCCGGAGACGGTTTATTGAGGATGCCGTGTGGATGAGGCAATTATTAGATAGGGATATTCGAAAGATTGGAGTCACCATGCCGGAGACGGGTTTATTGAGGATGCCGTGTGGATGAGGCAATTATTAGACAGGGATATTCGAAAGATTGGAGTCACCATGCCGGAGACGGGTTTATTGAGGATGCCGTGTGGATGAGGCAATTATTAGATAGGGATATTCGAAAGATTGGAGTCACCATGCCGGGGACGGGTTTATTGAGGATGCCGTGTCGATGAGGCAATTATTAGATAGGAATATTCGAAAGATTGTAGTCATCACGCCGGAGACGGTTTATTGAGGATGCCGTGTGGATGAGGCAATTATTAGATAGGGATATTCGAAAGATTGGAGTCACCATGCCGGAGACAGGTTTATTGAGGATGCCGTGTGGATGAGGCAATAATTAGATAGGGATATTCGAAAGATTGGAGTCATCATGCCGGAGACGGTTTATTGAGGATGCCGTGTGGATGAGGCAATTATTAGATAGGGATATTCGAAGGATCGGAGTCACCATGCCGGAGACGGGTTTATTGATGATGCCTTGTCGATGAGGCAATTATTAGATAGGAATATTCGAAAGATTGGAGTCATCACGCCGGGGACGGGTTTATTGATGATGCCTTGTCGATGAGGCAATTATTAGATAGGAATATTCGAAAGTTCGGAGTCATCACGCCGGAGACAGTTTATTGAGGATGCCTTTGTCGATGAGGCAATTATTAGATAGGGATATTCGAAAGATTGGAGTCACCATACCGGAGACGGGTTTATTGATGATGCCTTGTCGATGAGGCAATTATTAGATAGGAATATTCGAAAGATCGGAGTCACCATGCCGGAGACGGTATATTGAGGATGCCGTGTCGATGAGGCAATTATTAGATAGGAATATTCGAAAGATCGGAGTCACCATGCCGGAGACGGGTTTATTGAGGATGCCGTGTCGATGAGGAAACTATTAGATAGGAATATTCGATAGATCGGAATCATCACGCCAGAGACGGGTTTATTGAGGATGCCGTGTGGATGAGGCAATTATTAGATAGGAATATTCGAAAGATCGGAGTCATCACGCCAGAGACGGGTTTATTGAGGATGCCGTGTCGATGAGGCAATTATTAGACAGGGATATTCGAAAGATTGGAGTCACCATGCCGGAGACGGGTTTATTGAGGATGCCGTGTGGATGAGGCAATTATTAGATAGGGATATTCGAAAGATTGGAGTCATCACGCCGGAGACGGTTTATTGAGGATGCCGTGTCGATGAGGAAACTATTAGATAGGAATATTCGATAGATCGGAATCATCACGCCAGAGACGGGTTTATTGAGGATGCCGTGTGGATGAGGCAATTATTAGATAGGGATATTCGAAAGATTGGAGTCACCATGCCGGAGACGGGTTTATTGAGGATGCCGTGTGGATGAGGCAATTATTAGATAGGGATATTCGAAGGATCGGAGTCACCATGCCGGAGACGGGTTTATTGATGATGCCTTGTCGATGAGGCAATTATTAGATAGGAATATTCGAAAGATCGGAGTCATCACGCCGGAGACGGTTTATTGAGGATGTCGTGTGGATGAGGCAATTATTAGATAGGGATATTCGAAAGATTGGAGTCACCATGCCGGAGACGGGTTTATTGAGGATGCCGTGTGGATGAGGCAATTATTAGACAGGGATATTCGAAAGATTGGAGTCACCATGCCGGAGACGGGTTTATTGAGGATGCCGTGTGGATGAGGCAATTATTAGATAGGGATATTCGAAAGATTGGAGTCACCATGCCGGGGACGGGTTTATTGAGGATGCCGTGTCGATGAGGCAATTATTAGATAGGAATATTCGAAAGATTGTAGTCATCACGCCGGAGACGGTTTATTGAGGATGCCGTGTGGATGAGGCAATTATTAGATAGGGATATTCGAAAGATAGGAGTCACCATGCCGGAGACGGGTTTATTGAGGATGCCGTGTGGATGAGGCAATTATTAGATAGGGATATTCGAAAGATTGGAGTCACCATGCCGGAGACGGGTTTATTGAGGATGCCGTGTGGATGAGGCAATTATTAGATAGGGATATTCGAAAGATTGGAGTCATCATGCCGGAGACGGTTTATTGAGGATGCCGTGTGGATGAGGCAATTATTAGATAGGAATATTCGAAAGATCGGAGTCATCACGCCGGAGACGGTTTATTGAGGATGCCGTGTCGATGAGGCAATTATTAGATAGGAATATTCGAAAGATCGGAGTCACCATGCCGGAGACGGGTTTATTGAGGATGCCGTGTCGATGAGGAAACTATTAGATAGGAATATTCGATAGATCGGAATCATCACGCCAGAGACGGGTTTATTGAGGATGCCGTGTGGATGAGGCAATTATTAGATAGGAATATTCGAAAGATCGGAGTCATCACGCCAGAGACGGGTTTATTGAGGATGCCGTGTCGATGAGGCAATTATTAGACAGGGATATTCGAAAGATTGGAGTCACCATGCCGGAGACGGGTTTATTGAGGATGCCGTGTGGATGAGGCAATTATTAGATAGGGATATTCGAAAGATTGGAGTCATCACGCCGGAGACGGTTTATTGAGGATGCCGTGTCGATGAGGAAACTATTAGATAGGAATATTCGATAGATCGGAATCATCACGCCAGAGACGGGTTTATTGAGGATGCCGTGTGGATGAGGCAATTATTAGATAGGGATATTCGAAAGATTGGAGTCACCATGCCGGAGACGGGTTTATTGAGGATGCCGTGTGGATGAGGCAATTATTAGATAGGGATATTCGAAGGATCGGAGTCACCATGCCGGAGACGGGTTTATTGATGATGCCTTGTCGATGAGGCAATTATTAGATAGGAATATTCGAAAGATCGGAGTCATCACGCCGGAGACGGTTTATTGAGGATGCCGTGTGGATGAGGCAATTATTAGATAGGGATATTCGAAAGATTGGAGTCACCATGCCGGAGATGGGTTTATTGAGGATGCCGTGTGGATGAGGCAATTATTAGACAGGGATATTCGAAAGATTGGAGTCACCATGCCGGAGACGGGTTTATTGAGGATGCCGTGTGGATGAGGCAATTATTAGATAGGGATATTCGAAAGATTGGAGTCACCATGCCGGGGACGGGTTTATTGAGGATGCCGTGTCGATGAGGCAATTATTAGATAGGAATATTCGAAAGATTGTAGTCATCACGCCGGAGACGGTTTATTGAGGATGCCGTGTGGATGAGGCAATTATTAGATAGGGATATTCGAAAGATTGGAGTCACCATGCCGGAGACAGGTTTATTGAGGATGCCGTGTGGATGAGGCAATTATTAGATAGGGATATTCGAAAGATTGGAGTCATCACGCCGGAGACGGTTTATTGAGGATGCCGTGTGGATGAGGCAATTATTAGATAGGGATATTCGAAAGATTGGAGTCACCATGCCGGGGACGGGTTTATTGAGGATGCCGTGTCGATGAGGCAATTATTAGATAGGAATATTCGAAGGATCGGAGTCATCATGCCGGAGACGGGTTTATTGAGGATGCCGTGTGGATGAGGCAATTATTAGATAGGAATATTCGAAAGATTGGAGTCACCATGCCGGAGACAGGTTTATTGAGGATGCCGTGTCGATGAGGCAATTATTAGATAGGGATATTCGAAAGATCGGAGTCATCACGCCGGAGACGGGTTTATTGAGGATGCCCTGTCGATGAGGCAATTTCAGGGGGAGTCTAATTTTGTACCCAGTTAATGGAAAGTGTCCCGTAAATTATTTGCTGCTTTAACGGTTTCACAGCTCTTATGATTGTACTGTCTACATCCATAAAATCTGACGAACTGCTTTAAGTTTTATAATCTTAATGTTCTACGGCATAATTAGTGAAGAATCAAGAATAAACACCAACCTGTTTGTTCTTCAGTATCTTCTTGTTTTATTCTGTAGGGTTCTGGACCACCTCTTTGTTCTTCAGAACTTCCCTGCTTTATTCTGAAGGGTTCTGGACCACCTCTTTGTTCTTCAGTACTTTCCTGCTTTATTCTGAAGGGTTCTGGACCACCTCTTTGTTCTTCAGTATCTTCCTGCTTTATTCTGAAGGGTTCTGGACCACCTCTTTGTTCTTCAGTATCTTCCTGCTTTTTTCTGAAAGGTTCTGGACCACCTCTTTGTTCTTTAGTATCTTCCTGCTTTATTCTGAAGGGTTCTGGACCACCTCTTTGTTCTTCAGTATCTTCTTGTTTTATTTTGAAGGGTTCTGGACCACCTCTTTGTTCTTCAGTACTTTCCTGCTTTATTCTGAAGGGTTCTGGACCACCTCTTTGTTCTTCAGTATCTTCCTGTTTTATTCTGAAGGTTTCTAGATAACATTGTTGTTCTTCAGTATCTTCCTGCTTTATTCTGAAGGGTTCTGGACCAGCTCTTTGTTCTTCAGTATCTTCTTGTTTTATTTTGAAGGGTTCTGGACCACCTCTTTGTTCTTCAGTACTTTCCTGCTTTATTCTGAAGGGTTCTGGACCACCTCTTTGTTCTTCAGTACTTTCCTGCTTTATTCTGAAGGGTTCTGGACCACCTCTTTGTTCTTCAGTATCTTCCTGCTTTATTCTGAAGGGTTCTGGACCAGCTCTTTGTTCTTTAGTATCTTCCTGCTTTATTCTGAAGGGTTCTAGACCACCTCTTTGTTCTTTAGTATCTTCTTGCTTTATTCTGAAGGGTTCTGGACCACCTCTTTGTTCTTCAGTACTTTCCTGCTTTATTCTGAAGGGTTCTGGACCACCTCTTTGTTCTTCAGTATCTTCCTGCTTTATTCTGAAGGTTTCTAGATAACATTGTTGTTCTTCAGTATCTTCCTGCTTTATTCTGAAGGGTTCTAGACCACCTCTTTGTTCTTTAGTATCTTCCTGCTTTATTCTGAAGGGTTCTAGATAACATTGTTGTTCTTCAGTATCTTCCAGCTTTATTCTGCAGGGCTTTGGATAATTCATGTTTTATATGTTTTTTCATAAACTCTGTCTTCTTCCCCAGTAGCAATATGGCAAATTCCACCATCTACTGGTGAACTGCTGTGGGAGGAGTTTCACTGAAGATGAACTGCTGTGGGAGGAGCTTCACTGAAGATGAACAGCTGTGGGAGGAGCTTTACTGAAGATGAACTGCTGTGGGAGGGGCTTCACTGATGATGAACTGCTGTGGGAGGAGCTTCACTGAAGGTGAACTGCTGTGGGAGGAGCTTCACTGAAGATGAACTGCTGTGGGAGGAGCTTCACTGAAGATGAACTGCTGTGGGAGGAGCTTCACTGAAGGTGAACTTAACAGAAGCAGATCTGCAAAAAGAAAAAAAATTAATTCGTTTTTGAATTGATATTTTCCTTAATTTACATTTTAAAGCAGCACTAGGTAGGTTTTGCTCTCGGGGTCCCCCTACAGTTGGGAAACAGTATTGTCCTGTCGTAAACTCTGTCATCCTACATCATCGCACGTGCATTTGTTGTTGACATGACAACTATGATAGCCCTGAACACTGCAGGAGGAGTTCACATGCAGGTGTTCTGCTTGCGTCGCGTGTGAAATGTCTTCATCCCAGGTACAGTGGCATATGTTTCAGCATGTCATATGAGTATAATTTCTTTATTTTTTTTATTTTTTTTCAAACGCCAAATGATCGCGATGCTCACGTTTACAAGCCAGCGTCATTATAGTAGTCTAGGTTACCGTTTTACAGAATCTATATGATACTTCAATTCAATGTTTGAGTGGTAGGTCATAACCATATATCGTCAATATAATATCAAGCTACCATAGATGAATCTTCACATTTGAAAAATCGATTTGCATTATAGCTTGAGGCAAGACAAATAAACAAATATCACAGACATGTTAGGTATCCTAAAATATGATTTTGTACGTCTTATGTATTTACTTGCGAGAATGTAGCCCCTACCAAACTTGTACACGCCGTTTAGACATAGGCTAACCCTAACCCTCGCACGTCCGAATTTAAGGAAGTGGGGGTGATGGTGGAAGTGGCGTATATGCCGTAAAGCAGTCGAATTTTGTAGTTCTTTTTTTTCTCGGGTTACTACCCGAAACCCAAAGTTTAAAAGTACGATTAAAAACGATACAGACCCCGTCAGGCTATGGCAGACGTGCCATTCAACCTATTGATGTATCATCACAAGAGTCTTGGAAATATATTATGAAGGTTGAAAAGTTACCTAGCGCTGCTTTAAGCATTTATGTGTTATGTTTAACTATCCATCCATCAAAGTTACTGTTTTTTTAAATTTTATACCATAATTAAAAAAGAAAATCAAAACTAGAATTAAACGTACAGATTTGTAAGAAACAAATAACTAATGAGTCTGATTGATTTCAACTTCATCTAACTTGCCATGTACCTGTGCTTTTAGCTGGTTTTTATTTCCTCTGTTTAAATGAAAATGAGGAATCCGTCTCAGACTATAAGAAAATAAATGACGTGTATCTTACAAATCAATTGGTGATCATGTAGTTTAAATCAGTGTGTCGACACCAGTGTAGGGTAAGTTACTCTAAAAGGGTCTAATCTTCAACAGTGTCATTCGATTACTGTACTAATTACTCTCTCTGCTTTATTACTGATTACTTTCAAAATCCTATATCAACCTCAACCGGATGAACAATACAAAGATAAACATGAAACTGTGCTTTTAATTCTTTCAAATAAATGCATAAATGATTCCTAAACTTACAAAAATATTTTAAACGGCTATATAAAAGCATACATTTCAACATTAGATGTTAAATCCACTATTGTTTTATTTAGAATTGTTCTCTAGTCTATATAGTATTTAATGCGTTTACATCAGAAGTAACTGATACAGAATAATAAGAGTAATCTGTTTCAATTTTTCAAGTGTAAAATTATTAAATTACTTAGTAATTTAAATTACACCCAACACTGGTTGCCAACAATGAAATGAGCTTTTAGTGGCAATTTATTATAATGAATATGAGGTGGAATAGAGGTTTTCTGTTTATAGTATTACAAGCCTTCCCGTGCTATGGAATTATCATAAATACTAGTTTCCTAGTTTACAAAAAATAAATAAATTGGACATGAACGCCCTCTCAAGTAAAGATTGAACGCAATGAAGTGGGAAATAGGAAATGTCCCAGAGCACGTGCCCTCCACACCTCATCCTGATCTTCAGCACATCTGTGTGTTTGAGGAATAACACATTATTTCAGTCAGGATACTGCTAAAGGGTACTATAAAACTGCTATATAATGGTATTACTACTCACAATATGAGACGCATAACATTTCCCTAGCTCTCAGAAGACTTTGGCCAGCAGTAACATCCTCTTCTTCTTCGTCTTACTGGCGGGTGGCGTATCAGCTGCTCAGGAGCACAGCGCCACCTCCTGTGCTGGAGTGAAGGGATATCAGTCTATGATGAGATCTGTGTTCTTCATGAACTTTAAAACTGCGTTTATACATGAATAAATTCTGGAACATAGAATTCTGTTCTGTTCAGAAACACTTAATTTTGCAAAGTAACTATCAAGTAACTTAGATTTGCAAAGGTAAATGTCAAAAGAGAAATAAAGGAAGAAAATAGAATCATATGAAACATGAAGATAAAAGTAAGGACTGCAGATGAAGGAGTAGAAAAAAAAAACTTTATTAATTTTACAACAGAACAAAGAACTGAGGGCTTAAAGGACCCCCTGAAATCAAAATGTTCTATTATTCAGGATAAAAAATAGAAGTGTAGTTTTATGTATTTAGGATTCATGCATAATTGTTTATTAGTCCATAATAAATCACATTAAAAGTTGTCTTTTAAACCCACACACAGCACAAATCCTCAAGAAACATCTAACGATTAAGAAAGACTGACAGCAACAAGAACATTTTTTTTTCTTCAGAAAATGTTTATTGCACATCTTTTGATAATTATAGGTATACAACTATAATACAACATACAGTCAATAATACTAATGTATTTGTTAAGACACTGAGCCGGGACGCGGTCACGTGACAAAGACTCGAATCTCGGGAGGTGAACTTATCATTTCTGTTTCCGTTAAAATGTTGAAAAGTAAAATAAAACAATTGCTATAATAGAAGAATATGATTTGAAAACTAAACCCTAGATCTTTAGTTTAATGTATTATTTTTAGTGTTTGTGTAGATATGGTGGGGAATTGAAATAACATTTAAATTATATTCTTCTGAAATGAACAAAATGACTTATCATAGCTGATTATAGTCAGATCCGAATTTCACGTTAAAGAAGGCGGAGCCTCAGACCACACCCACCTATGATGCATCGCCACGGACCAATAGAAGTATGAAGAGGTTTACCAGCCAGATTTTGAACTGCTGAAACAAATATAAAACAAACTTTATTTTGGCCTGATTTTATTTGAAATTAAGTCACTTTGTTCTTAGATTTCTCTTGAAGTATCACGGAGCATTAATACTCATAGACATTTATAATACGGAGTTTTATGTCAGACAGACACCTCCAGAGGAGCTACAGAACACATTTAAAATCTAGAAAATAAATATAATGATAATAATAGATAATATGGCCACTTTAATATTCACAGCAACAGTGATAAAATCAGGGCGAATGAGAGTCAACACAATGGAATGACATGATATATATATTTCCTGCTAAAGTTCAGTGTTTGTTGCCTATTTGAGATGCTTTACTAACCAGTTATATAACCAAGAAACAGTTCTGTGACACACACACTGGACCGGCTCAGATTCAGAGTTAAGACCCTCTGTGGGCTTGTGAGATGGTGGTCCAGTGGGTTAAACCATGGAGCTGATATGCAGAAGGTTGCTGGTTCGATCCCAGCGGTCACCACCAGTGTGTCCTTGAGCAAGGCACTTTACTCCATGTTGCTCCAGGGGGATTGTCCCTGTAATAAGGCACTGTAAGTCGCTTTGGATAAAAGCGTCTGCCAAATGCATAAATGTAAATGTAAATACAAGGCTGATGTTCAGCCAGAATGTGCTGTAGTTCGTCTGGCATGTTTCATAGCCATAGACAGCATTACATTTACATTTATGCATTTAGCAGACGCTTTTATCCAAAGCGACTAACTTGGGGGAACATGAGGCGATTGGTCATGAAGAGTCGAGAAGCGCAATAAGAGCCTGAAATCCGGAGGGCGTGTACATTGCTCAGTGTAGCACAGGCTCGAGTAGGGAGGGAAGAAGGAAGAGAAAGAGGAAAGGAAAGTGTTTTTATTTTATGAGGTTAAGTGCTCACGGAAGAGCTGAGTTTTAAGTTGACTTTTGAATGATGTCAATGATTCTGCGTTTCGGATGGTGTTGGGAAGATCGTTCCACCAGCTGGGAACGTTGAATGAAAATGTTCTGGAAAGGGATTTTTTCCCCCTCTGTGATGGGACCACAAGCCGTCGTTCCTTTGCTGAGCGAAGGCTTCTGGTGGGGGTGTGGATTTGTAGAATGGAGTCAAAGTAAGCAGGAGCTGAGCGTGTGGTGGCTCTGTATGCAAGCGTCAGCGCCTTAAACTTGATGCGAGCAGCGAGTGGTAGCCAGTGCAGGGAGATGAAGAGAGGTGTGGGTCCTTTTGGGCTCGTTGAAGACAAGACGTGCTGCTGCATTCTGGATCATTCAAAGTGTTTGGATCGCACAAGAGGGGAGTCCAGCCAGAAGCACATTGCAGTAGTCAAGTCTAGAGATAACCAGGGCCTGGACCAGAAGCTGTGTTGCGTGCTCGGTTAGGAACGGTCTAATCTTCCTGATGTTGTGGAGCGCAAACCGGCATGAGCGAGCTGTCTTAGAGATGTGTTCTCTGAAGGACAGCTGGTCATCAAATGTTACTCCAAGATTTCTGACTGACTCTGATGGGGAAATCAAGGATGTACCTAACTGGATGGTGAAGTCATGTTGTATGGTGGGACTGGCGGGGAAGATGAGAAACTCAGTCTTTGCCAGGTTGAGCTGCAGGTGGTGTTTCTCATCCATGCAGAGATGTCAGCCAGACAGCTGGAGATTCGTGCAGCTACTGTGGGGTCGTCTGGGTGAAATAAAAGGTAGAGCTGAGTGTCATCAGCATAGCAGTGGTATGAGAAGCCATGTGCCTGAATGATGGGTCCCAATGAAGTAGTGTAGATGGAGAAGAGGAGAGGACCAAGCACCGAGCCCTGGGGAACCCCAGTGGTCAGTTGATGTGCTTGGGATTCCTCTCCTCTCCAGGCAACCTTGAAAGACCTACCTGTGAGATAGGACTCAAACCAGAGGAGTGGAGTCCCTGTGATGCCCAGTGATGAGAGGGTGGACAGAAGAATCTGATGATTGATCGTGTCAAAGGCCGCAGATAGATCGAGCAGGACGAGGACTGATGATTTGGAGTCAGCTTTAGCTATCCGCAGGGCTTCAGTGACCGACAGTAGTGCAGTCTCTGTGGAGTGGCCCCTTTTGAAACCTGATTGGTTGATGTCCAGCAGATTATTCTGTGATAGGAAGGATGAAACCTGGTTGAAAACAACTCGTTCAATAGTTTTTGCTATGAATGGTAGGAGAGAAACAGGTCTGTAGTTATCTATGAGTGATGAGTTTACTGTGGGTTTCTTAAGCAGTGGAGTAACCCGAGCCTGCTTGAATGTGGTAGGGAAGATGCCGGTGCAGAGAGATGTGTTGATGATGTGTGTGAGTGCTGGTAGGAGTGTAGGAGAGATGTGTTGATGATGTGTGTGAGTGCTGGTAGGATTGTAGGAGAGATGGCTTGAAGGAGGTGTGAGGGAATGGGATCAAGAGGACAGGTGGTAGGATGGCTAGAGAGGAGAAGTTTAGATACTTCTGTCTCAGTGAGTGTAGAAAATGAGAAGAGAGGATGTTTGGTTGTGGATGTGGCTGAACTGAAGTCCACAGTGCGCGTGGGTGAGAACTGACTGCTGATGGTTGTTGTTTTGTTTGTGAAGAATTGTGCAAAATCGTCTGGAGATAGGGAGGTGGTGGGTGAGGGCAGAGGAGAGAGTTAAATGTTCTGAACAGTGTGCGTGAGTTTGAGGTGTTGTTGATCTTGTTTTGGAAATAAAAAAATTTAGCTGCATGTACTTCATCCGAGAAGGATGAGAGCAGGGACTGATACTTACCCAGATCGGATGGGTGGTTAGATTTACGCCATGTTCTCTCTGCTGCCCTGAGTATCGTCCGGTGTTCACGAATAACATCAGATAGCCAAGGGTTAGAGGGAGTGGCTCGTGCTGTCCTAAAAGAAAGAGGGCAAATACTGTCTAGACAAGAAGTTAAAGTGGAGCATAAAGTGTCAGTTGCAGTGTTGACATCCATAGAGGATAATTGTGAGGATGAGGGAAGGGAGGATGAGACAGAAGAGGAGAGATGAGAAGGAGAAAGTGAGCGCAGGTTTCGCCTGAAGGTAACCGGTGGAGGAACTAGTGGTGCATGAGTAGTGAGCTAAAGGTTGAATGTAACAGCAGAATGAAATAAGACAACTCTTGAATCATTTCACTGTATAATGATCAACTGAATTAATTACAAAACAAGAACATATTTTCTGGGTCATCACAGATCTGACAATCAGTATGTCAGAAAACACAAAGGGTCAATACTGTTTTCAGATGGGAAATCTGGCACAGGACAGTAAACACTTTCTCTGATAGCAGCTGATTTCAATTTTAATTTCACATTTATAATGAATAGGTGAAGCCCTGTTCCTCTCACAACCCCCCCAATATTCAAATCCATCAGTCACAACCCCCCCAATATTTCAACATGAAAATCACAGTAGATCAAATGAAAAATATGTAGAATTCATTTATTTTGTAACAATAATTTTGTTCCTAATCAAATATGAGTTTTTCATAATAAATCAGACAAAAAATACTCCCCCTCCATTGAACCGATTGGTAACGGCCAACCAATGAGTCGCACTTTCACCGAAACAACGCGAGTGGTGTTTGAATGGGAGAGCACACGGGTAACGTTATGAAGAGAAGCGCTGCACAGTGGACTATATTTAACTGCTGGTCAGAGAGGGATGCAAAAAAAAACAAAGCATGTACTGAGAATGAGGTATGAGAATATTGTGTAATAGCTAAGTACACACCACATATATTTTAGCTAGCTAATCAATTGCAATGTATTTAGCTATAACTATCAGTATAACCAGTTACCAAAGCAGCGTCTGTTTTACTAGTTCATTTTACAATAGTGTCTGTAATTATCAATGACAAAAGTATTCACATCGGTGTTTGTTTTCTTCCTAAATTAATCTGACTTTTGAACGAATTGGATGAATGAACGATTTAAGTGGCTCACTCACTCACTTTCAATTTTTTTTTTAAATGCATTAAGGTGGAATGCAAAAATCTTAAAATAAATGTCTAAATGTTGTCTCTTTCATATTTGTATATATTGAATTTGTTATCAGTTAAAGCATGTAGATAGATAGATAATAGATAGATAGATGACAGATAGGAAGAAATAAATTATCCAATAACAATACACATAAAAAAATTAATAAATAACAGGCAGCATACCAACGCTCAACCCCCCCAATGTTCAAACCAGATCTACGCCCTTGCCACCGAGGCAGTGCTGGTGCTGGTTCGGAGCCAGAGCCTAGTCTCAAACCAAAGCACCAGCTCTGAACCAGGAGAAGTGGTTCTTAAGTAGCACCAGAACATTGCTGGTCTAGAAGTAAGAACCGCTGGGGGCGGAGTTACCGTGACCAACAAGACCAACACAAACTTGTGACCGCCATTGTTGAATTAGCAGCTAATGGAGCTAACAGCTGCTCGATTGTAATCTCTGCACGAATGCGTTGGATTCGCTGTGTTTTGATGCCGATGTAGGATCGTTAAGCCATGAGCATCAATAGTAACGCAACGCTCGCCATTTTTGATGGAAGGCTTGTTGGAGATGCATCGACTCTGTGCAGACCGATCGCCGTATGACGTGGAAGAACGCTGTCATGTTTACAACCGTGACAATGAGTCTATTATTGCAGGGATATTGGCTTCACATTTTCACACCCGTAAACATGACGCGGAACAAATCAAACTGTGATTGGTTACGTTACATGTCAATCAAACAACCTCTTGGGCGGCCCTTGACTAATGAAAGCTGTGATAGAGATTAGCTACACGAGTTATGCCTAGTTCAGACTGCCCGATTTTAGCCCCGATTTTGCCTTGCCGACAGGTTTTGCGAAATCGCCGACAAATGCCTGAAATCATAGGCAAATCGGTGCTCGTGCACGCGAGTGACGATCACGCAGTGTGAATGATCAAAGACGCGATCAGAGAGACTCGCCGATGAGTCGCAGACGCCCGCAAAATATTTGGCATGCTAAACATCTGGACCTGTCGGCGATTCAAACTCCTGCTGTGTGAACTGTTTTCTGACTGAAAAATACATCGGCGATGACCGACAGCCAATGAGAGAGCAAGATTCAGGGCAGAGGGAGGTTCGGGGAGGAGTTATAGACCAGAATATCAGTATTTTAATAGATATATTTACAATTATATCAAACAGAAACAAAGCACAAACATTTGCTTGACCAGCCGCAACAGCAGCACATTGCAAAACTATGTATGTACCTCCAACTCTCTTTACAGAACACTATCATTGCTCTCCCCAACCATTTCCTCCGCCATAATCTTTTTTCTTTTTCTCCCTATTGATGCAAATCAGCGCACAGACAATGTGGACCGCAAGTTTCTGAACTGCAGTCTATATTTTTTAATAACAATTCCAGTCTTGCAACTCCGGTCTGACGCACGTGTGATCTTGCGTTGTTTTCTTCTCACTTCTCGCGTGTGTTTTGTTGTGAAACGTAATTCGCGAAAGGGACAGAGTTGTCGGTAATTCTTCCTCTTGTACAGTCATGCAGTGTGAAACACCCTGTCGCCGATCCATCGTGCAGTGTGAACACAGCAGTGACTGAATGCTGGCCCAGATAGTCATGCAGTGTGAAAAGAGCAGTGATCCGACGAGTTTGAAAACCGTGCAGTCTGAACTAGGCATAAAGCTACGCGAGACTAGCTCAGTACTGCAAGCTATGGGAATCCTTTTTGCCCTCCTCCTCCCCAGCACCACCTGTGTAAGAAGATCTAGTCCAGTGGTTCCCAACCACGGTCCTGGTGGACCCCCAACAGTGCACATTTTGGATGTGTCCTTTGTCTGACACACCCACATCAGGTCTTGGAGTAGCTACTAATGAGCTGATGACCTGAATCAGGTGTGTTTGATTGAGGAGACATGCAAAATGTGCACTGTTGGGGGTCCACCAGGACCGTGGTTCGGAACCACTGATCTAGTCCACCATGACCAATTCTACCCACACTATATTCTTGCCAATACAACCTTCTACAATGCGACAAATCTTCACTCTGGGCGACTAAATAATGTCTATCACTAGCCATTAGACTTTACTTGCCAGTTTAATTTTAACACAAATATATTTTCACTCGCTGAACAGTTTCGCTCTCCATCAAGTGATCTGTACTATATCAGTTCAGCTCAAAGGATGCACACTAGTGTACCTGTATTTGACAACCGTAAACTCTAGTGTGAAGGCACACGCAAAGAAAGAGAGAGTCTATTACTTACATGTAAACGATATTCTTTGCTTTATTTTCCTGGCAAAATAACGGAACAAGCAGAAGATATGCTAGTTTCTCCGGTAGTGGGTGGAACTAATGAGCAAACGCAACCTGGCGCTCATCTATTGCCATCCCTGTTTTGATGTCAACAAATCAGTTTGAGTGAACGCAGACAACGTGATTAATATTCATGAACCCAGCAGCTCATCAATCATTAGTGTGGAGAGTAAACTTTAAAAAATGACTATCCAATGGCGATTCTATTGCCGAGGTGTGCGTAGAGCGCTGTAATAAATGCTGTTAATTCTATTTTGAGAGTTGCCGTGATTGAAAATGTGAACTACTCACCTCCCCTCAGAAGCTGAAGCTGACTAACTCTTTAAACAAGGCCTTCCCACACTCACAGCACATCTGACACTTTACACCACTGTCTCTTTTCTGGTGTGTCCAGTCATGAAAAACTCTTTCCATACAAAGAACACACGTGAGACTTTTCCTTTGAATGAACTTTCAGGTGCTCTTCAGGGAATCTGCCCAAAAAAGACATTTACCACACTGATCACAGTTCAATGGTCTTTCTCCAGATGTAAATTAAAAGCACTTACATGTGTCTAGCGTGGGTTTTCATGTGTATCTTTAGGCTTTTAGTGTCAAAGTCTTCCCGCACTGATCACATGTGAAAGGAATGTGAAGTATTTTTTTGTATGGGAAACTGTTTCCCAGATGAGAGCTTTCGTTTTACTTCCAGTCCGTGAGCAACTACGATTCTTCTCCAGTATTGACATGAATTTTCTCCTCCGCCTCACTCAGTTCTTCACTTTCCTTATTCTCTTCCATCAGGTCTAAAGTGAAAGTTAAAATGTGTTAATTTTCAGTAAATAAAAAAAAATTCTGAGAGAAATGTGAAGGTAAAGGGATGTAATAATAGAAACGTTCGCCAAACGTTAAGCCATAGAAACGGCTTAACACAGCTGAAAAAGTTTTGTTTTGTTCAACGCAAATCTTTTCATTATAACCAGGTGTAAACACAATGTATAAATAAAAGATTCATAAATAAAAGTTTTTGCAGGAGTGCAGAGTTCAGAGAGCTTGCCCTTTAGAGACAGTCTTACTGTGTGTTCACACCAGACTTGCGTGAATAAACCGCTTGAACATTTTGAGTTTACTCACTTCATAGGCTCACTCGTGTCATGGGAGGGGTTTCTGCCATCGGCTCGTCTCGTTGTAAAATGGCTGACATGGATTGTTTTAAAATACGGTGATATATGTGTATATAGAGGTCAAACTGAGTAAAGAGCGCTTTTTACAACTCACCAGACTGTCCGACCTCCTCACTCACTTTCTTCCAAGCAAGATCCTTTTTATTCTGTTTCTATAAAGTATGAAGATGTGTCGCACAGCTCCGGGTCTCCACATATGATTGTGTCCTCATTGTTGTCACTACTAGAGCAAGCTCCTGATTGGTTATCGCGGCGCGAATATCCGCCAAAGTTCAGATTTTTCAACTTTCGTGCGAATTACGCTCAGTTTGCGCCGCAGAAAGTCTATTCGCGTCTTTGTATTGACTTAACATGTAAATCACAAACGCTTAACGATTCATATCGACATGTAGAACTCCTGCTAAAAGTGAAAACTCCATCTACTATGTGAAGCGCAAATCGCTTTGTATCGCCGAACGAGTCAACAGCCATCTTGAAATGAGACTGAAGCAGAAGCCCCTTCAATGACACAAATTCACGTCTGTTGTGAAGTGAATTTCACGCACGCATGAAGCGAGTAAACTCAAAATGTTCAAGTGTCCAACTACACGTGAATAGCGTGATTTAATCGTGCAAGTCACGTCTGGTGTGAACGCACCATTACAATGATCTTTAGTCACCAAATTTACAGAACCGCCTGGATCAATTCGTCACCATCATGTCCTTCAACATTATTAATAAGAAATCAAGAATAAACACCAACCTCTTTGTTCTTCAGTATCATGAAGAACTGTCCACTCCTCAACATCATCTTCTCCCAGTGTAACTGTGATCTCCGTCATTGTTCTGCCAAAAACAGTTCACAACAAAAATGACACAAGATAAATATTCAACATTTTAGATTCTGCACTCATTCCTAGTGACTAATCACATGTGTCAATGAGTGACAAGCTCAAGCTTGATAGCAAATTGTTGTCAAAGTTTGTTTTTTGTTTTGTTTGTTGTTCATTTTTAAGTTTGTCTTAAAGGGATAGTTCATCCAAAAATGAAAATTCTGCTTAACACGAGAATGAACCTCAGTGGTTCTCGCACGTCAAGTGAGTTGATGAATGTTTATATGTGAATAAAAGCCTAAATTCAATCTGTTCATCATATAAAGTGATTTTGTCTCTTCAGAAAACGTGGACAAAAGTGCTCAATTAATAAGGATTAGTTTTACGATCTCTTTATGAACTTTTTGAAGCGCAAGTGTTGCGTAGCTGTCAATGGAGGGACAGAATGCTGTCATTAGTGTCATCTGTGTTCTGAAGAACGAAAGTCTTATGGGTTTGGGACGATGTGAATGTGAGTACTTAATACATATTTGGGTGAATTATTCCTTTAAAGCTGCACTATGTAAAATTTTTTCAGTAAAATATCCAAACCCCACTAGGCCAGTGTATATATATTTTGTTGAGTACTTACAATATTCCAAATGTTTCCAACTATTAAAATCGTGAGAAATTGCTATTTTACCCGAGGAACCGGGATGTGTGAGGGCATCGTCTGTCGATGACATCATATCATTTCAAATCCTCACCTGCACGGTATGAATTTCGCAAGTTTTCATTGCGTTTCGGCTGAGTTATGAGCGATTTTCCCACGGCCACGAGTCAAAATGGCTGCCACCTTCCGACATTGGCCCGCGAGGAAAAACGCTCACATCTCGGGAACGGAAAGACCCAGCGCACTCAAACTCAGGGTGGAAGGACCCCAGCCGGCCCTTGCCCGAACACGACAGTCTGGGACGCCCCCTCGCGGATCGCTACTCGTCAGGAACCCCCGACTTTAACAGGCCGTAACTCCCGTTATCCCGCGAGGATCAGGCGTGGGTGGTCTCGAAAGGCCCCTTTCTGCACTATGATCGGCACGAATTACAGACGGTTTCGCCGGCGCATCTCAGAGATATATATAACTCCGCGGGGGTCTGCCTTTCCTGCGCGGAGATATAAGCGGAAAACTGAACATTTTAACGGGGTGTCTTTACCCAGGTCGACCTCCAGGGTCACGGGGCGAATCTGTGAGCTGAAGACCACACGTCCCAAGATTCTGCGCTCAAACGCGGCATCATCAAACTATGCCTTTGTTTAGAACAGGCGACCTCTAGCGAACGGAAAAATCACATAAAATTTGTCAAATCTAAATTATTTTGCTCTTTTTCAATTGAATCTCCATATCTGAGTTCATCTGAATCTCACACCACGTCCCAACGATTCTACTGATTCCAGTCATATCTACAATGCGATAATAGAAACTAAACAATCAAGAATATGTCCTGCTACACAACACAGCAGTTAAGACTTTTCACTTATTGCATCATATTGTTTGGAGAGGATGCAGATTCTGAGAATGAAGTACATACCGTGAATTTGGACAACTGTTTTTAGCGTGAGTGAGTAGAGTAGCTAACTGAGTGAAACTCTTCCGACATGCATGGCAGTGATACGGCTTCTCTCCGGTGTGGATCCGCTCGTGTGCCGTCAGATGTTGAGACTGACTGAATCTCTTGTCACAGTGTGAACACTTGTATGGTTTCTCTCCGGTGTGAACTCTCTGGTGGCGTTTCAGTTTGTTAGCTGTAGTGAATGTCCTCAAACACTCAACGCATGCATGAGCATCAAAGCCGGTGTGTATTTTCTGGTGTATTTTAAAAGCGCCCAGCCATTTAAAACTCTTTCCACATGAAGAACACATGTAAGGCTTCTCATTTGCATGAACCTTCTGGTGCTTCTTCAGGGTATCTGCCCCAAAAAAGTTTTTTCCGCATTGATCACAGAAATATTTTCTTTCTCCGGAATGAGAATACAGATGTGATTTAAAAGCGCTTACATGTTTGAACCGCATCTCGCACTGGTCGCACGAGTACGGCTTCTCTCCGGTGTGGATATTCATGTGATCATTAAGGGTTCCTTTGTGTGTGAAGCTCTTCCCGCACTGATCACACGTGTGTGATTTCTCTCCGGTGTGGGTCTTCTCATGTATTCTCATGTTTCCCGACTGACTGAATCTCTTGTCACAGTGTGAACACTTGTAAGGTTTTTCTCCAGTGTGAGTTCTCTGGTGCTTTTTCAACTCAACATTTTTAAAAAAGGTCTTCCCACAATCAAAGCACATGTAATTCTTCACACCGGTATGTCTTCTTTTGTGGTGTAATTTTAAAGCAGACAGCTGACTGAAGTTTTTCCCACACACAGGACACACATGAGGCTTCTCCTTTAAATGAACATTCAGGTGGTTCTTCAGCGCATCTGCACCAACAAAGCTCTTCCCACACAGTTCACATGTGTACGGCTTCTCTCCGGTGTGGATTCTCATGTGTTCTTTAAGGTTTCCTTTTCGCGTGAAGCTCTTCCCGCATTGATCACATGTGTGCGGCTTCTCTCCGGTGTGGACTGCTGTGTGTTTCTTGAGGTTTCCTTTTAGTGTGAAACTCTTCCCGCACTGATCACATGAGTGCGGCTTCTCTCCGGTGTGGATTCTTATGTGAAGTTTAAGACTTTTCTTGTATGGGAAACTCTTTCCGCACTGAGAGCAGGTGAAAGATCTGTTGGCTTCTTTTTTCAGTTCAAAATGACTTTCAGTCTGTGAGCAGCTTTCTTCCGTTTTGACACACTGTTCTTCTGCTTCACTCATTTCTTCACTCTCCTTGTTCTCTTCCATCACGTCTAAAATGAAAGTAAAAAGCAAAACTCAGAGAGAAAGTGACATTACCCAGCTCATGGAACGTGGTCATTTATATTATTTGCTACTTCAATGTAATTTCAAGTTATGACTTCTCTAACTAAAACCACTAAATCTACTGAACGGCTTAAAGTTTTATAATCTTAATAATCTTCATCAACATTAAAGGTCCCGTTCTTCGTGATCCCACTGTTCAAACTTTAGTTAGTGTGTAATGTTGCTGTTAGAGCATAAATAATACCTGTAAAATTATAAAGCTCAAAGTTCAATGCCAAGCGAGATATTTTATTTAAAAGAAGTTCCCTTTCAAAGCCTACAGCGAACGGCCGGCTTGGACTACATCCTGGTACTTCCTTCATTAATGACGCTGGCACAATCAGAACTCGTTACGTATTTCTGAAGGAGGGACTTCATAGAACAGGAACTCATCAACCCGTTTTTAGGACCGTGAGAACAGCGGTGTACAGATGAGTACATTGTGTGAAAAATACTGTGTTTTTTTACACGCGAAACATGAACACATGTTATATTGCACACTATAAACACAATCAAAGCTTCAAAAAACACGAAGAACGGGACCTTTAATAAAGAATCAAGAATAAACACCAACCTTCCTCTTCCTGCTTTATTCTGAAGGGTTCTGGATCATTCATGTTCTCACTGTTCTTTCATAAAATCTTCACTTGTTGGGAATATTCCAGCATGTATTGGTAAAATGTGGTCATGGAAGGAGCAGGATCTATAAAAATACAACAACAAAATTCCGTTAATAAAGGCGGCACTATGTGACTTTTCCATCCACTAGAGGTCGCCTGTTCAAAACAAAGGCGTAGTTTGATGACGGCATATTTGAGCGCAGACTCTTGGGTCATGTGGTCTTCAGCTCACAGCCGGTGGGAAAGAATCGGGATAGGACTCGGGCAGAAATCATGTTCATGGATGTGATTATGAACGTTACTGTAGTCTGAAGCAGAGCAGGACTGAGTGTTGTGGAGCTGAGGAACCGCTGGAGCGATTGGTAATAAGATGAATGCAACACACGCCTCGCAGGCAACGCGCTCCACTGACAGATGTTGCAGAGACACACAGATAACGGTGTTAAGTGATGACGACATTATGTGATCAAATACACTCAACTTATTAACACGCTCCACAGCGCCACCCAATGGATTTATTTATAAATGCGAGTTTTAGTGGGATTTATCGTGGATTCACTGCGTTTACAGCCAGCAAAGCAACATAGTAAAATTCAAATAGTATTTTTATTTTTCGAATATTGATTACAGATCGAATATTTGAATAATCGAATATTCATGCACACCCCTACTAAGAACCGGTTTGTCTTTCCATGGGCTAGAGAGCCGCCACAGAGCCAGTCTTACGTCACTGTATACATCTCATCTCTCTCAGCAACGCTAGCAAGGCAGCGGGAAACACAAACATTCGCGGTTGATGTCATACGGCGATCAGTCTGCACAGTAGGGCTGTCAATGAATATTCTAAATTCGAATATATATTCGAATAGTTTAAAAAAAACTAATTTCGAAGGTGAAAATTAAAGCTACACTGTGTAACTTTTTTAGTTTATTCTTAGCTAAAAACACTTAGTTCTTTCAAAAATATATGTGCTCATTAATGTATATTTACTTCTTTCAAGTAATAAAGTATTCTCGTAAGTTTATAATATGCCATTGAAAATACATACGGGTAAGGGGTTCGAATGGGGGTCGCCATGTTGCCCCTCCATCTTGAAAGTACATGAGCCAAAGAGGGACATACCCGTAAATTCAAGCTTCGCCTTTCGCGTTTTAACACTCGATGGCACTGTGTCGAATGTGAAGAGGGGGATTGCTTGATCAAACTGGAAGCCATGTTAATCTTGGACTAAATCGTCCACCGTAGGAGTTAAAACGAAATCGGAATCGGGAGGAACAGAAACTAATATTTACTGGATGGTCATATACCTTTTCACCGCTAGATGGGGGAAAATATCACACAGTGTAGCTTTAATATTCGGATAAAATAAAACTGGAAAAAAACGCCTGTGGTAGTAGAGGCGTGGCTGTCTGCTTTGCAAGTGGGCGCGCTAGTCTCCACTGCGCTCCGCTGACTGCGCGCGCTCCTCCCCAAACGGACGAGGAGTTTAGTTTATACTCGCCGTTGTGCTGTTCTTTGAAGCCACAGAGGGCGACTCGGAGTAATTGTTCTATAAACCATCAGGAAAAAGAGTCGAGAAGAAGTGGCTAATGTACACAGGTGACAATATTTATTTTAGTACACTTCACCGTAAACCACACTACAGAAGAATCATGTACAGCAGATCAAAATAAACCTTGATATTACTTGTGACATGAGAACAAAATGTATGTATTAATGTAACATTAACTTATACAACTACATTTATGATCTCTTAAATGTTTCCTAATTTCACTAAACACTTTCGTGAGTTTTCTTTATTAAACGAGCTTGTTTATGCTTTTGTAGGCTCATTTTGTAAATATAAGCAACTGGACCACCCTTACTGTGCATCGCCCGCCACAAACTCAACACGACAAGAGGCCATAACGGGGAAATGAATCTCGTTCATCTGTAAGGACATGAGAGCGATCAGTGTGCTGGATGGGCAGCTTCAGGAGTTCTGTCGGGCAATGGAGCCGAGGAACTGACTGAAGAGATGTTGCATTGATAAAGGATAATGCACTGCTTCCACTGGTTTGATTATTTACCGTTTCATGTCAAGGAAAAGTTCCATGTTTACCACAGCACAGCTCGCTCGGAGCGCTCAATACGCTGTAAAACTTCCATTAATATTTGTTTCAGTCACTGAATGAAGCTGCTGTATTTGGGACAAGAGTCACAACCTTAAATTGCTTGCACTAAACTCTTGATCAGCTCTCAAAATAGGGGTGGCACGGTTCACAAAACCCACGGTTCGGTTCGTATCACGGTTTTAGGGTCACTGTTTTCGGTTCTGTACGGTTCTTGTTGTTGTTTTTTTTTATCGTTAACACTCCAGAAATTTACTTCAGCATATGGTATATGGCTTAATCATCCACAATTTAGGATACAGTATTAAAAAAAATTGTTATATCATGTAGAAGTTGTTTCTTAACTGGCTGTCTACAGAGTCCGACACATTGGCGTAACATTTTTCATGTTAATCATATCAATTTTGATCAGAACAATGCACTGTGGCTTTAATGCAGCTGAGCTGATTAACACATTTCACCATGAAGTGTCCCGTGTGTTTCACGATCACCATATGACATCCAGCGCTGTGAAAAAATAACATAAAATACACGAAAACACAACACTGCCAGAAGTTTTTGCCCAAACTTCAAAGGCATGTTTAAATTATTAAAACTAGAAGCATATCTTAATTTTTAAATGTTACATTTATCATGTGAACTACTTATATACAGCATATGAATGTGTGTGTGAGACAGAGGGGAACACGGTGGCATCTGCAGCAGATATATGCTGCCCATCATAAATCAAAGCACGAGACAGACAGGGGTCGGAGGAGAACACCGGAAAATGTGACAGAATGGACAATATTTTTTTCTTATTTGCAATACATGAGCCGCGGTTGAGCTGCGCGAGACAAACACTGCCAGTGTGTGAATACGCGCGGCTCCCGCTCTCCGCACTGCATCTGCCCTGCTATACATCGCTGGCGCATCCTCCAACTCCGGGCAGCCTTCCTCATCTCTCCCACTTGCATTTCTACACGTGATGTGACCTGCAGCACTCCACTTTTACTTTATTTTACTATATGTCCACACACACACACACACACACACACACACACACACACACACACACACACACACACACACACACACACACACACACACACACACACACACACACACACACACACACACACACACACACCTCGCGCGAAAAGGACACCCACTGTCTGAGGTAACATACGGGCACGAGGATACATTACGCATGCGTCGAAACCGTGCGACACACACACTCCGAACCGAGACAAGCGAACCGAACGTTTTTTTTCATGTACCGTGCCACCCCTAACACAAAATGTGTTTGTTTATTTAAACCGTTATGCGCAGAGAGCGTGAGGGCGAGAGAGAGTGAGGGCGAGAGAGAGAGAGAGAGAGAGAGAGAGAGAGAGAGAGAGAGAGAGAGAGAGAGAGAGAGAGGTCTGCAGTCTTGGTCATTAGTTGATTTGCTTGTTTTTGTTGGTAATAAACATAATGTCAAATATGTTTAAACTTAAATAGACTACCTATACAAGTAGTTATGTCTCTTTGTATTAATTTGTCCTGTTGTTGACGTAATGCGCGTCATTGACAAAATGCGCAACCAGATGTTCAAATAGTTCGAATATTCGTGTTTTTTTTTAGGGAATATTCGAACGTCATTTTTGAGCAATTTTGACAGCCCTACTGCACAGCGGCAATGCATCTCGAACCTTCCATCAACAATTGTGAACATTGCGTTACTATTGATGCTCGTGGCTTTACGATCCTACATCAGCATCAAAACACAGCGAATCCAACGCATTCCTGCAGCTCGCCGTCATTTGTATTATAGACGGAGATTACAATCGAGCAGCTGTTAGCTCCATTAGCTGCTATTCAACAATGGCGGTCACAAGTTTGTGTTGGTCACGGTAACCCCGCCCCCAGAGGTTCTGCTGCTACTTAAGAACCACTTCTCCTGGTTCAGAGCTGGTGCTTTGGGAACCGGTTTGAGACTAGGCTCTGGCTCCGAACTTGGTCTGGAGAGTCTGCTCTGTATTTTCAACTGCACAAGAGGCACGATCAACGAGCATAATTCAAATGACCCTGTACGCAATTGGATAATCCTTCAACTAATCCGACCACAAGAGGCGTGATCAACAGGCAACGACCCATCGCTTCTCTATCCGTCATCGTGTTAAACCCGCCAATAGCGCACCAGGTGGATAAGCCAGTTTGTGATTGGTTCCCAAAAAAGTGTAACAGAAGCAGTAGAAATTAATGTACAGGTGTCCAGACTGAGTCAAAATAATCTGGGTTGGCCCAGTCTAGCTCTGAACCAGCACCAGCACTGCCTCTGTGGAAAAGAGGGGAGTTGGAAAATTAAACTATTTTCAAAAACAGTGGCGTGTTCCTTTAAGATCAATTATAAGTTATTAGACATACATGGCAGTGATACTAGTCACTAAAATGTATTTGTAATTTAATTATTGAAATTTGGAAGCCATAGGAAAAAAAAAACCTTTTTACTTATTTATTAAAATCTTTTTACCTTCATTCATTAAAATATCATTATTATACACAGCAGTCATAAATCGCAATCTAATTTAATTGTTTAAAAGTGGTAGCCATAGAAACAACACATCATGGTTTCCCTTACGAAAAATAACCATGGTTTTATTATAGTAAAAGTGTAATAACCATGTTTTTTTTGGCTAATTGATTAACATTTATATAACCACAGTTTGACCACAAATACCATGGTTAAACTATGGTTAGAGTAGCAAAGCCATGGTTAATTTGTGGTTACCATGGTTTAACTACAATAACCATGGTGTTTTGGTTTTATTTGTAGTAAAACCATGGTTCATTTTCGTAAGGGTTATTTTTTATTCGACAACATACAATAATATAATAATTTAATAATTAATTTTTTTTGGCATTAATAGTCCGAGGTCTTACTATAATTGGTAAAAACCTAAAAGCAAAAGTTTTAATTTTCTTTAAATCAGTCCTACTCTGCATATTCTTATAAAATAATATTTTTCTCATAATCCTACAGCCAATAGTTCATAACAAAAGCATTGTTTAGCGTAAAACATGTCAAAGATTAGCGGTCAGATCATTAAATGATAAGCTATTTCTTCCTTCGGGTTATTCAGCATCTGTGAAGCCTCTCCGTGGACGTCCATTAAACAAAAACGGCCTCCCTGTACCGTTACCGTTCCCGTTCCCGTTACGCGCTTTCGACTGGCCTTCAGGAGGCTTTACTGCAGCTGGACGGCGATCCTCACAGACTAACTTACACTGACTGACATTATCGATCATTCACACACACACACACACACACACACACACACACACACACACACACACACACACACACACACACACACACACACACACACACACACACACACACACTCTCAATGAATTAACGGTAAACAGTTCCTCACATCGTGGCTAAAGCTAACCGTGTATCTCAGTCAGACACACCCAGAAGAGACACAACAATAGCGGCAATGAACACACACAGAAGTGAGCGAATCAAATGTAAAACTCGTTTATGAATCAGTAAACATGAACTCACCTCAGAAGAGACTGCGCTGTCGAGAGCTGTGACGTCATCAGAGCGAAGCGAGTGTGTGTGTGTGTGTGTGTGAGTGTGTGTGTGTGTGTGTGTGTGTGTGTGTGGGCATGTTTTTGTGAAATATCAGGACACAAATGTGTATAATGACATATATAATGACAAAAAGAGGGTAAATATGAGGACGTTCCCCATGTCCTGCACTTTTCAAAATGCTTATAAATCACAGAATGAGGTTTTTTTCACAGAAAGTAAACTGTGCAGTGTGTGTGTGTGTGTGTGTGTGTGTGTGTGTGTGTGTGTGTGTGTGAGTGAGTGAGTGTGAGTGTGTGTGTGTTTGTGTGTGTGGCTCCATCTGCTGGTTCATGATCATAACTACACCATCTGTGTGTTTGTGTCTATCTGTGTATAAGCTCTATACTAAAGACAAGATCAATAAAACCGGAAGGTGTGGTGATGAATGCTGTCAGTATTATCTCAGTCTGTATGATGTGGCTCATGTATGGACAGCAGATGGAGCTCTTGAGGAAGATGTGAGTATCTCAGTAATCTGACAGCTCAGGGGTTTAATGATGATCATCTGAGTTTCAGCTCAAGTGTTGAGAGCAGATTTGTTCTTTTGTTCTTGATATGTTTGGGCTGTAGTAGTGGCACATGATTAAACATTCTCTCTGCACTGATTATGTTTGCCTCTTTATGCTAGAGTAAACCCCAGATGTCGAGCATGTGAACTGATTGATGGAAACGGGATTGTTTTCAGCAGAAGCTCATGCAAATCTTATCCAATCCTAGCCGTGGGCGTTTACTTCCAAGTCTTCAGTGCGGCCCGCCCATAAAAACCCCCCGTTTTTCAGAGAGCCTCTAAACCAGGGCAGAAATAGCCTATTACTGATTCATGATGATGTTTCTGAATGTAACACTCACGCGGATGTCATAAGCTGACCTCAGACAACAGGATAAAAAAAATAAAAAAGCCAGTTCATGACACCTTTAAGTCAGAGTGTGCACACTCAATATAATACAGCATTTCTCAGTTCACCCCCACACAAAAACATTCTTACCACAAACCTTTTTAATAGGAGAGCTTTATTAGGGATAATAATCATGCTGGATGTCACAACACATCAATTATCAATTGGATAAAGCTCACAAACAAATGACCCAATGCATGTGTCATTACAGTTTACACAGGTTTTGAGGAATTGAATTAAAGTGTTTACAACACATGGAACAAACAGTGTGCTCTAAACAATGTGGTTTTCAATCCTGGACCTTGTATCCCAATGTGCATACTATATAGTGAGAGATTAGTCTTAGTATGTCTCAAAGCATACTATGCCAAAATGATGGATGATGGTCTACTATTTTGGGTAAATTTCCAAAGTATGGATCCCTTCACACTCTGGCGGCTGATATTTTGGAGGATTTAGTTCATGGTAGCATGGGATGTCGGATCCATTGTATGTGACAAGACCCACCCACTTTTTAAGACCAATGCTATTGGACTTTTACCGTCTCTAATTCAGCGCATGTCTGTTCACCTACCCCTAACTGATGAACACTTTATTATTAAACTTACGTTAGACATGTTATTTCCACTTTTCGAATATTTCTTCATTTTTATTGAAAATAAATGCCTTTCTGATCTGATATGGGATGGGATGGGGAAGTAGGGAGTAGAGCGAGTTTGGCAAAAGGCGGATTCAAACCTCCAGTCAATAATGTTCTGCGTGCGTCTTACCCCTACACTGTTTGAACTTAATGTAAATGGAATCTACTCCATTAACATTTTTTGGGGGGAGGACCCACCCACATTTTTTAGATGCTGATGTCCATGGTAGTATGTCCTCAATCATCTACTCTTGTGCTACATTGAAAAAAGAATACATTTTTTCTTCACAAAAAAAGTATAGTATGAGTAGATTAATTAGAATACAGCATAGGATTGAAAACCACTGCTCTACATGAAATAAACTGTGGGTTCACAAAAACAATTACATACATAAGATATTAAACAAATTAACCTTTTGGGGCTTCTGATTTAGATTATATGTGCTAAATGCTAAGTGAATAAACTGCTCATATATGTTGCATAGGAGAGCATTTCACAGCATTTGCAGCATATACTAATAATAATAATAATGAGCATTACAAAGACAGCTCATTAAATACCAGTGTTGGGGGTAGTAACTCATCACAAGTAACTTGAGTTACGTAATCAGATTACTTTTTCAAGTAACTAGTAAAGTAACGCATTACTTCTCAAATTTACAACTATAAAGTAAGTATGTACTTTTTTTGTGAAGAAAAAATGTATTCTTTTTTCAATGTAGCACAAGAGTAGATGATTGAGGACATACTACCATGGACATATAATATCTGAACAAATATTACAAATAAAAAACAAATATTTTTATGCATTTAATCTACCTTTATTGACCAATCTCTTGCTGCTGAGCTTTGATGATTCAGTTAAACCATGAACAAAAATTACTAGATTTTTTTTATTGGTAAAACTTTTTTATCCTGCGTCCTATTCTTCCATTAACTGTTTTGTTATAAATAAAAAATAAAAAATAAATAAAACAAGCCCAACCCAGGTGAGAAAAAGTAACTATGTAACTAGTTACTTTTTAAGGGAGTAACGCACTATTGTAATGCATTACTTTTCAAAGTAACTTTCCCCAAGACTGGGAACTTCTACTTGCAAAATGGGCTTTAAATTAAACTTGGATGTGGCAAGTCTTCCCTTTGCCAAATAAGTAGGAAAACTTCAACACCCATAATGCACTGGGCATGTTGCCATACAAGGCTACTCCCACCAGTCTGCTAAGAATAAGCTTACCAGGGTCAAATAGCAGATTGCTTTAGTAGGAAATACTACTTAGCAAACTTTAAATCATAATTGGGATGGCTTGTATTGTTCCCAGGTGCAAGAATTCAATGAGTAAACGTTAAGCGGGAGTGAGTGACTTTCAGTTTGCAGTGAAGGATCCGGCGTGTTGTAAGCAGTGCAAAGACTCAAACATATGGAGAGATTGCCGCAACGGAAAATCTGAAAAACCTCTGTGTTTGTAGTCTCAATTTTAAACTGATAACTACGAACTTAGTGTTTTAGGCCAAATGGAGGGGGAAAACGTAAAGAAACTGCTGTTCTATCAGTTCTGCTCAACCCCTGAAACTAGACGCCGTGGCATTAAGGAATGAAATCTGTTGCCATAGTATTTTAACACACAATTTTCAGTAATAAATCTACCCTTACAACAACGGTTTTGTTAATAACCCTCTGTCGATCCGACTGTCAGAGGCCGGGGATACAAAAAAGTGGAAGTAGGTTCCAATCAGTAGCTTACACAAAAACCCAGGAGCACTTTGACTGGAAAAGCCAAATGTTTTTTTCCCTATTCCAGGTAACACGGAGAACTTTGAACTTTGTTAATTTCCATATAAGCCTACTACTGACATTGAACAATACAAAGCGTTGAAAATATTGCTGTTTGTACTGTTAAGATTTAGCCTATAATGTAACTGAAAGTTGGTCTGTGAAGTGCCCCTGGGTAATAGAAGCTAACATACTGGGGTTAATTCAGATAGGGCCCATGGGACTCATGAACAAACCCATGTTGGGCCCATACATCAAGCCCATATTGTATCTACATTGGCCCCACCATGAAACGTTGGCTACATTTTCTTGAGTTTGCACTCAAACTTTGAAAAGTTTGAGAACTATTCTATTTCAGAGAACATTTGTAAATGTCCCTTCTCTCAGGGTAAACACTGAGACACTAGTGAAGAACTAGTTGAATTTCTCATTGAGTTGAAGACTCATTGATCTTTAAGTAATATAACAAACACAGAAACTGTATTCTCAGCTGTGCGGTACGTTCAAATTTTCATAATCTATGAAAAAAATCTTTACTAGTACACATTCCTATGGGAATATTTGCTGAAAATATTTAGTAATTTTTCTTCAGTCTCTGTATTGAGACAGGACTCATAATAGATCATAAAGATCGAGACTCATTGAGTCTTTAAGAAATATAACAAACACAGAAACTGTATTCTCAACTGTGCGGTAATTCATAATCCAGCATCCTGTAACAGAGAAATAATTTAAAATAAGAAAAAACAGTGTTGACAGCGTGATGTACTGGATACAGCAGTCGTGTCTTCACATCTGAAGGATTTCAACCTGAAATGTAAATTAAACAGTTTTCAAAGCCGAGAAATGGGATTCTTGCTCTCCTTTATTGCTCTTCACACCCACTTATAAAGTATAACAAGCACCAGCACTGAAGAAACAACACGATCTCATGAAATGTGTATCTATAGCACAAATTGCACGTAAAAAGTTATTTCTGCATATAAATTGCTCGATAAATACAATTCGTGCTATAGATACGTTCTTTCATGAGATCGTCTGGAATAAATGATAGATGGAGCTATAATAAATCTTACAGTACATCAATCTTACCTTTTTAGAATCCGGTCCAGCATATTTTACCACATCTACAACGGCCGGAGCTTTTTTCCACTGTATTTGCACATAATTTAAAGTCATTTGCTAAAAAGATCATTATTTCTCAGTTGTTAATGTCAGCTATAAGTACTTAATGTATTAATACAATTATTCCTGCTATCTAGAATCTGAAGGAAAATCGTACCTTTTGGTGTCGTTCTTTTGTGTTTCCAGTAGAGAGCATAGCAAATGCCAGCAAATGCAAACAGAAGTGCAGCAGTAATGAATGCAAAATAAACTGGAGCTGGAAGTTCTAAAATGAAAAGGGGTTAATTAACTTTGGCCTTATATCAACATTGTCTTCATAGACCCAGAGTAGCAATGATACCTATGCCGTTTGAATAGAAGCAGAACATATTTAATCTATGTGATATTTAATGATAGATATTGACATACTTTGAGATGGCTTACAGAGATCCATATCCAGATGTGTGGTGTGGTTTGTGATGGGATTGTTGAGCACACAGCTGTAGGTGTTGTTATCCTGATATTCCACCTCCAGAGGTAGAGAGAGACTGATGCTGAGATCAGACACACTGATGCTGGACAATAAACTGCTTCCTTTGTACCAGGAGAGAGTCACATGACTCACATTCACAGCTGAACACACCACTGGACATCTGGAGGAGGATGATGATGAACAGTTTGAGGAGTTACTGGTGATGACAGGAATGGGCAGAGGAGCTGAAAAACATGAGAGAATTTTTTTATTTATTTACATTCAAAAAATGTTTTTGTAAAAACTAATTTACCAAAAATGTAAATTATTTGATCTAACACTCGAGATAAAATGCTTATGATTTAGCAGTTTTTCAGTATCTATCAAATAACAGAAAATATGTCAGAAAAACATTTTCATTTCAGGGTGAACTATCCCTTTCAAAATCTGTTCCCTTTCGAACGGTCAGTCGTATTGCGTCGAGCTAGATGCAGTGGGAAAACGTCTCGGTTACGACTGTAACCTTAGTTCCCTGAATAGGGAACGAGACGCTGCGTCACCGTTTTGGGAACGCCTCTGCGTGATTGCGTTGTGAAGCACGTATGTCATCAGTCCAATAGAGAGACGGAACGTCATAGGCGGGTGACGTCATAGACCCGGAAGCTATAAAGCACACCGGCAAACACACGCCGTTAGCTTCTGAAGAAGGCCTGAAACAAGGCGCTTGCGGGCATGCGAGGAGTATGGCCGGGTGACGCAGCGTCTCGTTCCCTATTCAGGGAACTAAGGTTACAGTCGTAACCGAGACGTTCCCTTTCAAGGGAACTCGAGCTGCGTCACCGCTTTGGGAACGAGAATACCCACGTCCCCATGCGAGTCTGGATGCCCGCCTGTGAAAGTTACGAGGCGAGTACCCGAGACCCCGGAGTAGTATTAACGTCTAGCTCATAGAACCTGACAAAAGTATGCGGCGAGGACCACCCCGCCGCATCACAAACTTCCTGCAGGGAGGCCCCTGCTAAGAGAGCTTGAGAGGCAGCCATATTCCTAGTGGAGTGGGACCGAACAGCCAAAGGAGAAGGCTGTCCGGCCGCCATATAAGCCAGTGAGATAGCCTCGACTACCCACTTGCTCATCCTCTGCTTTGACACCGGACCCCCACGGGATGGAGGTCCGTAACAAACAAACAATTGGTCGGTTTTTCTCCACAGGGCAGCTCTGTGGACATAGGCGTCTAACGCACGAACGGGACAAAGCAGATTTAACTTTTCCTGGTCTGACGTCACAAAGGGCGGAGGACAGAAGGCCTGGAGCACAATAGGTCTGACAGGGTTAGTGAGGACCTTAGGAATGTACCCGGGCCTCGGAGAGAGAAAGGCCTTAGCCATACCCGGAGCAAATTCCAAGCACGAGGGTGCAACAGAGAGGGCTTGCAAGTCCCCAATTCTCTTTAGAGAAGAAATAGCAAGAAGAAATATTGTCTTGAAAGTGAGAAACTTTTCAGCAACTTCCTCGAGCGGCTCAAAGGGAGCCTCGGAAAGGCCTTGCAGGACGATGGCTAAGTCCCAGGCCGGCACCCTGGTGCGTGTCACAGGCCTCAGCCTCAAGGTTCCACGGAGGAAACGGGTTACTAGCGGGTGTCGCCCTAATGAAACTCCACTCAAAGGAGTGTGGTAAGCAGCTATGGCCGCCACGTACACCTTTAGTGTGGAGGGGGCTAACCCAGCAGAGAATCTCTCCTGCAGGAACTCCAGCACCATGCTCGCAGGGCAGTTAACTGGATCCCGCAGGCGATCTCGACACCACAAGGTGAAGAGTCTCCACTTTAGGTAGTAAAGTTTCCTCGTAGAGGGAGCTCTGGAGTGTAGAATGGTCTCAACAACCTCAGTTGAGAGACCGGAACTTATGAGCTGGGCCCCCTCAGAGGCCAAGCCCACAGTTTCCACAACTCCGGGCGGGGGTGAACAAAAACTCCACCCGCCTGAGAGAGAAGGTCCCTCCTGAACGGGATCTCCAGGGGAGAGCCGTCGAGGAGAGACACCAGATCCGAGAACCATACCCGGCCCGGCCAGAACAGGGCTACTAGCAGAAGACGGACCCCGTCCCAGCGCACTCTCTCTAGAACTCCCGGAAGCAGAGCGATCAGGGGGAAAGCGTACAGGGGCAGCCTCGGCCACTCCTGTACCATTGCATCCAGTCCGAGAGGAGCTGGTGGCGACAGGGAGAACCACAGACGACAATGAGAGTTCTCGTGAGTGGCGAACAGGTCCACTTGGGCCCTGCCGAACTTCTCCCAAAGGAGCTCCACCACGTCGGTGTGGAGTCTCCACTCCCCGGGCCTCGGCCCCTGCCTCGACAGGATGTCTGCTTCCACGTTCAACCGCCCAGGAATGTATATAGCCCTGACTGACAGCAATTTTCCCTGAGCCCAAACCCCCCTGATGGTTGATGTAGGAGACCACCGATGTGCTGTCTGTGCGCACAAGCACATGATGGCCCCTGAGATGTGGCAGGAAGTGCTTCAGAGCCTGAAACACCGCCAACATTTCCAGGCAATTTATATGCCACGAACGCAGGTGCTCCTGCCACAGACCCTGGGCCGAGCGACCACTCATGGTCGCCCCCCAGCCCGTCAGGGAGGCATCCGTGGTCAGAGAAGTACGCTGACACGGTGCCCCCAGCGACGGGCCCTGGGCCTCTCTATAGCCCCCTTTTGCAGCAGAGTCTGTACTTCTTGAGTCATCACCAGAGCCTGCACTGGATCCACCATAGTGGAGAGGACCCCGTTGAAGCTGGGAGGACGGCATCTGAACTGAATCGCGTACCCCAACTTTACGCATCGCAGGACCCAACAAGATATGTGAGGCAGATTTTCCCACTCTGACACAAAATCAACTAAGGGAACCAACCCGCGGGGCCCCTCCGCGCCCCGGCACTCGGGCGGGGTTGGCGGACTGACCCCGTGAGGGTACCGCAGACGCACGGGTACCGTATACAGCGGTGAGCACCGTGCGCCCGCGGAGGGGATCACCCTCACTGTCCAGGGCCCAGGGGCGTCAGGACTTCTTTGACGCAGCCTTCCTCGCCACAATGACTGTCCTCAGATCAGCCCTGGGGTTAGAAGGCTGCGCCTGTGAGCGCCGCGCACCCGACCACCCTTTCTGCGGGGGTGTACGAGTGGCGACACTCACCTTCTGCTGCGCCCTGTGAGAGGAGCTCGTACTCGGCGTCTGCTGCTCCCGCCCAGCAGCAGAAGAGACCTGGGGCTTACGGGGAAGGAACTGCTTGAGCGCCGCTGCCTGTTTTTTCGCCTCCAGGAACCTGTCGTAACCGTGGTGACAGCGTCACCGAACAGGCCCTCCGGAGACAGCGGCGCATCAAGCAAAAAGCTCTTGTCCCTTTCCTTGATATCCGTAAGATTAAGTCATAAATGCCTCTCCGTGGCCACCAGGGCTGCCAAAGAACGGCCGACGCATCGGGCCGTCTCCATGGTGGCACGGAGAGCGAGATCGACAGTCGATCTGAGTTCATTAATAACATCGACTCCGATCTCGTGGCTTTCCCCCAGGTCCCTTAGCAGATCAGCCTGGTATGCCTGCACGATAGACATCGTGTGCAGACACGCGGCGGCTTGACCTGCTGCCGAGTATGCTTTGCCCACAAAAGATGATGTAACTTTAAGTGGTTTTGTGGGCAAAGTCGGAGCCTTTACGGTCGACGCAGACTCGGGTGACAGATGGCTCGAAAGCGTCTGTTCAACCCGAGGCAGCTGACCATAACCAACAAGATATGTGAGGCAGATTTTCCCACTCTGACACAAAATCAACTAAGGGAACCAACCCGCGGGGCCCCTCCGCGCCCCGGCACTCGGGCGGGGTTGGCGGACTGACCCCGTGAGGGTACCGCAGACGCACGGGTACCGTATACAGCGGTGAGCACCGTGCGCCCGCGGAGGGGATCACCCTCACTGTCCAGGGCCCAGGGGCGTCAGGACTTCTTTGACGCAGCCTTCCTCGCCACAATGACTGTCCTCAGATCAGCCCTGGGGTTAGAAGGCTGCGCCTGTGAGCGCCGCGCACCCGACCACCCTTTCTGCGGGGGTGTACGAGTGGCGACACTCACCTTCTGCTGCGCCCTGTGAGAGGAGCTCGTACTCGGCGTCTGCTGCTCCCGCCCAGCAGCAGAAGAGACCTGGGGCTTACGGGGAAGGAACTGCTTGAGCGCCGCTGCCTGTTTTTTCGCCTCCAGGAACCTGTCGGTAACCGTGGTGACAGCGTCACCGAACAGGCCCTCCGGAGACAGCGGCGCATCAAGCAAAAAGCTCTTGTCCCTTTCCTTGATATCCGTAAGATTAAGTCATAAATGCCTCTCCGTGGCCACCAGGGCTGCCAAAGAACGGCCGACGCATCGGGCCGTCTCCATGGTGGCACGGAGAGCGAGATCGACAGTCGATCTGAGTTCATTAATAACATCGACTCCGATCTCGTGGCTTTCCCCCAGGTCCCTTAGCAGATCAGCCTGGTATGCCTGCACGATAGACATCGTGTGCAGACACGCGGCGGCTTGACCTGCTGCCGAGTATGCTTTGCCCACAAAAGATGATGTAACTTTAAGTGGTTTTGTGGGCAAAGTCGGAGCCTTTACGGTCGACGCAGACTCGGGTGACAGATGGCTCGAAAGCGTCTGTTCAACCCGAGGCAGCTGACCATAACCAACAAGATATGTGAGGCAGATTTTCCCACTCTGACACAAAATCAACTAAGGGAACCAACCCGCGGGGCCCCTCCGCGCCCCGGCACTCGGGCGGGGTTGGCGGACTGACCCCGTGAGGGTACCGCAGACGCACGGGTACCGTATACAGCGGTGAGCACCGTGCGCCCGCGGAGGGGATCACCCTCACTGTCCAGGGCCCAGGGGCGTCAGGACTTCTTTGACGCAGCCTTCCTCGCCACAATGACTGTCCTCAGATCAGCCCTGGGGTTAGAAGGCTGCGCCTGTGAGCGCCGCGCACCCGACCACCCTTTCTGCGGGGGTGTACGAGTGGCGACACTCACCTTCTGCTGCGCCCTGTGAGAGGAGCTCGTACTCGGCGTCTGCTGCTCCCGCCCAGCAGCAGAAGAGACCTGGGGCTTACGGGGAAGGAACTGCTTGAGCGCCGCTGCCTGTTTTTTCGCCTCCAGGAACCTGTCGGTAACCGTGGTGACAGCGTCACCGAACAGGCCCTCCGGAGACAGCGGCGCATCAAGCAAAAAGCTCTTGTCCCTTTCCTTGATATCCGTAAGATTAAGTCATAAATGCCTCTCCGTGGCCACCAGGGCTGCCAAAGAACGGCCGACGCATCGGGCCGTCTCCATGGTGGCACGGAGAGCGAGATCGACAGTCGATCTGAGTTCATTAATAACATCGACTCCGATCTCGTGGCTTTCCCCCAGGTCCCTTAGCAGATCAGCCTGGTATGCCTGCACGATAGACATCGTGTGCAGACACGCGGCGGCTTGACCTGCTGCCGAGTATGCTTTGCCCACAAAAGATGATGTAACTTTAAGTGGTTTTGTGGGCAAAGTCGGAGCCTTTACGGTCGACGCAGACTCGGGTGACAGATGGCTCGAAAGCGTCTGTTCAACCCGAGGCAGCTGACCATAACCGTGTCTCTTCCACCCCGAGATATTACTATAAACTGACGTCTGCGGGGTGAAAATGCGTGCAGACACGGGCTGCTTCCAAGACCTCGACACCTCAGTGTGGAGGTCCGGGAAAAACGGCAGACTCCTACGAGGAGGCTGAACAGACCGCGCGGGGAGAAAGCGCTCGTCGAGTCTGCTTTTAACGGCAGCTCGCTCATGATGTTCATGTGGCCAGTCAATGTGTAGTCTGACCACCGCTCTGCTCAGCACCTCCATGAGCTCCTCACTTGCAGGGGACTGAAGTGACGAGTCTCCACCCCCTGCATCGATGCTACAGACATCAACCTCCTCGGAGGAAGATAGCTGCAGCATCGCGGCCGCTCCCCGGGCGGGAGAAGCCGCAGAGCGGGCTCCCGATCCCAGAGAGGCAGCGCTGGATCTGGCGGGTGAAGGAAGAGATAGTGCGGGGCCCGTCTCCATCCCCTCCGTCAGATCCTTTTGCGAACCCCACGACATGAGTCGCCGCTGAGCCTCAGCAACAGCGGGACCCGTGCCGTGGGGAGCGCTAGCCGGGACGCCCTCCTCGAAGAGCGCCCGGCGGGATCGCAGCACGCGAAGAGGCAGCGCCTCACCGACTGCGCGTGCTGCTCTCCCAAACAAACAACGCACATCAAGTGTGTATCCCCGCTCGTGATGTAGCGTGAGCAGGGAGGAACACACTGTCTGTAACGCTGTTCGCTCGTCTTTTTTTTTTTTCTCTCTCTTTTTTAATGTGGGTGAGAGTGCAAACAACAAAACAGTCTGAACTCAGACACAACACAAATCACTTGGACAGAAACACAGAGCGCTTGTTGAAGGCAACAGAAGCTAACGGCGTGTGTTTGCCGGTGTGCTTTATAGCTTCCGGGTCTATGACGTCACCCGCCTATGACGTTCCGTCTCTCTATTGGACTGATGACATACGTGCTTCACGACGCAATCATGCAGAGGCGTTCCCAAAGCTGTGACGCAGCTCGAGTTCCCTTGAAAGGGAACTCCTTTTCTCAAAACTACTGAAGCCTTTATCAAATAACGCAGTGCTACTGCACAGCTATAACAGTGCTGAGGCTTACTCGCATGCTATTGGCTGGTCAGTGGGAACTAGATGAACCAATGGCAGAGCGGCGTAACTGTGCGAACCAATCGGTGTAGAGCCCGCCGAGCTGAGCACAGAGCCCACTAGAATGGGCGTTAAAAGACGCTCGATTTCTCTTATCTCAGGGAACCGAGGTTACACGAGTAACCGAGTACGCTTTTACAACTTTCACTTGTAACGGAATAATATTTGAGAAGTAGTACTTTTACTCCAGTAAACTTTGTCCACCTCTGATTGTAAGTGGTCTGTGCATAAAATATGACCAATACTACTTATACACACACACACACATCAGGTAACACATGACACAAAAATTATGCAATACACTTTAACTAAAGAGAAACTACAACAGGTAATGTACATTATACTAAAGCAAAATACTAAAGGACTTTACTCACCATAGACAGTAACATTGAATCTCTTGTATGAAGTTCCTCTGATGCTGAAGATATGTAGTTTATAGAGTCCAGTGTGTTCAGATGTGATGTTTCTGATGGTCAGAGATCCAGTCTGACTGTCCATCTGGAGTCTGTCTCTGAATATCTCATTACTGTCAAACATATCAATGTCCAGCTTATAGAGTCCAGCGATACGAATCTCTCCAAACACCCACAGGATCTGATCATCTCTCTGTACTTCAGTAACATCAGAGTTTAGAGTGACAGAATCTCCCTCAGTCACACACACTGACTTCACTTCATCAGCATCAGCAAACACATCTAAAACACACAAAGAAACAGATTCAAGATTAAGAGACAATAATCTTGAGTACATATCCAGCTGAGGACCAAAGTCAAATATATTTTGCCAAGATAAAAGGGTAAAACTCCAAAGTTATCATCATTCTGGCTAATTGCTGTCTATTATTAGCTATTATTAAGTTTAAATTAGTTTTTATATGTGAGTTTCTGAACATGTTGCCAGTACCGGGAACAAAATATATTAAAAGGTTGTGAATTAAAACTACAGCGAACAGGAAACCTTGTCAAAAAGAATATTTGCAAATCCCTGAAAAATCATAGAGACAAAGTGAGTCACCAACATCAACATGAATCACTGGCATGATCTTCAAAAGAATGCTTTAAAACGAGGCCAAGGCTAATATGTTAGAAATACAACACAAAACCCAGACACATGTAATGAGTTCGGTTGTCTTTGCACCAAAGCGATAAATCTGCTGAATCATTGGCAGCCATTTTATGAAAGCCAGTGAATCGACCAGTGCAGTGTTTTGAAAACTAGTAATGTCGGTATTGAAAATCAATGCTTACAATATTTACAACACTATCAATAAATACTGTGATCAAATCATGAACAATTAAAGTTGATTTAACATGTTCTGTTCTCAGTGCTCTTGTTTTGTCATTTGGTCTTTTAGTTTGTCGCTCCTGTTTATAAGCTCCTGTGTTTTCTGAGTTCATTATCATGTGTTGTCCTTTCTTGGCATCAGTTCAGGGTTTTTTTCTATTTATAAACGTTTAATCTGCACTTGAATCCATCTCTCAGTGTCTCTGAGCTAACCCAGCATTACATAAACATTTTAAAATGTTGAGATTTTGACACCAGCGAGACTACAAAATAATGAATCCCTGTCATATGTACAACATCAGAGTACAAGTCAGTTTTATGAACAGACTGTTTTAAAAAAAAACGTGCGTTCATTGTCAGATTTGAGATTTCTTCCCTGAAAAACACGTATGTTCAAGTTGATTTCATGTAAATGTTTTTGTAGAAGGAATCTTTAATGTTTTTATAAACATAGCCCAAGGCCTACACTACCCATAATCCTAAAGAGGAAGTGATGGCTGTGGTGTTGTTGTTTTTTCCATGCATTAAAAAAGTTATGTTCTCAAATGGGTTCTGCCCTGAACCAAACCAATGAGATCTGATATCACAACATTATAACATTAGGAGCAAAGGAGTATTGTAAAAGAGATCAAACGGTAGCAGACAGGAAGTCCAGCCAATCATATGATGACACAGTTACCTCGAGAAACATGTTGATGTTGATGTCGCCATTTTGTTTTCCCCTCCATCAATGTTTTATTTAAAGTTTAAAGAGACACAAGTCTTTTTCTGTTAAGTTGTTTCAACCAACACAAACCAAAGCAGGATTTAATTGTATGTACTTTGCTGCAAGCAAAGCTTGTTGGAGAACAAAACATGCACCAACGCATACTACTAACACCTACACCGTATGACTTCATATGCAAAACTCATATAGTCTTTGAGAAAACTAAAGGTAAATAATAAGAACTGTGATTAAAAGCGGTTTCATTCTTTACAGGTGCTAATAGCTGTATCTATGGCAACTGTGATTCCCATAACCGAGCCGCATATGTCTTCATCTCTCTCTATTATGTGAAACATAATATCATTTAACATCTCATTTAAAATTCAATATTTGTTGCTGAAAATATCAAATATTTCAGAATCAAAGCTTAAGTGAAGGATCATAAATCAAACCATTCTTACCATTTATGTCCAATAGGCCTAAGCACAGACTGCACACTGTAAAATAGAAAATAAAATGTATTTTCATTTTGAAATAAACAAAAATATCCAACACTGAAACAAAAAAACGTCTGTCCTTCATCAAATTGCGCAGCTATATGCACAAGTGCAGTGGGATCATGTAATGCTGGAAAGTAGCAAAACCGGTTAGTCAGTACACACCCCATCTGAAGAGTATTGAGCAATATAAACTTACATTTATATTAAGATTTATTAGGTCCCCCTTGTATGTTTGATGAGATCCCCTATTGGTCACCGGCCCCCTAGTTTTTACATATATTTTATTTATTTAGTCATTCTGTAAAGAAACAGGCATTGCAATAAAACAGCAGCAGGTCATTTGTCTCTAAATGTTGTTGTAGTGTGAATACAATGAACACAGTGTCAGTTATATTATATTTAGCTCATTCACAGTACTATGGTGGTACTATGGGACTCTCTTATCAAAATAAGGTGTGGTGTTGCCACACGTTTGCGGCTCTTTGGCCGATTGAAGGTGAAATAAGGAATAAGAGTCAGTGCACTCGAAACACCACAGGCTGCTGACACCTGCTGGTCCAAAATGTGTACAACTCTTACAGGTTATATAAAATGTGTTTCATTCATTTTTAGTCCTTGTTTTATGTGTTGTTAGCCAGGGTTTGGCAAATATAGGTTAATTAGAACCTTTTTGTTTTATATATGCATAAGTTTTTATATGCATATTACAATGAATTAACTGAGCCGAGATCAGTTAGACGCTTGTTTATGGGTTCACCAGATTAACACCCCTGCAAAACCAAGGTTCAAAACAGTATTAGCTAAAAAATTAAGGCAGTTTTGAAGGTAAAAGGTGGTCCAACCCGGTACTAGTATGGTATATAAGTGTATAATTAAAATTAATGTTGTTTGTGTGTACTTAGTATAACTATTACAGAACCGGGGGTTCTAACTGCATGGACACAATGACTATCATTTTACATGTAGAAGGTGTGACCTATCGACCATATTTGCAATTTGCATTTTGTCTCGTTCATATTAAACCATCTGGGGTGCTTCTCAATCGGAAGGCTGCATCCCATTAAGGCTGCATATCTAGACTGCAATCATCAAGCTCAAAGGATGCCTTTCTTTGAAGGATCCTTGGCCTTTGTTTCTCATCCTTCCTTTGGCTGATTTTGAAAGATGGATCATCCTTCTCTTTGCATATATTCCAGTATATTCCACTATATTGCCGCCCCTCCACATCCCTGAGTTCAGCTGTTCAACCCCTTCATGGCCACAGGTGTGTAACTCAAGCTCTAGGCCTGCAGACGCTTCTACACACATCAGTGAGAGAATGGACCGCTCTCAGGAGCTCAGAGAACTCAAGCTCTAGACCTGCAGACGCTTCTACACACATCAGTGAGAGAATGGGCCGCTCTCAGGAGCTCAGAGAACTCAAGCTCTAGTCCTGCAGACGCTTCTACACACATCAGTGAGAGAATGGACCGCTCTCAGGAGCTCAGAGAACTCAAGCTCTAGACCTGCAGACGCTTCTACACACATCAGTGAGAGAATGGACCGCTCTCAGGAGCTCAGAGAACTCAAGCTCTAGACCTGCAGACGCTTCTACACACATCAGAGAGAGAATGGGCCGCTCTCAGGAGCTCAGAGAACTCAAGCTCTAGACCTGCAGACGCTTCTACACACATCAGTGAGAGAATGGGCCGCTCTCAGGAGCTCAGAGAACTCAAGCTCTAGTCCTGCAGACGCTTCTACACACATCAGTGAGAGAATGGGCCGCTCTCAGGAGCTCAGAGAACTCAAGCTTTAGGCCTGCAGACGCTTCTACACACATCAGTGAGAGAATGGGCCGCTCTCAGGAGCTCAGAGAACTCAAGCTCTAGTCCTGCAGACGCTTCTACACACATCAGTGAGAGAATGGGCCGCTCTCAGGAGCTCAGAGAACTCAAGCTCTAGACCTGCAGACGCTTCTACACACATCAGTGAGAGAATGGGCCGCTCTCAGGAGCTCAGAGAACTCAAGCTCTAGACCTGCAGACGCTTCTACACACATCAGTGAGAGAATGGACCGCTCTCAGGAGCTCAGAGAACTCAAGCTCTAGACCTGCAGACGCTTCTACACACATCAGTGAGAGAATGGGCCGCTCTCAGGAGCTCAGAGAACTCAAGCTCTAGACCTGCAGACGCTTCTACACACATCAGTGAGAGAATGGGCCGCTCTCAGGAGCTCAGAGAACTCAAGCTCTAGTCCTGCAGACGCTTCTACACACATCAGTGAGAGAATGGGCCGCTCTCAGGAGCTCAGAGAACTCAAGCTTTAGGCCTGCAGACGCTTCTACACACATCAGTGAGAGAATGGGCCGCTCTCAGGAGCTCAGAGAACTCAAGCTCTAGTCCTGCAGACGCTTCTACACACATCAGTGAGAGAATGGGCCGCTCTCAGGAGCTCAGAGAACTCAAGCTCTAGACCTGCAGACGCTTCTACACACATCAGTGAGAGAATGGACCGCTCTCAGGAGCTCAGAGAACTCAAGCTCTAGACCTGCAGACGCTTCTACACACATCAGTGAGAGAATGGGCCGCTCTCAGGAGCTCAGAGAACTCAAGCTCTAGTCCTGCAGACGCTTCTACACACATCAGTGAGAGAATGGGCCGCTCTCAGGAGCTCAGAGAACTCCAGCTCTAGACCTGCAGACGCTTCTACACACATCAGTGAGAGAATGGGCCGCTCTCAGGAGCTCAGAGAACTCAAGCTCTAGTCCTGCAGACGCTTCTACACACATCAGTGAGAGAATGGGCCGCTCTCAGGAGCTCAGAGAACTCAAGCTCTAGTCCTGCAGACGCTTCTACACACATCAGTGAGAGAATGGGCCGCTCTCAGGAGCTCAGAGAACTCCAGCTCTAGACCTGCAGACGCTTCTACACACATCAGTGAGAGAATGGACCGCTCTCAGGAGCTCAGAGAACTCAAGCTCTAGTCCTGCAGACGCTTCTACACACATCAGTGAGAGAATGGACCGCTCTCAGGAGCTCAGAGAACTCAAGCTCTAGGCCTGCAGACGCTTCTACACACATCAGTGAGAGAATGGGCCGCTCTCAGGAGCTCAGAGAACTCAAGCTCTAGACCTGCAGACGCTTCTACACACATCAGTGAGAGAATGGACCGCTCTCAGGAGCTCAGAGAACTCAAGCTCTAGACCTGCAGACGCTTCTACACACATCAGTGAGAGAATGGACCGCTCTCAGGAGCTCAGAGAACTCAAGCTCTAGACCTGCAGACGCTTCTACACACATCAGTGAGAGAATGGGCCGCTCTCAGGAGCTCAGAGAACTCAAGCTCTAGTCCTGCAGACGCTTCTACACACATCAGTGAGAGAATGGGCCGCTCTCAGGAGCTCAGAGAACTCAAGCTCTAGTCCTGCAGACGCTTCTACACACATCAGTGAGAGAATGGGCCACTCTCAGGAGCTCAGAGAACTCAAGCTCTAGACCTGCAGACGCTTCTACACACATCAGTGAGAGAATGGGCCACTCTCAGGAGCTCAGAGAACTCAAGCTCTAGTCCTGCAGACGCTTCTACACACATCAGTGAGAGAATGGGCCGCTCTCAGGAGCTCAGAGAACTCAAGCTCTAGGCCTGCAGACGCTTCTACACACATCAGTGAGAGAATGGGCCACTCTCAGGAGCTCAGAGAACTCAAGCTCTAGTCCTGCAGACGCTTCTACACACATCAGTGAGAGAATGGGCCACTCTCAGGAGCTCAGAGAACTCAAGCTCTAGACCTGCAGACGCTTCTACACACATCAGTGAGAGAATGGACCGCTCTCAGGAGCTCAGAGAACTCAAGCTCTAGACCTGCAGACGCTTCTACACACATCAGTGAGAGAATGGACCGCTCTCAGGAGCTCAGAGAACTCAAGCTCTAGTCCTGCAGACGCTTCTACACACATCAGTGAGAGAATGGGCCGCTCTCAGGAGCTCAGAGAACTCAAGCTCTAGACCTGCAGACGCTTCTACACACATCAGTGAGAGAATGGACCGCTCTCAGGAGCTCAGAGAACTCAAGCTCTAGGCCTGCAGACGCTTCTACACACATCAGTGAGAGAATGGGCCGCTCTCAGGAGCTCAGAGAACTCAAGCTCTAGACCTGCAGACGCTTCTACACACATCAGTGAGAGAATGGGCCGCTCTCAGGAGCTCAGAGAACTCAAGCTCTAGTCCTGCAGACGCTTCTACACACATCAGTGAGAGAATGGGCCGCTCTCAGGAGCTCAGAGAACTCAAGCTCTAGTCCTGCAGACGCTTCTACACACATCAGTGAGAGAATGGGCCGCTCTCAGGAGCTCAGAGAACTCAAGCTCTAGGCCTGCAGACGCTTCTACACACATCAGTGAGAGAATGGGCCGCTCTCAGGAGCTCAGAGAACTCAAGCTCTAGGCCTGCAGATGCTTCTACACACATCAGTGAGAGAATGGGCCGCTCTCAGGAGCTCAGAGAACTCAAGCTCTAGGCCTGCAGATGCTTCTACACACATCAGTGAGAGAATGGACCGCTCTCAGGAGCTCAGAGAACTCAAGCTCTAGTCCTGCAGACGCTTCTACACACATCAGTGAGAGAATGGACCGCTCTCAGGAGCTCAGAGAACTCAAGCTCTAGGCCTGCAGATGCTTCTACACACATCAGTGAGAGAATGGGCCGCTCTCAGGAGCTCAGAGAACTCAAGCTCTAGGCCTGCAGACGCTTCTACACACATCAGTGAGAGAATGGGCCGCTCTCAGGAGCTCAGAGAACTCAAGCTCTAGGCCTGCAGACGCTTCTACACACATCAGTGAGAGAATGGGCCGCTCTCAGGAGCTCAGAGAACTCAAGCTCTAGACCTGCAGACGCTTCTACACACATCAGTGAGAGAATGGGCCGCTCTCAGGAGCTCAGAGAACTCAAGCTCTAGTCCTGCAGACGCTTCTACACACATCAGTGAGAGAATGGGCCGCTCTCAGGAGCTCAGAGAACTCAAGCTCTAGACCTGCAGACGCTTCTACACACATCAGTGAGAGAATGGGCCGCTCTCAGGAGCTCAGAGAACTCAAGCTCTAGTCCTGCAGACGCTTCTACACACATCAGTGAGAGAATGGGCCGCTCTCAGGAGCTCAGAGAACTCAAGCTCTAGTCCTGCAGACGCTTCTACACACATCAGTGAGAGAATGGGCCGCTCTCAGGAGCTCAGAGAACTCAAGCTCTAGACCTGCAGACGCTTCTACACACATCAGTGAGAGAATGGGCCGCTCTCAGGAGCTCAGAGAACTCAAGCTCTAGGCCTGCAGACGCTTCTACACACATCAGAGAGAGAATGGACCGCTCTCAGGAGCTCAGAGAACTCAAGCTCTAGTCCTGCAGACGCTTCTACACACATCAGTGAGAGAATGGGCCGCTCTCAGGAGCTCAGAGAACTCAAGCTCTAGACCTGCAGACGCTTCTACACACATCAGTGAGAGAATGGGCCGCTCTCAGGAGCTCAGAGAACTCAAGCTCTAGTCCTGCAGACGCTTCTACACACATCAGTGAGAGAATGGGCCGCTCTCAGGAGCTCAGAGAACTCAAGCTCTAGACCTGCAGACGCTTCTACACACATCAGAGAGAGAATGGGCCGCTCTCAGGAGCTCAGAGAACTCAAGCTCTAGACCTGCAGACGCTTCTACACACATCAGAGAGAGAATGGACCGCTCTCAGGAGCTCAGAGAACTCAAGCTCTAGGCCTGCAGACGCTTCTACACACATCAGAGAGAGAATGGGCCGCTCTCAGGAGCTCAGAGAACTCAAGCTCTAGTCCTGCAGACGCTTCTACACACATCAGTGAGAGAATGGGCCGCTCTCAGGAGCTCAGAGAACTCAAGCTCTAGGCCTGCAGACGCTTCTACACACATCAGAGAGAGAATGGGCCGCTCTCAGGAGCTCAGAGAACTCAAGCTCTAGTCCTGCAGACGCTTCTACACACATCAGTGAGAGAATGGGCCGCTCTCAGGAGCTCAGAGAACTCAAGCTCTAGGCCTGCAGACGCTTCTACACACATCAGTGAGAGAATGGGCCGCTCTCAGGAGCTCAGAGAACTCAAGCTCTAGACCTGCAGATGCTTCTACACACATCAGTGAGAGAATGGGCCGCTCTCAGGAGCTCAGAGAACTCAAGCTCTAGGCCTGCAGACGCTTCTACACACATCAGTGAGAGAATGGGCCGCTCTCAGGAGCTCAGAGAACTCAAGCTCTAGTCCTGCAGACGCTTCTATACACATCAGTGAGAGAATGGGCCGCTCTCAGGAGCTCAGAGAACTCCAGCTCTAGTCCTGCAGACGCTTCTATACACATCAGTGAGAGAATGGGCCGCTCTCAGGAGCTCAGAGAACTCCAGCTCTAGTCCTGCAGACGCTTCTATACACATCAGTGAGAGAATGGGCCGCTCTCAGGAGCTCAGAGAACTCCAGCTCTAGACCTGCAGACGCTTCTACACACATCAGTGAGAGTATGGGCTGCTCTCAGGAGCTCAGAGAACTCAAGCTCTAGGCCTGCAGACGCTTCTATACACATCAGTGAGAGAATGGGCCGCTCTCAGGAGCTCAGAGAACTCAAGCTCTAGGCCTGCAGACGCTTCTACACACATCAGTGAGAGAATGAGCCGCTCTCAGGAGCTCAGAGAACTCCAGCTCTAGGCCTGCAGACGCTTCTACACACATCAGTGAGAGAATGGGCCGCTCTCAGGAGCTCAGAGAACTCAAGCTCTAGTCCTGCAGACGCTTCTACACACATCAGTGAGAGTATGGACCGCTCTCAGGAGCTCAGAGAACTCAAGCTCTAGGCCTGCAGACGCTTCTACACACATCAGTGAGAGAATGGGCCGCTCTCAGGAGCTCAGAGAACTCAAGCTCTAGACCTGCAGACGCTTCTACACACATCAGTGAGAGAATGGGCCGCTCTCAGGAGCTCAGAGAACTCAAGCTCTAGGCCTGCAGACGCTTCTACACACATCAGTGAGAGAATGGACCGCTCTCAGGAGCTCAGAGAACTCAAGCTCTAGTCCTGCAGACGCTTCTACACACATCAGTGAGAGAATGGGCCGCTCTCAGGAGCTCAGAGAACTCCAGCTCTAGACCTGCAGACGCTTCTACACACATCAGTGAGAGTATGGGCTGCTCTCAGGAGCTCAGAGAACTCAAGCTCTAGGCCTGCAGACGCTTCTATACACATCAGTGAGAGAATGGGCCGCTCTCAGGAGCTCAGAGAACTCAAGCTCTAGGCCTGCAGACGCTTCTACACACATCAGTGAGAGAATGAGCCGCTCTCAGGAGCTCAGAGAACTCCAGCTCTAGGCCTGCAGACGCTTCTATACACATCAGTGAGAGAATGGGCCGCTCTCAGGAGCTCAGAGAACTCAAGCTCTAGGCCTGCAGACGCTTCTACACACATCAGTGAGAGAATGGGCCGCTCTCAGGAGCTCAGAGAACTCAAGCTCTAGTCCTGCAGACGCTTCTACACACATCAGTGAGAGAATGGGCCGCTCTCAGGAGCAAGGAGAACTCCAGCTCTAGGCCTGCAGACGCTTCTACACACATCAGTGAGAGAATGGGCCGCTCTCAGGAGCTCAGAGAACTCAAGCTCTAGGCCTGCAGACGCTTCTACACACATCAGTGAGAGAATGGGCCGCTCTCAGGAGCTCAGAGAACTCAAGCTCTAGGCCTGCAGACGCTTCTACACACATCAGTGAGAGAATGGACCGCTCTCAGGAGCTCAGAGAACTCAAGCTCTAGTCCTGCAGACGCTTCTACACACATCAGTGAGAGAATGGGCCGCTCTCAGGAGCTCAGAGAACTCAAGCTCTAGGCCTGCAGACGCTTCTACACACATCAGAGAGAGAATGGGCCGCTCTCAGGAGCTCAGAGAACTCAAGCTCTAGACCTGCAGACGCTTCTACACACATCAGTGAGAGAATGGGTCGCTCTCAGGAGCTCAGAGAACTCAAGCTCTAGACCTGCAGACGCTTCTACACACATCAGTGAGAGAATGGACCGCTCTCAGGAGCTCAGAGAACTCCAGCTCTAGACCTGCAGACGCTTCTACACACATCAGTGAGAGAATGGGCCGCTCTCAGGAGCTCAGAGAACTCAAGCTCTAGTCCTGCAGACGCTTCTACACACATCAGTGAGAGAATGGGCCGCTCTCAGGAGCTCAGAGAACTCAAGCTCTAGGCCTGCAGACGCTTCTACACACATCAGTGAGAGAATGGGCCGCTCTCAGGAGCTCAGAGAACTCAAGCTCTAGGCCTGCAGACGCTTCTACACACATCAGTGAGAGAATGGGCCGCTCTCAGGAGCTCAGAGAACTCAAGCTCTAGACCTGCAGACGCTTCTACACACATCAGTGAGAGAATGGACCGCTCTCAGGAGCTCAGAGAACTCAAGCTCTAGGCCTGCAGACGCTTCTACACACATCAGTGAGAGAATGGGCCGCTCTCAGGAGCTCAGAGAACTCAAGCTCTAGGCCTGCAGACGCTTCTACACACATCAGTGAGAGAATGGGCCGCTCTCAGGAGCTCAGAGAACTCAAGCGTGGGGCCGTGATCGCTGGACACCTGTGCAATAAGTCCATTCGGGACATTTCCTCACTACTAAATATTCCACGCTCAACTGTTAGTGGGATTAGAACAAAGTGGAAGCCATTGGGAACAACAGCAACTTCGGGGCGGGTCAGCGCATGCTGAGGGTCACAGAAGTCGCCAACTTTCTGCAGAGTCAAGAGCTCCAGACCTCCAAACTTCTGTGGCCTTCAGATGACCTCAAGAACAGTGTGTAGAGCTTCATGGAATAGGTTTCCATGGCCGAGCAGCTCATCCAAGCCTCACAGCACCAAGTGCAATGCAAAGCGTGGGATGCAGTGGGGTAAAGCGCGCCGCCACTGTACTCTAGAGCAGTGGAGACGTGTTCTCTGAGTGACCAATCACGCTTCTCTGTCTGACAATCCCATGGACGAGTCTGGGTTTGGCGGTTGCCAGGAGAACGGGACTTGCCTGAATGCATTGTGCCAAGTGTGAAGTTTGGTGGAGGGGGGATTATGGGGTGGGGTTGTTTTCAAGGGGTTGGCCCCTTAGTTCACCAAGACATGTTGGACAATTTCATGCTCCCAACTTTGTGGGAACAGTTTGGGGACGGCCCCTTCCTGTCCCAGCATGACTGCGCTCCAGTGCTCAAAGCATCGCTCCATAAAGACCTGGATGAGCGAGTTAGGTGTGGAGGAACTGGACTGGCCTGGACCATAGACTGTAAAAAAATATGGACGACACGACTTCATTCGCTTCCACTGAGGGGAACTGATGCCTCCGGAGGTCTGAATGTGGCACTGACATCTTTGCACAGATTTGGGGCCGAGTATGCGCAGTAGTGATCTCGGAACCAGAATCTACACAGTAGAGAGCAGGAAGTAGAGGCGCGATTAACAAAAGCCGCCCACACTCTCAGAAATGGAAGCTTTAGCATAAGTTCTGCCGGGAAGACTTAATTGTCATGTCACTTTAAATGTATCTATCCAATCACATTCTAATACTAGGTATAAAAGATCGGTACTTACGCTCGTCTGAGTTCGCAGATGCTGACGCTCCAATTCACCGCCATCCTCCCCACCACCTCCAAGTCAAATCCTTCCCTACATCCACCCCACCACCACCAGGATGGTCCCTTCCATACCTCACGGGGGGGTCGGCTGCGCCTCTGCCTTCGTCTTCAGGCAGGATATGCAGAGTCCGGACCCTCAGATTGCGAGCTACGGACGGGGCCTATGCCAATATACTTTATTGCTTGCTGGGTTGTTAATAAATGGATAATTGTCACAGTATTTATTCTCCCGAGTCTTTCTGGCAGAACAAGAACAATTCATTATCTTGGTCTAAAATAAACAGTTATGGAAATGTAGAAATTAAAGCTAAAGCTCCAATCTCCTCCCGAAAATCCCTCAAAAAGTTGGCTCCTCAATGACAACTTCACTCAGAGAGGCCGTCAATCTCAGCTGTCAATCATGACGTCAACCCCCCCCCCCCCCCCCCCCCCCCCAACCCCGCTAAAATCTTCACCCGGGGTGTGGCGCCGATCTTCTCTCGGCACCCTCCTTTATCCCCAACTCTGTGTGGGGCGGTTACTATCACAAAGCAATTCCTAATATGGTAAGCATAACCCCTGGACAATTTGCACACACTTGATATTTACATTTTACATTTACATTTAGTCATTTAGCAGACGCTCTTATCCAAAGCGACTTACAAATGAGAGCAATAGAAGCAGCTAGAACAGTCAAGGGCTACAGTATGCAAGTGCTGTAACAAGTCTCAGTTAATCTAACACAGAACACACAGGACAGTTTTTATTTTTATTTTTTTAATAAATTCGACAGACAGAAAATGAATAGAATGGAATGTTAAGTGCTATTCTTGATTGGTCAGGTTCTGCTGGAAGAGACGTGTCTTTAGCTGTTTTTTGAAAATGGCTACAGACTCGGCTGTTCGAGTTGAGATAGGCAGGTCATTCCACAGGGTGGGGGCGGTCCAGGAAAAGGTCTGTGAGAGTGATTTCATGCCTCTTTGGGATGGCACCACAAGGCGTCGTTCACTGGCAGAACGTAAGCTCCTGGAGGGTGTGTAAGTCTGAACAAGCGAGTTTAGGTATATTGGTGCAGAGCCAGTGGTTGCTTTGAAGGCGAGCACCAGTGCGTTGAATTTGATGCGAGCGGCTATTGGCAGCCAGTGGAGATTGATGAAGAGAGGCGTGACGTGCGCTCTCTTCTTGATATATTTGTCCAAGAATAAGATTATATTTTGGTACACACATATAGTATAGGCGTGAGGTCTTTCAGAGTTTAGAGGCTGCTTGTAGAAACCACAGTTTCGTGTGGTTTGTATTTGACCGTGAATTTGGTCTTATCTCTTATTAACACTTAACTTCAGCCTGTAAATAGTTTGGCTGTTAGGCAGACTACCCTACGTTTGACCTCATCCAACTGAGCACATACACACTTCTAAAATTCAAAGAAATATAATAATCTCTTTGTAAAAAGTCATACACTTCTAGAATATAAAGAAATAGAATAATAACATGTTTTATCCTACTTACGAGGCAAGTTCGGATAGTCTTGGGTGTCTAGAGATCCGAACTTCTCTCGTAACTTGAACATTTCACAATGTGGGCATTCAAAATCACTATCAAACACAATATATTTAATATCATCCATCATCCGCTTGTTCATTTTCTCCATTTGCCTGATTAATCTAGTTAATTGTTTCTGTCTGGAAGCTCGTCCTGCTTTGAGTGACTCCATCCTTCCGGATGGCTTTGAATGTCCGTTTGTCTTTCTTTTCTTCTCTGTCTGTCTGTCATGTTCTCTGCTGCATCGTTCTGTTAGCAAATCATCCATAAATAGTTAATTTGTATTCAGCACCTTTATCAACCCTTTATCATTTCTGAGAGAGCGTGTGACCGGAGATTCCTGGGAATTCGTAAATTGTAATTGTCCATTTCTGGCCAATTCAAAAGTTTACATGTGTTAGTGCGGAATGTTTTAGAGGAATATGATTTGTTTTGAACTGACAGTTTGCCTGCAAGACAAGTTTCTACAGGTTGAGATTGTATCTAAAGGAGGAGTTCTGGAATGATTCTGTGTTTATTCTATGGATCATGACCTCCTAGGAACTGTAGAGCGTATTATTTAGATGAAACTTGCATGATTGTGTTTTGCATGTTGTATATTATATTTTGGTCTGTTGTAGTATTTACTGTTTTATCAGTTTTATCAGGAATTTCTCTTTTGACACTTTTTGGATCAAATGTATCCCAGTCTTACTAAAATGTTTTGAACAACAATGTTTTTAAAACCAAGATTGGGTTTTATGATCTAATCTGATTTCAGAATCCTTTTTTTTATTTTGAACAACCCATTTTCAAGATTTATTCCAATCTAATAGCCGAAATCCGATCAGATTACTTTTGAACAACTGGGCCCTGGGGATGATAGTGTAGCAGTACGGTATATTTCCGCCGGGTTATTTAATATGCTGGGGGAGTGCCCCTTTAATTGCGTTCCTTCTGTATATAAGGGTGTCGCTATGGGTGTTTAACACATTACAGCTTTGGTGCCGTGTGAATCGCACTACAGGTGCGGGCCAACGTGCAGGGGACGTTACAGTGGACTCAGGGTTCATCCAAAGCGGATGCTCCTTTTGCTGTCTGCATTGTTTTGCTTCCGGTTTCGCCATCATTGGATTTGTCACAGTGACTATTCTGCTTTCAGTGTTTAGGGACGGGACTACGAGCTTGTCTGTTCCATTGAACCGCCAGACGAGCATCACTAACTCATTTACTCAGTTTCAGATCGAGTGTTGTTGACACGCTGCGTCTGATTTCCTTGACCATCGTTCATGGTGTTGAACGCGCTACATCAGCTGGGTCGATGATGGTGGGCCGTTGGTGTGGTATTTTTATCATCGATTGTGCGTTGTGAGTAACCAATCCGAATCAAAAGCCTCCAGTGGTATTTAAATATGAGACAGAGCCACCTAACTGTCACCAATATTTTCTGCAGTGTGTTTCTGTAAACATATGTTTTTTTTTTGTGAATTGATTGTTGTTGTGTGTTTTCTTTTATTTGATTTAAGTTTGGTATATTACATATATTCTTTTTGTGAATGATTTTTTTCAAGTTTATTTTTGGTTTGTTTATTTCTTATGTGTTGGTGGCCTGAGGGCAACCTATAGAATGTGTTTCTTTTTGTGATTAGTGTTGGTTGTTTTTTTTGCCCATTTCTGTCCACTTCAGCATTGTCGGGTGACCGGACGCGGCGCCTCGATTCCATGAACCAAATTGCTGTGGCGAACTTTTAAAATTGTTTTAGATTGCCTGTTGTCTGTTGTGCTGTTTGTTCTTGATATACTTGGCTTACTGTGTGTGTTTGTGTTATTATTATTTTTTTTCTTTCTTTCTCTCTCTCTTCAGAATTGGGGCAGCCAGTTACAGAGGATTAGCGTCTCTTTCCGGTTGTGGTGGTGGGTTCTTTTGCCTGAGTGCTGTGCTCACAGTGAGGTGTGCAGTGAGTGTGCACGCATGATTGCTGTATCAATTCTGTCAAGGAGAGCCAGTGCCCCATTCTGAAGTGAGCGTATGTGTCATTTTGTGCATAGATTCGTTTTGAATTATAGGTGTTGTCGTGTTAAATAAATTGATATCTTTCTATTACTGAGAACAATAAAGTGTTTTATTGTTTATACTCAACCCATGTCTGATACCTGACTCTGATATAACGAACCTCTGAGCCTTGCTCGTGGTTAAAGGGCATTTCCCCGGAAATAGGCCCCGGGGTGGCGTAGTCGGTAACTTTTCTTTAAATCTTTAGTGTACCTCTAGTCCAAGCTGCCACAATAGGGACTTAAATGTGCATCTAAATGTAAACATAGCTGAATATACACTTTTGACTTAAATTAAAGCAGGAGTGTCCAGTAAATTCATGTGACTTTCTGGAAATTATGTCATAAATGTGGACATGAAAATCATCAAACAGAAAGTACCTCTTGTGAAGTCCACTCAAAGGTCAGTGACATGAGTTTGACAAAATTATTTTATAAAATATTGCTTTAAAGCCACAAATATCATCACTGTTATCTATAGCCCTACTGTAATTGAGTAATACTGTGATACTGTAACTGTCACCGACCCCATATTTTCGTACCTATTTGGCAAAAGGGAAGATAACATCTTTTCATTCTAAAGTTTTTTTTCCTCTCTTTTCTCTTGTCAGGGAAAAATGGGAAAAATGAATATTTGATTTTGTTGTGAATGATGTATGATAGCTTAAGCTTCATTTGCCTGAGAATGTGACTGCATCAATATTTCTCTGTTCTGACATTGTTTTCTTTCTTGAAATGGCTGAAGCCACGCCCACTGAAAGAATGAAACCAAGAGAACAAAAGAATAGAATCCTGACAATCGTGTAACTGTCTTTATAACGTGCATTGAGTCTAATCGTCTGGATTCTGTTTCGGCTGAGGGACTCAGTGGTTTTTGGAAAGGTATCTAATTCTTTGAAATGAAAGGAAAGTGAGATTTTTATTTTTACTTTTACTTAATCACCTGTTTGTCTTCGGTGTGTCACCCAGACCTTTCCTCTGAAAGCTTTGAAGTCTTACAACTGCTGCATCTCATTGGGGTATGGCATGTTTGATCTATTATATAGAATTTTATCCAAAACTTCTAATGTCAGTTTTTCAAACATTATTTTCATCAATACTAAAAATATTACAGTACATGGTAGTATTAATCATATAAGATTTGTGTTACAAGTAGACAAGTTTTCTGAATTATATTCTGATTTATGATTAAGTTGAATATAAATGACATCAATTTAACATGGGATGGATACTTACTATAACCTAAAGCACCTTGTTTTGCTTGAAAAGAAAGTAATGAGAATATGATGAGGATAGGGATAAGTGACATATATTGTATACACAGACCTCAAACAAGAAAACAAAAGATGTCACCATTTCACGCCCTGACGAAATTGACCAATTCACAAGATTACCGGAATGCATAGCTGTTATAAAACATTGAAAGTAATTTCCTGCAACTTAATTCTGGAAAAAAAAAAAAAACATTGGACCAAAACCCTCCACAAGTAGTGCCCTAGAATACTGTCTAATACTTGATGGCTTCTCTGTCCAGTGCTCGTGGTCAGTGAGGAACCTGGGTGTGCTCTTTGATACCAATCTCTCATCTGAAAGCCACGTTTCTAGCATCTGTAAAACGATACTCGGTTACTTAACGTAACCTCGGTTCTCTCTAGAAGAGGGAACGAGTATTGCGTAAGTTCCTTACGCTACGGGGAAAGTATTCTTTCTTCGAGATTTCTGAAAAACCCAAAATTATCCTTAATTTTGTAACATTGTCAACGCAGTGCGGCAGCCTGGCAGACCATAGCAGGCTATTCCAGCGTGCCATTGGCTGCTCTGCTGGCAACTGCAGCAGCCTATCGGTGAGCCCGCGTGACGTGGCGACCAATGAGGGCGCTTCGCGCCCACCTGGCTTCATTTGCCTACAGGTGGGGCGTGGCCACGTGTATATAAGCAGGGCTCACGGGCTGCATATTCGGTTTTCGTAGTTCTGAAGCGTAAAAGCCCGCGGGGCGCACGGCAAGGAACGCAATACTCGTTCCCTCTTCTAGAGAGAACCGAGGTTACGTTAAGTAACCGAGTATCGTTCTCTTACGAGAGGTTCTCTCGTATTGCGTAAGTTCCTTACGCTACGGGAACATATTGTCAACGCCGTGCGCGCCTCGCATACAGCATATGTATCCCAGGGAACCGGGGACCATAACACTGCTCGGGCAGGGTGGCCGGTAAAGGAAACGGGCCACCACATATACGGACACTTCGTTTGAACTGACGGGTGGTTACAACGGGTGGTTACAACACCCTGCCTTATGAATGAGGGAACGGCACCTGCCGGTCGCCTTCAAATTCACCACACCTTGTCTCATGAATGAGGGAGCGGCAAGGCCGGTCGCCTTCAAATTCACAATATCTTGTCATATGAGTGAGGTAACGGCACCGCCGGTCACCTTCAAACTCACAATAGCTCTTTTCGTAAATGAGGGAACGGTACCGCCGGTCTCCTTCAAATTTACATAAGCCTTGTACCGAACTTACTACCAGTATGTGAGCTATGTCTGCGCAGAATCACCGGGCAGAACCAACAGCCTTATTGAACTGATAACACTTTCGCCTGTAAGGCAGGAACTTCCAGATTGTAAAATCTCACGAACGTAGACGGGGAGGCCCAGCCTGCCGCCACGCAAATATCGTGGATGGAAATCCCTCTGGCCCAAGCCCACGAAGAGGCCATGCCTCTGGTGGAGTGTGCTCTGACACCTAGCGGGCACTGCAGGTGTTTGGAAGCGTATGCAGTTGCAATCGCGTCCACTATCCACCTGGACAGGGTCTGTTTCGAGGAGGCGAGACCTTTAGCGCGCCCTCCAAACGAAACAAATAGCTGCTCAGAACGCCTGAAGGCGGCGGAGCGTGTGACATAAACCCTCAATGCCCTGACAGGGCAGAGGATATTGCCACCGTCCCCCTCGTCGGATGCTGGCAGAGCCGAGAGGGAGATAATCTGCGCCCTGAAAGGAGTGCCGATCGCTTTGGGGACATAACCATGCCTCGGTCTGAGAATGACCTTAGAGTCATTAGGACCGAACTCCATACACGTCGGGCTCACTGAGAGCGCGTGTAGATCCCCCACGCGTTTCACTGAAGCCAGAGCTATCAGGAACGCGGTTTTTAGCGAAAGGAACCTTGGTTCCACAGTCTCGAGCGGTTCAAAGGGATGAGCCTTCATGGCCTCTAGGACCAAGGCCAGATCCCAAATAGGAACCGATGGGAGCCGCGGGGGATTCATCCGTCTAGCTCCTCTGAGGAAACGGATGATGAGCTCGTTCCTTCCTAGCGTGCTGCCTAGCGTCGTCTAGGCGAACGCTGCTATAGCCGCTACATACACTTTGAGCATGGAAGGGGACCTGCCCAGTTCCAAGAGCTCCTGGAGGAAGGAGAGCACCCGCTGGACCCCACATTGCTGCGGTTCCAATCCCTTGGAAGCACACCACTCAGTGAACACCGACCACTTAGAACTATATAACCGCCTCGTCGAGGGGGCTCTAGAGTGTGAGAACGTGTTCATAACCCCTTCGGGCAGGTCAACGGGTATCCGTTGGTCACCCATACATGCAGAGACCATCGCTCTGGATGGGGATGCCAAACTGACCCTCCTGCTTGAGAGAGGAGGTCTGCTCTCAGCGGAACTGGCCAGGGGGGTGAGTGCGACAGCTTCACCAGCTCTGGGTACCAAATCTGGTTCTCCCAGCGCGGCGCTATAAGGAGCACCGGGCGGCGCGTTTCCCTGATTTTCGCTATAACCTGGGTCAATAGGGAAATCGGCGGGAAAGCATACAGCGGGAGGCTGGGCCAAAGTTGGGACAGCGCATCCTCGCTTTTGGACAAGAACGTCGAGCAGCGGGCGTTCTCTTTTGTTGCAAAGAGGTCGAGCTCCGCTCTGCCGAATAGGCGCCATACCAGCTGGACTGTCTGGGGGTGCAGGGACCATTCTCCTGGGAGAATGAGGCCCCTGGACAGCTTGTCCGGGCCCACGTTGAGGTGGCCCGGAACGTGCGCCGCTCTCAGCGAGCGCAGCGAGCTGTGTGCCCACACGAGCAGGCGTTCCGTCAGATTGCCCAGACACCTGGACCTGACACCGCCCTGCCGGTTCACGTAGGACACCACCGTGGTATTGTCCGACCGGACCAACACATGGTGTCCCCGTATAAACGGGAGAAACTGCTTGAGCGCGTTCTCTACCGCTATCATCTCCAAACAGTTTATGTGTAGGAGTTTTTCTCCGCTCGACCAGAGGCCCGAGGCCGGTCTGCCCTCGAAAACGGCGCCCCAACCCGAGGTGGAGGCGTCCGTCGAGATGACTTTGCGGTGTGAGATGGCTCCCATTGTCACTCCCCGCTGGTACCAGTCGGCTACTAACCAGGGCTCTAGGGCTGCAACACAGCCCTGAGTCACTCTGATCCTGAAACCTCCGGCAGCCCAGGCTCTGTGAGGCACTCGGGCGTTTAACCAGCGTTGCAGCGGGCGCATGCGCATTAAGCCCAGCTGGAGCACAGCTGCAGCTGAGGCCATACGTCCCAGCATCCTCTGAAAAAGCTTGAGAGGTGCGATTTTGCCCGGCCGGAAGTACGCAGCCATGCGCCGAACTTGGCGCGTGCGTTGTGGTGACAGGCGGGCAGACATAGCCACAGTGTCCAGATTCAAACCCAGAAATGAGGTTGATTGCGTGGGCACTAATGAGCTCTTGGTCCAGTTGACCGTGAGCCCCAGGCTGTCCAAATGGCTGAGCAGCATTGCCCTGTGGGCGAGGAGCTCGGCCTCTGACTGCGCCAGGATGAGCCAGTCGTCCAAGTAGTTCAATATTCGCATCCCCCGGTTTCTCAGGGGAGCGAGGGCCGCGTCCATGCACTTCGTAAATGTACGGGGTGCTAGTGACAGGCCGAACGGAAGGACGGTGTATTGATAAGCCTGGCCGTCGAAGGCGAATCGTAAGAATGGCCTGTGACGCGGCGTTATCTTGATTTGAAAATATGCGTCTTTCAAATCTAGGGAAATTAGCCAGTCTCTCGGGCGAATATGCGCGAGGATCTGCTTGGTCGTAAGCATCTTGAACGATCTCCTCAAAAGAGCTTTGTTCAGACGCCTCAGATCCAGAATCGGTCTGAGCGACCCGTCCCTTTTTGGCACGAGAAAATATCGGCTGTAAAAGCCTGACTCGCTCATAGAATGGGGAACCGGTTCTATAGCCCCTTTGCACAGCAGCGTGGCTATCTCCGCTCGAAGTAGATGTGCTACTTCTCCGCTCACTCGCGTCTCTATACGCGCACAGAAGCGCGGAGGGCGGCGAGCGAACTGCAGAGTGTAGCCGTGCTTCACTGTTTTCAGCACCCATTCTGATACACCTGGAATGGCTTCCCACGCTCTCGCGTGTGCCACACGGGATAGAACGGCCTCCGGGCTCGAAACGCCGCGCTTTGCGGGTTCGACGGCCTGTATAGGAGGGGCGGGCGCAGTGCGCGCGCTCTCTGTGCTGTGGGCCAGCCGATCGCTCGCGATGGCTGGCCGCCCTACACACTGTATCTCTGCCGCTTCGAGCAGGGAGTGGCTTGTGTGTGGCCTTACACTCGTTGTTCCGGCCACCTTGGGCGGAGAACAAATGGTGTGTGGCGCGGCGCATGGCGCCGGGGGCAGAATGTTCGCGAAAATGTGTGAGCGCGTTTGAGCGGGCACAACTCTTACGCGTGGAACATGACCGGTTAAGAGTGGCTGTGTGACAGCGCGTGTGGTGATTAGGCGTGGGCGCAAATAAGCGGACACGTGACCTAACTCTAGCACTCGAGCGGCCGGTGGCCGCTTTATGTGAGTGAGAGACACGGGATTTGTGGTGCTTGGGTGCAGGGGTGAACACAAAAGTGGGCACGTTTACTGCATTTGAAAACACATACGGCGTGAGCCGTGCAACCAGAAAAAAGGCAACTTCGTGATTTCTCTGGTTCGTCATAAAAACGGCGGTTGTAGACAGGCGAGAGGGCAGTTTTGCCGGCTCGTTTGCTGCGTGAGAGCCATCTGCAGCAGCCACAGGAGTGGGGGCTGACAGGAAGAAGAGTTTTGACGGTGGTCCGACCACGGCGGGACTTAACCGTCGCTTCCCCCCTCTGCTAGGAGGACTTTGGAGGGGCTACAGTTGGAAACAGGCGAGAGGGCGAGTTCGCCGGCTCGTAGGCTGCGTGGAAAACATCTGCAGTAGCCACAGGAGTGGGGACTGACAGGAAAAACAGAGTTTTAACGGTGGTCCGGCCGCAGCGGGACTTAACCGTCTTTTCTCTCCTTATGTATAGACGTCCAAAAATACTCGAGCACCACGTGGTGCGAGTTAGCTTTCTGTATGTAAGAAAAGCTGGCCGCGAGCCCGGGGAAGCGGACAGTAAAACATTTTTATCTGCCGCGAGAGCTGGGCTCGAACTCGGGTCTCCGGCGTTTCAGCCGCTGATTTTGCCACTGTGCTACCGGGAGGGACACAATAGCGTTCAGTTAGCGCGAGCATACAGCAGTACGTCCTCGTGCTTGTTGGCAGTCGTGCGTGCATAAAAGACAGGCTCGTTACTGCAATAGTAATATTTCCAGCCGCCTGAATTGGAGAGGGGGCTGAGAAATGCTAGAGAATGGCGGTTCGTCCGGCCACAGCGGGACGAAAACACCCTCTGTTAATTTCCCGGTGAGTGCGGGAGCGCACTCACATTCCTTGTGAACGGCGCAATCTGCGCGGTCCAAGAGGGGGGAGTGCGGGTTCGTTGGAGAGCATATGTCAGCGTCATGTCTTATGACGGCGTATGTTTGCTGGCGTGCGTGTCTTAACAGGCTCGTGTACAGCAATATGAACAATTCCAGTCGCCTGAACTCATGAGGGGACTGAAAAATGTGCGCGAGGGTGGAACAGCTCTCTTGTAACGTAAAGAGAGCTGCAGGACCGTGCATTTCTGCCATCCCTTGTATATAAGCGGCGCATCAGCGCGGCATGAACAGAGGGGGGGAGGAGGCTCGCTCCGAGACCGTTCATTTCTACCATCCCTTGCAAGCGGCGCGGTGGCGCGGCTTGAACAGAGGGGGAGGAGGCTCGCTCCGAGACCGTTCATTCCTACCATCCCTTGAAAGCGGCGCGGTGGCGCGGCTTGAATAGAGGGGGAGAAGGCTCGCTCCGAGACCGTTCATTCCTACCATCCCTTGTAAGCGGCGCGGCTTGAACAGAGGGGGAGGAGGCTCGCTCCGAGACCGTTCATTTCAACCATCTCTTGTAAGCGGCGCGGTGGCGCGGCTTGAACAGAGGGGGGGAACAGCGGAGTGATGTCGTCATAAAACTGCTCGAGTCGAGCCCGCAGGGTCGACATAGAGAGTTCCTCACACTCGGGGCATTCGCCCGCGAGGAGGCGGCGGCGGCGTGGTCACGGCCCAGACAGAGAGCGCAGACACATGGCGGTCTCTGGTGCTGAGCTGCACGTGGCACGAGCCGCAGGTGGAACGAGGCGTTTTGATAAAAACGCTCGTGCTCTTTTATGAAACGTGTGACGCAACGGCGAGAACACGTGCAATGAAAGGATATAATGCTGCCGGATAGCAGAGCAGGCACGGATGGCTGAAGGTGGCGCGATGCTGCCGGCTTCTTCAGGCGCTGTCCTCTGCTTGCTCGTCTGCACGTTCAACGGCGGCGGGTTCCAGATCCAGCGATGCGAAGGGCTTCGCTGAAGAAAAGAAAATCGAATATGCAGCCCGTGAGCCCTGCTTATATACACGTGGCCACGCCCCACCTGTAGGCAAATGAAGCCAGGTGGGCGCGAAGCGCCCTCATTGGTCGCCACGTCACGCGGGCTCACCGATAGGCTGCTGCAGTTGCCAGCAGAGCAGCCAATGGCACGCTGGAATAGCCTGCTATGGTCTGCCAGGCTGCCGCACTGCGTTGACAATGTTACAAAATTAAGGATAATTTTGGGTTTTTCAGAAATCTCGAAGAAAGAATACTTTCCCCGTAGCGTAAGGAACTTACGCAATACGAGAGAACCTCTCGTAAGAGAACTGCATTCTACCATCTTAAAAATATATCTAAACTACGGCACACGCTCTCAATGCCAAATGCTGAACAGCTAGTTCATGCGTTCATGACCTCAAGACTGTAAAGGTCGGCAAGTAAATTTGCCACTAGATGGCCAGAACACAGTCAAGGGATAATTTAAAGCTACACTGTGTGATATTTTCCCCCATCTAGCGGTGAAAGGGTTTATGACCATCCAGTAAATATTAGTTTATGTTCCTCCCAATTCCGATTTGGTTTTAACTCCTACGGTGGCCGATTTAGTCCAAGATTAACATGGCTTCCAGTTCCACCTCGTCCATTAGTGTTCCTTCAAGTGATGAGGTTACTTTAGAAAACTATTATCATTTGCAGTTATTCAATTTCCAATATACACAAATAGGCTGAATTAACGTTACCTGTCGAGAAGAAAGCATCAAGTGTTAAAACGCCAAAGGCGAAGCTTGAATTTACGGGTATGTCCCTCTTTGGCTAATGTACTTTCAAGATGGAGGGGCAACATGGCGACCCCCATTCGAACCCCTTACCCGTATGTATTTTCAATGGCATATTATAAACTTACGAGAATACTTTATTACTTGAAAGAAGTAAATATACATTAATGAGCACATATATTTTTGAAAGAACTAAGTGTTTTTAGCTAAGAATAAACTAAAAAAGTTACACAGTGTAGCTTTAAGAAATTAATTGATGAAAAATGAAACTAGAATTGTCTGTTGACATACTGTTTTTTGTAACTGGTAGTGAATGGTTAAAAAATGGATAAATTAATAAAGCAGTAGTGAAGTATCTTCATTCACCAACTTGCAACACAGACCACAGATAAAAATCATTCAAAAAATTAAAGAGGACTAGAATAAGCCCATTAATGGCATGTTTGAGTTGTGCTCTTAACAAACTTTGTTTTATTTCCTCTTTCCATGTTGTGAATAATATAATAAATGTTTATTTTAATTAGCTTGTTACACAATGGACCCTAATTGTAATAATTATTTGACATAGCCTACTTTTACACTCAGAATTATTCCTTGGCATCCTCGCGTACTAAACTAAAAAAAAATTTAATTGTTTGCCTGCTGGAGGTGTGTGATTACGCCGTGTGCAGTGATGTTAACATTTAAGCTAGCCGGTGAGAGAAAATGGCACTAGCAAAGAGTCTAAAGAGGAAAGTCCTCCCACAGCGAAAATAGGGCATACAAAGAAGAATGGAAAGACAACTGCGTTCATCCTGGTTTAGGGAATGCAAAGCCGATGTGTCTCATCTGCAACGAAGTTGTCGCTGTTTGTAAAGAATATAATATCAGACGGCACCATGAAGCATGGCACCTTTTTTTGCTGGTTGTCAATATTTTTGATCAAAAGGAAGCTGAATTTGGTTTGTTGTTGTTCATGTGTTGGTGCTTTTGAATGTCTTTTAGAACGTTTCAAATTAAAAGCTCTCAATTCATCCCAAAATAAACACATTGCTGCCCGTTCTCGTACTTTTTTTGAAGGCAAAATCACTCAAGAGAGATTGATTATGAGCAACTGTTGTTATAATCTCTCCGGTTCGCACATCCCGCTCCAAGCGGTATGCAAACCCAGGTCTCTCCACATGGGAGTCAGACGCTCTAACAAGGAGGCTATAGGCTGCGACCTCTGGCGTCAGTCACTGTTAAAGTCACAGCAGTGAGATTTACCTGACGTCATGGTACCTTTACCATGAACCCCCCCCCAAACCCCCCAAGACTGAGTCTGGTTTCTCCCAAGGTTTATTTTCCTCCATTCTGCTCCTGATGGGGTTTTGGTTTCCTTGCCACTGTTGCCTCTGGCTTGGCCTGCTCAGTTGGGGACACTAAATATTCAACTAAATATTCAAATTAATTTTTGCATTCACATTCTGCACTTTGAGCAATCACAATTTGTTGTTTTCTTTCATGTTTGGCAAACGCAGTGGAGCCAGGTAGAGCATAATTTCCCTGACTTGAAGAATATGGATCACATGCTGTTCATTTTGCTCTGTCTATGTTGGCTCTTGAGTGGTAAATTCTACGATTACTTTTCTTCATTTGTCAGGTTTTGCTGATTTCTGATTGAATAGCTAAATGAATCTTTGTTAATATTTGTTCTAACACTCCTCTAATCAGTTTGGAAGGTCTTTTAGGAGATGTCTCTGTACTGTATATGTTCCAGATGTCGAGCTAGATGGAGTAAAAACTGAGTCAGTAATGGACGGAGAGTTGAACACTCATGTAAGTGATGTAAATACTTTCAAACAGAAATACTATCATCCTGTCTTTATGTTTTTTTACATGCTCGTTATTGTTTTCTCACGGATTCCAGCTCCCATTTCCTAATATTATCAGAAAGTACCAACCATGTTCTTCAGATTCATCGAGGTTAAAATGTCTGGTGAAGTGCTCAACGAAGAATGCTCCAGATGCGACTCTCTCCTGGTATAATGGAAGCCGCAAAATCGCACACAGTGAAAATTCTGATCTTAACATCGAACCCTCTGTATCTCTGGAGGTGGAATATCAGGATAACAACACCTACAGCTGTGTGCTCAACAATCCCATCACAAACCACACCACACATCTGGATATCAGTCAACACTGTCAGTCGTGTGCAGGTAGAACGGCAGTGTCACTAAACTTATCTATTTATGAATTCTTTTAGACATGTTGTTTCACTCGGTACCACCTGTAGATGAGGATCCAGACTGAAAGTAGTAGTGTTTGTAGAAACTGCTTTACATGATCCTGTGATGTTTTGTTGCTGCTACAGATGAATCATTGACTCGTGTGCCAGTCATGGAGGGAGATTCTGTCACTCTACACACCAATTTTACAGACATACAGAGGGAGGATAACATACTGTGGATGTATCAATATCAAAGGACACTTATTGCAGAAATCTATAAAAACATTATCTCTATCTATGATTGTGAAAAGGAGATATTCAAAAACAAACTCCTGCTGGACAGTCAAACTGGAGATCTCACCATCACAAATATCAGCAAAGAAATCTCTGGGTACTACAGTCTACAGAACAGAAGTAAACCTTCCAGATGTTGGGGTTTCAATATTACTGTCTATGGTGAGTGAACTTAAAGGATGAGTTCACTTCAAAATGATAATTTACCCTCCTCATCTCATCCCAGATGCTCATGTGTTTCTCTCTTCAGTTTTTTGAGGATCACTCCAGGATTGTTCTGCTCATAATGGACTTCAATGGGAACCAACGGCTGAAGGTCCAGATCACTGCAGTTTCAGAGGAAGGGCTTCAGAGGCTCTGACCGATCCCAGAGGAATAGAGTCTGATCTAGACAAACCATCGCACATTTACAACACACACACACATTTACACACTTTAACCTCTAATGCTCATCTTGAGCTGCTCTGAGACACACCACGGATTGAGCAATCACGCCAGAAAGGTCACGTGATGTAGGCGGAAGTACCGCCCCCGTGTTTACGAAGCGCTCGTGTGAAGACTAACACACACATCCTTTAGCAGAAACACTCCATCTCCAACTTCATCATCGTCCCACATCGCCGTTCAACCTTTTTCTGCTAAAGGATGTGTGTGTTAGTGTGTGTGGTACTTCCGCCTACATCACGTGACCTTTCTGGCTCAATCCGTGGTGTGTCTCAGAGCAGCTCAAGATGAGCATTAGAGGTTAAAGTGTGTAAATGTGTGTGTGTGTTGTAAATGTGGTGATGGTTTGTCTAGATCAGACTCTATTCCTCTGGGATCGGTCAGAGCCTCTGAAGCCCTTCCTCTGAAACTGCAGTGATCTGGACCTTCAGCCGTTGGTTCCCATTGAAGTCCATTATGAGCAGAACAATCCTGGAGTGATCCTCAAAAAACTGAAGAGAGAAACACATGAACATCTGGGATGAGATGAGGCGAGGAAATTATCATTTTGAAGTGAACTAACCCTTTAATACATGTCAGAAATGTTATCAATGGGAAATTATTTCAGTTCTAGTGTATAGGTGCAGAGGGGAGAGATGGAGTGGAACACAGTAAGAGATGATGAATAGGACAGAACATACAATAAGACATAGAGTGAACTGATGAACTGGCATCAATTTGAGTACCGTAGACATCATGAAACACTGAAAAAAATCCCTTTCTTTATTCTCTCATGTTTTTCAGCTCTTCTGCCCATTCCTGTCATCACCAGAGACTCTTCACAGTGTTCTTCATCCTCAGTGTCCAGATGTCCAGTGGTGTGTTCAGCTGTGAATGTGAGTCATGTGACTCTCTCCTGGTACAAAGGAAGCAGTTTATTGTCCAGCATCAGTGTGTCTGATCTCAACAACAGCATCTCTTCATGCCTGGAGGTGGAATATCAGGATAGCAGCACCTACAGCTGTGTGGTTTCTTATTCATTCGCCAACCGGACTCAACAACTCAACATCGCCGCACTTTGTCCAGGTTTGCCAGCAGTTGATATTTGATTTGATTGATCTATGACAGATGTAATTTTCATGTACGCCGCCAGCGTACTTTGTCAAAAGTTTGAACATGAACATTTTCCATATTTTAAAGGGCTCAAAACAATATTACTGTATGAGTATTGAAGTGCCTATTCCTACTATATTCTTCTTCACAACATTTTTTTCTTCGTTTAGTTAAGAAAATTAATAATTTGAAGTTGACCTTAAATGCTCAAAGGGTTCACTGTGAAGCTTCAAGGCACCATTACCTAGTGGTCAAAAGTTAACTAAGTGTATTCATTGTCATGTTTATTTGGCTTCTTAAAGCTGCAGCTGATTATTTATTGATCTCATAATTGCTGCTATATTTACTCTGAACTTCTGTTGTCGCTTGTGTACTTTGCATGAAATTAGTTTGGCAGAAATCACACTAATTACACTTTACTTTTTTTCCTACAGCTCCGAGTAATGTGGTGGAGATTATTATTATTATTATTATTATATGCTGTGTAATTTTCGTGGTGCTGCTCATCTGGATATGTATAAAAAAAACTGGGTAAGTACCTACAGCTGTTATTTTAGCCTTTATGCATAAATAATTCAAATGAAGTCGCACAGTATCTTTGTAATCACTTTTTATGTTTACACAAGTATTTGGTTTTTTATTTAGTCTGCCTTTGTAATTTTAGTTGTATGATGTGGCTTCATTTGGAATGTTTGGACATCACAGATTGTTATGGCTCGTTTTCACCGAGCCGTACAGTACAGTACACAATTATTTCCGTTTCGATTTTCCTTTCAACATTCCTTTTTTGGGACCCTTCTTCCGTTGGGGTACCAAGCACAGTAGTCCGGTACTAAAGGGTGGAGCTAGACTCACTGCAGAACGTTGATTGGCTGACAGAGAATCGTCACTTGTGCATACTACAAGGGCAATGACAGCACAAGAGGCGGAATTTTTTAATATACAGCTAAAAGCCTGTCAATACAGTTCCTTTTGTGACAAACAGCAATGAGAAGCAAGAACAAGATCTGCCTCCATTGTTGTTAACAGTGACGCTTTTTTCTTCACATGACAATGACGTCGATCACTACTTTCCGGCATACACCATGCCTATCAAGTAAGAGGACTGTTGGTGGTGGAAAGTCGGATCAGGGTTTACCGCCCGAATCGTACTGTACTGTACCACTCGGTGGAAACAAGACAAAAATTTACAAAATGACTCTGATGAAATTATTCTGATGAATTTGTCTGTTCAACAGATGCCAGAAGTCAAAATGAGACCAATCTTTCCATACTAGGGTTAGATATAAGAAAATATATTTATATATATACAAAAATACATTTATAAATATATGCAATGTATACACTATATTGCCAGAAGTATTGGATCCCTGAGTTCAGGTGTTCAGCCCTTCATGGCCACAGGTGTGTAAATCAAGCTCTAGACCTGCAGACGCTTCTACACACATCAGTGAGAGAATGGACCGCTCTCAGGAGCTCAGAGAACTCAAGCTCTAGTCCTGCAGACGCTTCTACACACATCAGTGAGAGAATGAGCCGCTCTCAGGAGCTCAGAGAACTCAAGCTCTAGTCCTGCAGACGCTTCTACACACATCAGTGAGAGAATGGGCCGCTCTCAGGCGCTCAGAGAACTCAAGCTCTAGGCCTGCAGACGCTTCTACACACATCAGTGAGAGAATGGGCCGCTCTCAGGAGCTCAGAGAACTCAAGCTCTAGGCCTGCAGACGCTTCTACACACATCAGTGAGAGAATGGGCCGCTCTCAGGAGCTCAGAGAACTCAAGCTCTAGACCTGCAGACGCTTCTACACACATCAGTGAGAGAATGGGCCGCTCTCAGGAGCTCAGAGAACTCAAGCTCTAGGCCTGCAGACGCTTCTACACACATCAGTGAGAGAATGGGCCGCTCTCAGGAGCTCAGAGAACTCAAGCTCTAGGCCTGCAGACGCTTCTACACACATCAGTGAGAGAATGGGCCGCTCTCAGGAGCTCAGAGAACTCAAGCTCTAGGCCTGCAGACGCTTCTACACACATCAGTGAGAGAATGGGCCGCTCTCAGGAGCTCAGAGAACTCAAGCTCTAGTCCTGCAGACGCTTCTACACACATCAGTGAGAGAATGGGCCGCTCTCAGGAGCTCAGAGAACTCAAGCTCTAGTCCTGCAGACGCTTCTACACACATCAGTGAGAGAATGGGCCGCTCTCAGGAGCTCAGAGAACTCAAGCTCTAGGCCTGCAGACGCTTCTACACACATCAGTGAGAGAATGGGCCGCTCTCAGGAGCTCAGAGAACTCAAGCTCTAGGCCTGCAGACGCTTCTACACACATCAGTGAGAGAATGGGCCGCTCTCAGGAGCTCAGAGAACTCAAGCTCTAGTCCTGCAGACGCTTCTACACACATCAGTGAGAGAATGGGCCGCTCTCAGGAGCTCAGAGAACTCAAGCTCTAGGCCGGCAGACGCTTCTACACACATCAGTGAGAGAATGGGCCGCTCTCAGGAGCTCAGAGAACTCAAGCTCTAGGCCTGCAGACGCTTCTACACACATCAGTGAGAGAATGGGCCGCTCTCAGGAGCTCAGAGAACTCAAGCTCTAGACCTGCAGACGCTTCTACACACATCAGTGAGAGAATGGGCCGCTCTCAGGAGCTCAGAGAACTCAAGCTCTAGACCTGCAGACGCTTCTACACACATCAGTGAGAGAATGGGCCGCTCTCAGGAGCTCAGAGAAATCAAGCTCTAGGCCTGCAGACGCTTCTACACACATCAGTGAGAGAATGGGCCGCTCTCAGGAGCTCAGAGAACTCAAGCTCTAGACCTGCAGACGCTTCTACACACATCAGTGAGAGAATGGGCCGCTCTCAGGAGCTCAGAGAACTCAAGCTCTAGGCCTGCAGACGCTTCTACACACATCAGTGAGAGAATGGGCCGCTCTCAGGAGCTCAGAGAACTCAAGCTCTAGACCTGCAGACGCTTCTACACACATCAGTGAGAGAATGGGCCGCTCTCAGGAACTCAGAGAACTCAAGCTCTAGTCCTGCAGACGCTTCTACACACATCAGTGAGAGAATGGGCCGCTCTCAGGAGCTCAGAGAACTCAAGCTCTAGTCCTGCAGACGCTTCTACACACATCAGTGAGAGAATGGGCCGCTCTCAGGAGCTCAGAGAACTCAAGCTCTAGACCTGCAGACGCTTCTACACACATCAGTGAGAGAATGGGCCGCTCTCAGGAGCTCAGAGAACTCAAGCTCTAGTCCTGCAGACGCTTCTACACACATCAGTGAGAGAATGGGCCGCTCTCAGGAGCTCAGAGAACTCAAGCTCTAGGCCTGCAGACGCTTCTACACACATCAGTGAGAGAATGGGCCGCTCTCAGGAGCTCAGAGAACTCAAGCTCTAGGCCTGCAGACGCTTCTACACACATCAGTGAGAGAATGGGCCGCTCTCAGGAGCTCAGAGAACTCAAGCTCTAGTCCTGCAGACGCTTCTACACACATCAGTGAGAGAATGGGCCGCTCTCAGGAGCTCAGAGAACTCAAGCTCTAGGCCTGCAGACGCTTCTACACACATCAGTGAGAGAATGGGCCGCTCTCAGGAGCTCAGAGAACTCAAGCTCTAGGCCTGCAGACGCTTCTACACACATCAGTGAGAGAATGGGCCGCTCTCAGGAGCTCAGAGAACTCAAGCTCTAGTCCTGCAGACGCTTCTACACACATCAGTGAGAGAATGGGCCGCTCTCAGGAGCTCAGAGAACTCAAGCTCTAGGCCTGCAGACGCTTCTACACACATCAGTGAGAGAATGGGCCGCTCTCAGGAGCTCAGAGAACTCAAGCTCTAGGCCTGCAGACGCTTCTACACACATCAGTGAGAGAATGGGCCGCTCTCAGGAGCTCAGAGAACTCAAGCTCTAGGCCTGCAGACGCTTCTACACACATCAGTGAGAGTATGGGCCGCTCTCAGGAGCTCAGAGAACTCAAGCTCTAGGCCTGCAGACGCTTCTACACACATCAGTGAGAGAATGGACCGCTCTCAGGAGCTCAGAGAACTCAAGCTCTAGACCTGCAGACGCTTCTACACACATCAGTGAGAGAATGGGCCGCTCTCAGGAGCTCAGAGAACTCAAGCTCTAGGCCTGCAGACGCTTCTACACACATCAGTGAGAGAATGGGCCGCTCTCAGGAGCTCAGAGAACTCAAGCTCTAGACCTGCAGACGCTTCTACACACATCAGTGAGAGAATGGACCGCTCTCAGGAGCTCAGAGAACTCAAGCTCTAGGCCTGCAGACGCTTCTACACACATCAGTGAGAGAATGGGCCGCTCTCAGGAGCTCAGAGAAATCAAGCTCTAGGCCTGCAGACGCTTCTACACACATCAGTGAGAGAATGGGCCGCTCTCAGGAGCTCAGAGAACTCAAGCTCTAGGCCTGCAGACGCTTCTACACACATCAGTGAGAGAATGGGCCGCTCTCAGGAGCTCAGAGAACTCAAGCTCTAGACCTGCAGACGCTTCTACACACATCAGTGAGAGAATGGGCCGCTCTCAGGAGCTCAGAGAACTCAAGCTCTAGACCTGCAGACGCTTCTACACACATCAGTGAGAGAATGGGCCGCTCTCAGGAGCTCAGAGAACTCAAGCTCTAGACCTGCAGACGCTTCTACACACATCAGTGAGAGAATGGGCCGCTCTCAGGAGCTCAGAGAACTCAAGCTCTAGGCCTGCAGACGCTTCTACACACATCAGTGAGAGAATGGGCCGCTCTCAGGAGCTCAGAGAAATCAAGCTCTAGGCCTGCAGACGCTTCTACACACATCAGTGAGAGAATGGGCCGCTCTCAGGAGCTCAGAGAACTCAAGCTCTAGTCCTGCAGACGCTTCTATACACATCAGTGAGAGAATGGGCCGCTCTCAGGAGCTCAGAGAACTCAAGCTCTAGGCCTGCAGACGCTTCTACACACATCAGTGAGAGAATGGGCCGCTCTCAGGAGCTCAGAGAACTCAAGCTCTAGGCCTGCAGACGCTTCTACACACATCAGTGAGAGAATGGGCCGCTCTCAGGAGCTCAGAGAACTCAAGCTCTAGGCCTGCAGACGCTTCTACACACATCAGTGAGAGAATGGGCCGCTCTCAGGAGCTCAGAGAACTCAAGCTCTAGACCTGCAGACGCTTCTACACACATCAGTGAGAGAATGGGCCGCTCTCAGGAGCTCAGAGAACTCAAGCTCTAGTCCTGCAGACGCTTCTACACACATCAGTGAGAGAATGGGCCGCTCTCAGGAGCTCAGAGAACTCAAGCTCTAGGCCTGCAGACGCTTCTACACACATCAGTGAGAGAATGGGCCGCTCTCAGGAGCTCAGAGAACTCAAGCTCTAGGCCTGCAGACGCTTCTACACACATCAGTGAGAGAATGGGCCGCTCTCAGGAGCTCAGAGAACTCAAGCTCTAGGCCTGCAGACGCTTCTACACACATCAGTGAGAGTATGGGCCGCTCTCAGGAGCTCAGAGAACTCAAGCTCTAGGCCTGCAGACGCTTCTACACACATCAGTGAGAGAATGGACCGCTCTCAGGAGCTCAGAGAACTCAAGCTCTAGACCTGCAGACGCTTCTACACACATCAGTGAGAGAATGGGCCGCTCTCAGGAGCTCAGAGAACTCAAGCTCTAGGCCTGCAGACGCTTCTACACACATCAGTGAGAGAATGGGCCGCTCTCAGGAGCTCAGAGAACTCAAGCTCTAGACCTGCAGACGCTTCTACACACATCAGTGAGAGAATGGACCGCTCTCAGGAGCTCAGAGAACTCAAGCTCTAGGCCTGCAGACGCTTCTACACACATCAGTGAGAGAATGGGCCGCTCTCAGGAGCTCAGAGAACTCAAGCTCTAGGCCTGCAGACGCTTCTACACACATCAGTGAGAGAATGGACCGCTCTCAGGAGCTCAGAGAACTCAAGCTCTAGACCTGCAGACGCTTCTACACACATCAGTGAGAGAATGGGCCGCTCTCAGGAGCTCAGAGAACTCAAGCTCTAGGCCTGCAGACGCTTCTACACACATCAGTGAGAGAATGGGCCGCTCTCAGGAGCTCAGAGAACTCAAGCTCTAGGCCTGCAGACGCTTCTACACACATCAGTGAGAGAATGGGCCGCTCTCAGGATTCTCAGAGAACTCAAGCTCTAGTCCTGCAGACGCTTCTACACACATCAGTGAGAGAATGGGCCGCTCTCAGGAGCTCAGAGAACTCAAGCTCTAGGCCTGCAGACGCTTCTACACACATCAGTGAGAGAATGGGCCGCTCTCAGGATTCTCAGAGAACTCAAGCTCTAGTCCTGCAGACGCTTCTACACACATCAGTGAGAGAATGGGCCGCTCTCAGGAGCTCAGAGAACTCAAGCTCTAGTCCTGCAGACGCTTCTACACACATCAGTGAGAGAATGGGCCGCTCTCAGGATTCTCAGAGAACTCAAGCTCTAGACCTGCAGACGCTTCTACACACATCAGTGAGAGAATGGGCCGCTCTCAGGAGCTCAGAGAACTCAAGCTCTAGACCTGCAGACGCTTCTACACACATCAGTGAGAGAATGGGCCGCTCTCAGGAGCTCAGAGAACTCAAGCTCTAGACCTGCAGACGCTTCTACACACATCAGTGAGAGAATGGGCCGCTCTCAGGAGCTCAGAGAACTCAAGCTCTAGACCTGCAGACGCTTCTACACACATCAGTGAGAGAATGGGCCGCTCTCAGGAGCTCAGAGAACTCAAGCTCTAGTCCTGCAGACGCTTCTACACACATCAGTGAGAGAATGGGCCGCTCTCAGGAGCTCAGAGAACTCAAGCTCTAGACCTGCAGACGCTTCTACACACATCAGTGAGAGAATGGGCCGCTCTCAGGAGCTCAGAGAACTCAAGCTCTAGACCTGCAGACGCTTCTACACACATCAGTGAGAGAATGGGCCGCTCTCAGGAGCTCAGAGAACTCAAGCTCTAGACCTGCAGACGCTTCTACACACATCAGTGAGAGAATGGACCGCTCTCAGGAACTCAGAGAACTCAAGCTCTAGACCTGCAGACGCTTCTACACACATCAGTGAGAGAATGAGCCGCTCTCAGGAGCTCAGAGAACTCAAGCTCTAGTCCTGCAGACGCTTCTACACACATCAGTGAGAGAATGGGCCGCTCTCAGGAGCTCAGAGAACTCAAGCTCTAGACCTGCAGACGCTTCTACACACATCAGTGAGAGAATGAGCCGCTCTCAGGAGCTCAGAGAACTCAAGCTCTAGGCCTGCAGACGCTTCTACACACATCAGTGAGAGAATGGGCCGCTCTCAGGAGCTCAGAGAACTCAAGCTCTAGGCCTGCAGACGCTTCTACACACATCAGTGAGAGAATGGGCCGCTCTCAGGAACTCAGAGAACTCAAGCTCTAGACCTGCAGACGCTTCTACACACATCAGTGAGAGAATGGGCCGCTCTCAGGAGCTCAGAGAACTCAAGCTCTAGGCCTGCAGACGCTTCTACACACATCAGTGAGAGAATGGGCCGCTCTCAGGAGCTCAGAGAACTCAAGCTCTAGACCTGCAGACGCTTCTACACACATCAGTGAGAGAATGGACCGCTCTCAGGAGCTAAGAGAACTCAAGCTCTAGACCTGCAGACGCTTCTACACACATCAGTGAGAGAATGGGCCGCTCTCAGGAGCTCAGAGAACTCAAGCTCTAGGCCTGCAGACGCTTCTACACACATCAGTGAGAGAATGGGCCGCTCTCAGGAGCTCAGAGAACTCAAGCTCTAGGCCTGCAGACGCTTCTACACACATCAGTGAGAGAATGGGCCGCTCTCAGGATCTCAGAGAACTCAAGCTCTAGACCTGCAGACGCTTCTACACACATAAGTGAGAGAATGGGCCGCTCTCAGGAGCTCAGAGAACTCAAGCTCTAGGCCTGCAGACGCTTCTACACACATCAGTGAGAGAATGGGCCGCTCTCAGGAGCTCAGAGAACTCAAGCTCTAGACCTGCAGACGCTTCTACACACATCAGTGAGAGAATGGGCCGCTCTCAGGAGCTCAGAGAACTCAAGCTCTAGACCTGCAGACGCTTCTACACACATCAGTGAGAGAATGGGCCGCTCTCAGGAGCTCAGAGAACTCAAGCTCTAGACCTGCAGACGCTTCTACACACATCAGTGAGAGAATGGGCCGCTCTCAGGAGCTCAGAGAACTCAAGCTCTAGACCTGCAGACGCTTCTACACACATCAGTGAGAGAATGGGCCGCTCTCAGGAGCTCAGAGAACTCAAGCTCTAGTCCTGCAGACGCTTCTACACACATCAGTGAGAGAATGGGCCGCTCTCAGGAGCTCAGAGAACTCAAGCTCTAGACCTGCAGACGCTTCTACACACATCAGTGAGAGAATGGGCCGCTCTCAGGAGCTCAGAGAACTCAAGCTCTAGTCCTGCAGACGCTTCTACACACATCAGTGAGAGAATGGGCCGCTCTCAGGAGCTCAGAGAACTCAAGCTCTAGACCTGCAGACGCTTCTACACACATCAGTGAGAGAATGGGCCGCTCTCAGGAGCTCAGAGAACTCAAGCTCTAGACCTGCAGACGCTTCTACACACATCAGTGAGAGAATGGGCCGCTCTCAGGAGCTCAGAGAACTCAAGCTCTAGACCTGCAGACGCTTCTACACACATCAGTGAGAGAATGGCCGCTCTCAGGAGCTCAGAGAACTCAAGCTCTAGACCTGCAGACGCTTCTACACACATCAGTGAGAGAATGGGCCGCTCTCAGGAACTCAGAGAACTCAAGCTCTAGACCTGCAGACGCTTCTACACACATCAGTGAGAGAATGAGCCGCTCTCAGGAGCTCAGAGAACTCAAGCTCTAGGCCTGCAGACGCTTCTACACACATCAGTGAGAGAATGGGCCGCTCTCAGGAGCTCAGAGAACTCAAGCTCTAGGCCTGCAGACGCTTCTACACACATCAGTGAGAGAATGGGCCGCTCTCAGGAACTCAGAGAACTCAAGCTCTAGACCTGCAGACGCTTCTACACACATCAGTGAGAGAATGGGCCGCTCTCAGGAGCTCAGAGAACTCAAGCTCTAGACCTGCAGACGCTTCTACACACATCAGTGAGAGAATGGACCGCTCTCAGGAGCTCAGAGAACTCAAGCTCTAGACCTGCAGACGCTTCTACACACATCAGTGAGAGAATGGGCCGCTCTCAGGAGCTCAGAGAACTCAAGCTCTAGGCCTGCAGACGCTTCTACACACATCAGTGAGAGAATGGGCCGCTCTCAGGAGCTCAGAGAACTCAAGCTCTAGACCTGCAGACGCTTCTACACACATCAGTGAGAGAATGGACCGCTCTCAGGAGCTAAGAGAACTCAAGCTCTAGACCTGCAGACGCTTCTACACACATCAGTGAGAGAATGGGCCGCTCTCAGGAGCTCAGAGAACTCAAGCTCTAGGCCTGCAGACGCTTCTACACACATCAGTGAGAGAATGGGCCGCTCTCAGGAGCTCAGAGAACTCAAGCTCTAGGCCTGCAGACGCTTCTACACACATCAGTGAGAGAATGGGCCGCTCTCAGGATTCTCAGAGAACTCAAGCTCTAGACCTGCAGACGCTTCTACACACATAAGTGAGAGAATGGGCCGCTCTCAGGAGCTCAGAAAACTCAAGCTCTAGACCTGCAGACGCTTCTACACACATCAGTGAGAGAATGGGCCGCTCTCAGGAGCTCAGAGAACTCAAGCTCTAGACCTGCAGACGCTTCTACACACATCAGTGAGAGAATGGGCCGCTCTCAGGAGCTCAGAGAACTCAAGCTCTAGGCCTGCAGACGCTTCTACACACATCAGTGAGAGAATGGGCCGCTCTCAGGAGCTCAGAGAACTCAAGCTCTAGACCTGCAGACGCTTCTACACACATCAGTGAGAGAATGGGCCGCTCTCAGGAGCTCAGAGAACTCAAGCTCTAGACCTGCAGACGCTTCTACACACATCAGTGAGAGAATGGGCCGCTCTCAGGAGCTCAGAGAACTCAAGCTCTAGACCTGCAGACGCTTCTACACACATAAGTGAGAGAATGGGCCGCTCTCAGGAGCTCAGAGAACTCAAGCTCTAGGCCTGCAGACGCTTCTACACACATCAGTGAGAGAATGGGCCGCTCTCAGGAGCTCAGAGAACTCAAGCTCTAGACCTGCAGACGCTTCTACACACATCAGTGAGAGAATGGGCCGCTCTCAGGAGCTCAGAGAACTCAAGCTCTAGACCTGCAGACGCTTCTACACACATCAGTGAGAGAATGGGCCGCTCTCAGGATTCTCAGAGAACTCAAGCTCTAGACCTGCATACGCTTCTACACACATCAGTGAGAGAATGGGCCGCTCTCAGGAGCTCAGAGAACTCAAGCTCTAGACCTGCAGACGCTTCTACACACATCAGTGAGAGAATGGGCCGCTCTCAGGAGCTCAGAGAACTCAAGCTCTAGACCTGCAGACGCTTCTACACACATCAGTGAGAGAATGGGCCGCTCTCAGGAGCTCAGAGAACTCAAGCTCTAGACCTGCAGACGCTTCTACACACATCAGTGAGAGAATGGGCCGCTCTCAGGAGCTCAGAGAACTCAAGCTCTAGACCTGCAGACGCTTCTACACACATCAGTGAGAGAATGGGCCGCTCTCAGGAGCTCAGAGAACTCAAGCTCTAGACCTGCAGACGCTTCTACACACATCAGTGAGAGAATGGGCCGCTCTCAGGAGCTCAGAGAACTCAAGCTCTAGGCCTGCAGACGCTTCTACACACATCAGTGAGAGAATGGGCCGCTCTCAGGAGCTCAGAGAACTCAAGCTCTAGGCCTGCAGATGCTTCTACACACATCAGTGAGAGAATGGGCCGCTCTCAGGAGCTCAGAGAACTCAAGCTCTAGACCTGCAGACGCTTCTACACACATCAGTGAGAGAATGGGCCGCTCTCAGGAGCTCAGAGAACTCAAGCTCTAGTCCTGCAGACGCTTCTACACACATCAGTGAGAGAATGGGCCGCTCTCAGGAGCTCAGAGAACTCAAGCTCTAGACCTGCAGACGCTTCTACACACATCAGTGAGAGAATGGGCCGCTCTCAGGAGCTCAGAGAACTCAAGCTCTAGACCTGCAGACGCTTCTACACACATCAGTGAGAGAATGGGCCGCTCTCAGGATTCTCAGAGAACTCAAGCTCTAGACCTGCATACGCTTCTACACACATCAGTGAGAGAATGGGCCGCTCTCAGGAGCTCAGAGAACTCAAGCTCTAGACCTGCAGACGCTTCTACACACATCAGTGAGAGAATGGGCCGCTCTCAGGAGCTCAGAGAACTCAAGCTCTAGACCTGCAGACGCTTCTACACACATCAGTGAGAGAATGGGCCGCTCTCAGGAGCTCAGAGAACTCAAGCTCTAGACCTGCAGACGCTTCTACACACATCAGTGAGAGAATGGGCCGCTCTCAGGAGCTCAGAGAACTCAAGCTCTAGACCTGCAGACGCTTCTACACACATCAGTGAGAGAATGGGCCGCTCTCAGGAGCTCAGAGAACTCAAGCTCTAGACCTGCAGACGCTTCTACACACATCAGTGAGAGAATGGGCCGCTCTCAGGAGCTCAGAGAACTCAAGCTCTAGGCCTGCAGACGCTTCTACACACATCAGTGAGAGAATGGGCCGCTCTCAGGAGCTCAGAGAACTCAAGCTCTAGGCCTGCAGATGCTTCTACACACATCAGTGAGAGAATGGGCCGCTCTCAGGAGCTCAGAGAACTCAAGCTCTAGACCTGCAGACGCTTCTACACACATCAGTGAGAGAATGGGCCGCTCTCAGGAGCTCAGAGAACTCAAGCTCTAGTCCTGCAGACGCTTCTACACACATCAGTGAGAGAATGGGCCGCTCTCAGGAGCTCAGAGAACTCAAGCTCTAGGCCTGCAGACGCTTCTACACACATCAGTGAGAGAATGGGCCGCTCTCAGGAGCTCAGAGAACTCAAGCTCTAGACCTGCAGACGCTTCTACACACATCAGTGAGAGAATGGGCCGCTCTCAGGAGCTCAAAGAACTCAAGCTCTAGACCTGCAGACGCTTCTACACACATCAGTGAGAGAATGGGCCGCTCTCAGGAGCTCAGAGAACTCAAGCTCTAGGCCTGCAGACGCTTCTACACACATCAGTGAGAGAATGGGCCGCTCTCAGGAGCTCAGAGAACTCAAGCTCTAGGCCTGCAGACGCTTCTACACACATCAGTGAGAGAATGGGCCGCTCTCAGGAGCTCAGAGAACTCAAGCTCTAGTCCTGCAGACGCTTCTACACACATCAGTGAGAGAATGGGCCGCTCTCAGGAGCTCAGAGAACTCAAGCTCTAGTCCTGCAGACGCTTCTACACACATCAGTGAGAGAATGGGCCGCTCTCAGGAGCTCAGAGAACTCAAGCTCTAGGCCTGCAGACGCTTCTACACACATCAGTGAGAGAATGGGCCGCTCTCAGGAGCTCAGAGAACTCAAGCTCTAGGCCTGCAGACGCTTCTACACACATCAGTGAGAGAATGGGCCGCTCTCAGGAGCTCAGAGAACTCAAGCTCTAGACCTGCAGACGCTTCTACACACATCAGTGAGAGAATGGACCGCTCTCAGGAGCTCAGAGAACTCAAGCTCTAGTCCTGCAGACGCTTCTACACACATCAGTGAGAGAATGGGCCGCTCTCAGGAGCTCAGAGAACTCAAGCTCTAGGCCTGCAGACGCTTCTACACACATCAGTGAGAGAATGGGCCGCTCTCAGGAGCTCAGAGAACTCAAGCTCTAGACCTGCAGACGCTTCTACACACATCAGTGAGAGAATGGACCGCTCTCAGGAGCTCAGAGAACTCAAGCTCTAGTCCTGCAGACGCTTCTACACACATCAGTGAGAGAATGGGCCGCTCTCAGGAGCTCAGAGAACTCAAGCTCTAGGCCTGCAGACGCTTCTACACACATCAGTGAGAGAATGGGCCGCTCTCAGGAGCTCAGAGAACTCAAGCTCTAGGCCTGCAGACGCTTCTACACACATCAGTGAGAGAATGGGCCGCTCTCAGGAGCTCAGAGAACTCAAGCTCTAGACCTGCAGACGCTTCTACACACATCAGTGAGAGAATGGGCCGCTCTCAGGAGCTCAGAGAACTCAAGCTCTAGACCTGCAGACGCTTCTACACACATCAGAGAGAGAATGGGCCGCTCTCAGGAGCTCAGAGAACTCAAGCTCTAGACCTGCAGACGCTTCTACACACATCAGTGAGAGAATGGGCCGCTCTCAGGAGCTCAGAGAACTCAAGCTCTAGGCCTGCAGACGCTTCTACACACATCAGTGAGAGAATGGACCGCTCTCAGGAGCTCAGAGAACTCAAGCTCTAGACCTGCAGACGCTTCTACACACATCAGTGAGAGAATGGGCCGCTCTCAGGAGCTCAGAGAACTCAAGCTCTAGACCTGCAGACGCTTCTACACACATCAGTGAGAGAATGGGCCGCTCTCAGGAGCTCAGAGAACTCAAGCTCTAGACCTGCAGACGCTTCTACACACATCAGTGAGAGAATGGACCGCTCTCAGGAGCTCAGAGAACTCAAGCTCTAGACCTGCAGACGCTTCTACACACATCAGTGAGAGAATGGACCGCTCTCAGGAGCTCAGAGAACTCAAGCTCTAGTCCTGCAGACGCTTCTACACACATCAGTGAGAGAATGGGCCGCTCTCAGGAGCTCAGAGAACTCAAGCTCTAGACCTGCAGACGCTTCTACACACATCAGTGAGAGAATGGGCCGCTCTCAGGAGCTCAGAGAACTCAAGCTCTAGACCTGCAGACGCTTCTACACACATCAGTGAGAGAATGGGCCGCTCTCAGGAGCTCAGAGAACTCAAGCTCTAGACCTGCAGACGCTTCTACACACATCAGTGAGAGAATGGGCCGCTCTCAGGAGCTCAGAGAACTCAAGCTCTAGTCCTGCAGACGCGTCTACACACATCAGAGAGAGAATGGGCCGCTCTCAGGAGCTCAGAGAACTCAAGCTCTAGACCTGCAAACGCTTCTACACACATCAGTGAGAGAATGGGCCGCTCTCAGGAGCTCAGAGAACTCAAGCTCTAGACCTGCAGACGCTTCTACACACATCAGTGAGAGAATGGGCCGCTCTCAGGAGCTCAGAGAACTCAAGCTCTAGTCCTGCAGACGCGTCTACACACATCAGAGAGAGAATGGGCCGCTCTCAGGAGCTCAGAGAACTCAAGCTCTAGACCTGCAGACGCTTCTACACACATCAGTGAGAGAATGGGCCGCTCTCAGGAGCTCAGAGAACTCAAGCTCTAGTCCTGCAGACGCGTCTACACACATCAGAGAGAGAATGGGCCGCTCTCAGGAGCTCAGAGAACTCAAGCTCTAGACCTGCAGACGCTTCTACACACATCAGTGAGAGAATGGGCCGCTCTCAGGAGCTCAGAGAACTCAAGCTCTAGTCCTGCAGACGCTTCTACACACATCAGTGAGAGAATGGGCCGCTCTCAGGAGCTCAGAGAACTCAAGCTCTAGTCCTGCAGACGCTTCTACACACATCAGTGAGAGTATGGGCCGCTCTCAGGAGCTCAGAGAACTCAAGCTCTAGTCCTGCAGACGCTTCTACACACATCAGAGAGAGAATGGGCCGCTCTCAGGAGCTCAGAGAACTCAAGCTCTAGTCCTGCAGACGCTTCTACACACATCAGAGAGAGAATGGGCCGCTCTCAGGAGCTCAGAGAACTCAAGCTCTAGACCTGCAGACGCTTCTACACACATCAGTGAGAGAATGGGCCGCTCTCAGGAGCTCAGAGAACTCAAGCTCTAGACCTGCAGACGCTTCTACACACATCAGTGAGAGAATGGGCCGCTCTCAGGAGCTCAGAGAACTCAAGCTCTAGGCCTGCAGACGCTTCTACACACATCAGTGAGAGAATGGGCCGCTCTCAGGAGCTCAGAGAACTCAAGCGTGGGGCCGTGATCGGTTGCCACAAGGGATGCTCCGATCGATCCGCCGATAATCATATTTTATGACTCAATCGGTACTCACTAAACTTGGCCCATCTCACGAACCGATCCCAATTTCATGATGTCAGCACGTGATGACGTACATGACGCGTGAGGATTGTGAGGAGGACGTACATGACGAGTGGGGTAGTAGCAAATATTCAAACGAGAGCTTTGAAGGTGGAGAAGGGTTCATGTGAACAGCAGTCGGTCCTAAAGGATGGGCGAACACAGATCGGAAGTATATACAGTAGATTGATACGAACGCATCTGAAAAATAGCAGAGTACGCAGAGTGAGCTGATGCGGGGAAAGTGCATGATACAATTTGTCCTAAACATGACACATGCTTTATATTAAGGGCTTTAAAAGAACTGGTAAGATATAGTTAACACGTATAGTAAAGCAGCTCGCCCTGTCAGATGCTCTGAGAGATGCTGACAGACAGATAGCATAACGTACTTGCACTGTTTAATGCGTTTGAGATGTGGTGCTTTCCTCTTTTGGCTTATACATTCCACGACGTACTATTGATACACATTCTCATGTGATCGTGTTGGTGCGCCCATGGTACGGCAGCACAGTTCCATTTCATTACATTTATGCATTTGGCAGATGCTTTTATCCAAAGCGACTTACAGTGCCTTATTACAGGGACAATCCCCCTGGAGCAACATGGAGTAAAGTGCCTTGCTCAAGGACACACTGGTGGTGACCACTGGGATCAAACCAGCAACCTTCTGCATATCAGGTCCATGGTTTAACCCACTGGACCACCATCTCACAGTTCCTTCACTATTATGCAGGAATGAGAATATAGTTCTTAGTCATATCGGTCTAGAAAATTGCAACTTCTAATTTTCTGTTGGTCATAGTACACGATGGAACAACAGAAGAGTCAAGTTTTAAATAGGAAAAATATTGAAACTCTTTGGTCATTTTTGAGAGCGATGAAAATGGTCTAATCAGATTCAATTATCTATGCTAGGCTATGCTAAAAGTGCTACAGCCAGATACAAAGATCAGCTGAATGGATTCAAAAACGGTAAAACTCAACTGTTTAACTCTAGGGGAGTCGGAGAATGAGCCTGTTTCCAAAAAAAGTGGCGTGTTCCTATGTCACTATGCTGATTATTCATTGATTCATTTGAATAGAAATATTTAAAATACTCTCACAGCAAAAAATATGTATGCAATTAATTTAGATTAATTATTCACAGAGTATATAATTAATTAATTACATTTTAATCGATTGACACCACTTATATATATATATAATTTTTGTTTTGTTTTGTTTTGTTACAGTGCTACCTAGAGATATATCAGACACCAATCATGATGAACAGGGAAATGCTGATTTGATTACCAGTTCCACCAACGATACATAACAGAAAAAGCAATTTCTCTCATTTGTGCTGGAAATTGTTTCCCAAGCACACATCAGGATTTATTCAAATAATATTTCACTGTTGATGTTATTCCAGATGTTATGTAACATTGTATTACCTTGACATCCTGAAACCCATCGTTACGCGTCTGTATTACACATATTTTGGCAATCCTCATTTTAAATGAATCCTTTAATATTTTGTCTCTTTGTGTGATTTTTCTTTTGTTTGTTATTTTCTAGTTAATTATGACCTGTATAACTAACTCAGACTCAAAATGATCTCAGTCATGGAAATACATTTGAAATCAGTTTGGCTTTTCATGGCTTTTTTTATTATATACTCTATATACTCTGTATATTTAAACTCTATGTACTCTATATACTCTGCCTTTAACTTGCCATACTGTGTGTACTGTTAGAAAAATTATGAAATTTCTTCTTTTATTCCCAATATATAACCAAGAATTATGCCAAGTATAAAGAGTCTTATGTTAACCACACAAGTATGTTATGTATTGTTTTATTATGTTAAAACTGTATGGGCAGTTTTGACACAACTCTTATAAGGAAGTTGTTTATATAACCAAAATACTTTTATAAGAAGTTTTTTATTTTTTACAACTTTTATGTATAAGCTGTTTATAAGGCCGAAAAACTTAAAGGAAGCTTTTCTTATAAAACCTTCATAAATGACTTTGTAAGCATGGAAAGACATGAAAACATGATTTTGTATAAATATTTTACTTTGGTTCATAGTAAAAACACGGACACATGATTTTGTATAAATGTTTTAATTTGGTTTATAGTAAAGACACAGAAGCAAAGACTTTGTAAAAAATGTTTTATTGGTTTTATAGTAAAAACACAAGAGACATAGTTTGGTAAAAAAGTATTTTATTAGGGTTATCGTAATGACCACACTGAGACATGTTTTGTAAAATATGTTTTATTGAAAAGCTGAGCCATATGTATGAAAGTCATTTATTAATGTAAAGGACAAGCAAATGAAATGTAACCTGTATTAGCATGCAAGCATGGAACAAAGTATTAAACAAAGAAGCAAGTTTTACCTCGGGATGAGGTCTTGCAGACGAGACGAAGGAGGAGATTAAGGATCCAAGCAAGAAGGATGAAGGAATACAGGGCATTTTAAACTAAGATGTTGAAGGAATTTGAAGAAATCTGGGATTGAATAAACTGAGCATATGTGAATGAATATGTAATGAAGAGGTGTGATGTTAAAAGGTATATAAGGTATTGATCTCTGGATGAATATCAGAAGCTGCTTCTCCATTGCTTGATGATCCGAGCCTGACATCTGCTGGTGACTCTTGTGAACTGACTTTTTGAAACTTAGAACTTTTCTTTTATGTAACCATTATTGATTGTGTGTAAAACTTTTTTGTAACTGGAAAAATAAATCTACTTATAATCGATTTAAAAAAGAAACAGTTTGCCATGTCTCTGCTTTCTAAACGAGTTGAGCTGAACCAAACACGGAGGGGGTCTGTTCTTAGAGTGAGTATAAATTCATATGTTTATTGTCTAGTTAAGGATTCGACCTGCTTTACCAAGCCTGAGATTATAAACTAAAATTAGGTAGAAGGTGTGTGGGATCTAGATAGATTGTACACCGAATAACAGTATGTAAAATTACATAATCCTGATAATTAAGACGCCGGTTTGAATTTCCATGTAAAGTTGGAAAAGTCTAAGTATATTTGGCCTATATTTGTACTCAGTCTTTAAATCGAGATATATATAATTAAGAATTCAAAGTATACTTGGAATTGTGTTTAATTGTAATTGTGTTTAAAAAAAATGTTTTAACTGTGATTAAAATTCAAATAGAAAGCAATCAAAGAATGCTCCTTTTACAGTGTCTGAAGCTGTCAAAGTTTATCTGGACACTTGCCCAAACTGCCGTTATAATGAATGTCGCTGTTACACTGCACGATGAAGCTCTTACGCTACTCTATTTACATCCTGTTTGCTTTTAGCTGTGTTGAAAGCATCTTGTGAGAGTGCAGACATCGAGTTACAATGATGAGATCAATGAACAGATCATCTGCTCAATGCTTATCACTGCAACCTTTCATGTGGTGGGAAACGAGTAAAAATAACACTAGCGGCCAATCACAGCAGTGGGCGTTTACACGGAAGTCTCACAACAGCCAATCACAGCAGTGGGCGTTTACACGGAAGTCTCACAACAGCCAATCACAGCAGTGGGCGTTTACACGGAAGTCTCACAACAGCCAATCACAGCAGTGGGCGTTTACACGGAAGTCTCACAACAGCCAATCACAGCAGTGGGCGTTTACACGGAAGTCTCACAACAGCCAATCACAGCAGTGGGCGTTTACACGGAAGTCTCACAACAGCCAATCACAGTAGTGGGCGTTTACACGGAAGTCTCACAACGGCCAATCACAGCAGTGAGCGTTTACACGGAAGTCTCACAACAGCCAATCACAGCAGTGGGCGTTTACACTGAAGTCTCACAACAGCCAATCACAGCAGTGGGCGTTTACACTGAAGTCTCACAGCAGCCAATCACAGCAGTGGGCGTTTACACTGAAGTCTCACAGCGGCCAATCACAGCAGTGGGCGTTTACACGGAAGTCTCACAACAGCCAATCACAGTAGTGGGCGTTTACACGGAAGTCTCACAACGGCCAATCACAGCAGTGGGCGTTTACACGGAAGTCTCACAACAGCCAATCACAGCAGTGGGCGTTTACACTGAAGTCTCACAACAGCCAATCACAGCAGTGGGCGTTTACACTGAAGTCTCACAGCGGCCAATCACAGCAGTGGGCGTTTACACGGAAGTCTCACAGCAGCCAATCACAGCAGTGGGCGTTTACACGGAAGTCTCACAACGGCCAATCACAGCAGTGGGCGTTTACACGGAAGTCTCACAACAGCCAATCACAGCAGTGGGCGTTTACACTGAAGTCTCACAACAGCCAATCACAGCAGTGGGCGTTTACACTGAAGTCTCACAGCAGCCAATCACAGCAGTGGGCGTTTACACTGAAGTCTCACAGCGGCCAATCACAGCAGTGGGCATTTACACGGAAGTCTCACAACAGCCAATCACAGTAGTGGGCGTTTACACGGAAGTCTCACAACAGCCAATCACAGCAGTGGGCGTTTACACGGAAGTCTCACAACAGCCAATCACAGCAGTGGGCGTTTACACTGAAGTCTCACAACAGCCAATCACAGCAGTGGGCGTTTACACTGAAGTCTCACAGCGGCCAATCACAGCAGTGGGCGTTTACACGGAAGTCTCACTGCGGCCAATCACAGCAGTGGGCGTTTACACTGAAGTCTCACTGCGGCCAATCACAGCAGTGGGCGTTTACACTGAAGTCTCACAACAGCCAATCACAGCAGTGGGCGTTTACACTGAAGTCTCACAGCGGCCAATCACAGCAGTGGGCGTTTACACGGAAGTCTCACTGCGGCCAATCACAGCAGTGGGCGTTTACACTGAAGTCTCACAACAGCCAATCACAGCAGTGGGCGTTTACACTGAAGTCTCACAGCGGCCAATCACAGCAGTGGGCGTTTACACGGAAGTCTCACTGCGGCCAATCACAGCAGTGGGCGTTTACACTGAAGTCTCACAACAGCCAATCACAGCAGTGGGCGTTTACACTGAAGTCTCACAGCGGTCAATCACAGCAGTGGGCGTTTACACGGAAGTCTCACAGCGGCCAATCACAGCAGTGGGCGTTTACACGGAAGTCTCACAGCGGCCAATCACAGCAGTGGGCGTTTACACTGAAGTCTCACTGCGGCCAATCACAGCAGTGGGCGTTTACACTGAAGTCTCACTGCGGCCAATCACAGCAGTGGGCGTTTACACTGAAGTCTAACAGCAGCCAATCACAGCAGTGGGCGTTTACACTGAAGTCTCACAGCGGCCAATCACAGCAGTGGGCGTTTACACTGAAGTATCACAGCAGCCAATCACAGCAGTGGGCGTTTACACTGAAGTCTAACAGCAGCCAATCACAGCAGTGGGCGTTTACACTGAAGTCTCACAGCGGCCAATCACAGCAGTGGGCGTTTACACGGAAGTCTAACAGCAGCCAATCACAGCAGTGGGCGTTTACACTGAAGTCTCACTGCGGCCAATCACAGCAGTGGATGTTTACACTGAAGTCTCACAGCGGCCAATCACAGCAGTGGGCGTTTACACAGAAGTCTCACAACAGCCAATCACAGCAGTGGGCGTTTACACTGAAGTCTCACAACAGCCAATCACAGCAGTGGGCGTTTACACTGAAGTCTCACAACAGCCAATCACAGCAGTGGGCGTTTACACTGAAGTCTCACAACAGCCAATCACAGCAGTGGGCGTTTACACGGAAGTCTCACAACAGCCAATCACAGCAGTGGGCGTTTACACGGAAGTCTCACAACAGCCAATCACAGCAGTGGGCGTTTACACGGAAGTCTCACAACAACCAATCACAGCAGTGGGCGTTTACACTGAAGTCTCACAACAGCCAATCACAGCAGTGGGCGTTTACACAGAAGTCTCACAACGGCCAATCACAGTAGTGGGCGTTTACACTGAAGTCTCACTGCGGCCAATCACAGCAGTGGGCGTTTACACTGAAGTCTCACAGCGGCCAATCACAGCAGTGGGCGTTTACACAGAAGTCTCACTGCGGCCAATCACAGCAGTGGGCGTTTACACTGAAGTCTCACAGCGGCCAATCACAGCAGTGGGCGTTTACACAGAAGTCTCACTGCGGCCAATCACAGCAGTGGGCGTTTACACTGAAGTCTCACTGCGGCCAATCACAGCAGTGGGCGTTTACACTGAAGTCTCACAGCGGCCAATCACAGCAGTGGGCGTTTACACAGAAGTCTCACAACAGCCAATCACAGCAGTGGGCGTTTACACTGAAGCCTCACAGCGGCCAATCACAGCAGTGGGCGTTTACACTGAAGTCTCACAGCGGCCAATCACAGCAGTGGGCGTTTACACAGAAGTCTCACAACGGCCAATCACAGTAGTGGGCGTTTACACTGAAGTCTCACAACAGCCAATCACAGCAGTGGGCGTTTACACTGAAGTCTCACAACAGCCAATCACAGCAGTGGGCGTTTACACGGAAGTCTCACAACAGCCAATCACAGCAGTGGGCGTTTACACGGAAGTCTCACAACAGCCAATCACAGCAGTGGGCGTTTACACGGAAGTCTCACAACAACCAATCACAGCAGTGGGCGTTTACACTGAAGTCTCACAACAGCCAATCACAGCAGTGGGCGTTTACACAGAAGTCTCACAACGGCCAATCACAGTAGTGGGCGTTTACACTGAAGTCTCACAACAGCCAATCACAGCAGTGGGCGTTTACACGGAAGTCTCACAACAACCAATCACAGCAGTGGGCGTTTACACTGAAGTCTCACAACAGCCAATCACAGCAGTGGGCGTTTACACAGAAGTCTCACAACAGCCAATCACAGCAGTGGGCGTTTACACAGAAGTCTCACAACAGCCAATCACAGCAGTGGGCGTTTACACAGAAGTCTCACAGCAGCCAATCACAGCAGTGGGCGTTTACACTGAAGTCTCACAGCAACCAATTACAGCAGTGGGCGTTTACACTGAAGTCTCACAACAGCCAATCACAGCAGTGGGCGTTTACACTGAAGTCTCACAACGGCCAATCACAGCAGTGGGCGTTTACACTGAAGTCTCACAGCAACCAATTACAGCAGTGGATGTTTACACTGAAGTCTCACAACGGCCAATCACAGCAGTGGGCGTTTACACTGAAGTCTCACAGCAACCAATCACAGCAGTGGATGTTTACACTGAAGTCTCACAGCGGCCAATCACAGCAGTGGGCGTTTACACTGAAGTCTCACAGCAACCAATCACAGCAGTAATGTACGGTAAATATGGTGAAGTTTAACTACTGTAACAATGTTGTACCTGGAAATTCACTGCTGTTTCTTGGTATTTGATTTTGTGTTCGTGTGTGTGTGTGTGTGTGTGTGTGTGTGTGTGTGTGTGTGTGTGTGTGTGTGTGTGTGTGTGTGTGTGTGTGTGTGTGTGTGTGTGTGTGTGTGTGTGTAATTTCCTCTTTGAAAACCACTCACTAGTTTTGTCAGTTTTAATTAGAAGCGTGCTGACAGTGAAAGGAGCGCATATTGAAGCCGTATGTAAGTGTTTTTTCTGATTACTCAGTTTGCTGTATTTGCTCAGCGTATTACATGCCTACAAGTGGATACATTTAGATTCTGTAGTTATTTTTCTATTTATAATTTTACTGGTTAAGATAATTGTATTTGAATAATAACAAGGGCTGTTTTTGCCGCCCGTCCGCACTCAATTGTTATTGCTATTGCTGGATATTCGCACTACTAGTGAGTCCTAGTTTCGCTTTCGAGCTGAGCCATTGACAGGCTGTTCCCTTGATTGTTTGGGCGAATTACAAAAGCGTCCTCACCTGTTCTGACTGTAGTGATTAGCATCTATTTAATACGCTCGTTCCGCGCCAGCGGGAGCATCAGCGGGAGCGTTCAGCCTCCTCGTGTGAAGACCGAGTCGGGTAAAGACATCGACTCTACTCTGCGCGACTCCACTCGAGCAAGGACACAGACAAGGCACAGTATAGCTTTCCTTCTACTTTGTCCACTTTTGTGTTTTTGCTTGTTTTGATCTGTTCATTTCTCTGACCCATATTCACTATGTGCTTCCAAATCTCTACTATTATCACACACACCCGTAAATCACGCTCATTACATTCTAGACACCGTAATCCTAATAATCTGCGTACTGTACCTATTTCCTCTGCTACATTAATGTCCATTCCAATTGGTCTCTGGAATTGCCAGTCTGCTGTAAACAAAGCAGACTTTATTTCATCTCTGGCCACTCACTCACATCTCAGTCTCATGGCTCTAACTGAAACCTGGATCAAACCAGAAGACACTGCCACTCCTGCGGCCCTCTCAAATAATTTAACTTTTTCACACACCTCTCACCCGATTGGGAGGGGCGGAGGTACTGGTTTGCTCATCTCAAATGATTGGAAATTTGAGCCCATTCCTTCTCTATCTGGCAACTGCTCATTTGAATCACACTCAATCACTATCACTCCCCCTGCTAAAATCCATGTTGTAGTTATTTATCGCCCTCCAGGTCAACTGGGTAACTTCTTGGAGGAATTGGATATTTTACTCTCTCACTTCCCCGAGGATGCCACTCCTCTGGTACTGCTCGGTGACTTCAACATCCACCTTGATAAACCCCAGGCTGCTGACTTCACCACTCTCCTGACCTCATTTGACCTTAAGCGAGTATCTACTGCAGCTACTCACAAATCAGGTAACCATCTGGACCTTATCTACACACGCTACTGCTCCACAGACGTCACTTTAGTTACTCCATTGCACACCTCAGATCATTTTCTCATCACTCTTAACCTCCTACTGACTCCTGACACAACACACACTCCTCCTCAGATCACCTTTCGACGTAATCTACGCTCACTCTCTCCCTCTCGTCTATCCACTATGGTTTCCTCCTCACTCCCTCCACCTGCTCAGTTCTCAGCACTGGACACTAACAGTGCTACTGACACTCTTTGCTCCACTCTAACATCTTGCTTAGACAACTTCTGTCCCGTTTCATCCAGGCCAGCCCGCACCACTCCCTCTGCCCCCTGGCTGTCTGATGTTCTCCGCGAACATCGCTCTGGACTCCGGGCGGCAGAGAGGAAGTGGCGCAAAACTAAAAACACTACTGACCTGACCCTGTATCAGTCTCTCCTTTCTCTACTAACATCTCCACTGCTAAAACTACATACTACCACAACAAAATCAACAACTGCTCTGACTCTCGTGCACTTTTCAGAACGTTCTCTTCCCTCCTTTTGACACAGTTAACCACCAGATCCTCCTGTCAACTCTCATGAAGATGGGCATCTCAGGAACTGCTCTCCAGTGGCTCAAGTCCTACCTCTCAGGCAGGTCCTTCAGGGTGTCATGGAGAGGTGAAGTGTCTAAGCCACATCATCTAGCCACTGGAGTTCCACAGGGCTCAGTGCTTGGACCACTTCTCTTCTCCATCTACATGTCATCACTGGGAACTGTCATTCAGAAACATGGCTTTTCCTATCACTGCTATGCCGACGACACTCAACTCTACTTCTCATTTCAACCAGATGATCCCACGGTTGGTGTTCGTACCGCTGCCTGCCTAACAGACATTTCTGCCTGGATGAAGGAGCATCACCTGCAACTCAACCTTGCAAAGACAGAACTGCTTGTGGTCTCAGCCAACCCAGCACTTCATCACAATCTCTCCATTCAGCTAGGATCTTCAACCATTACTCCGTCCAGGACAGCCAGGAACCTTGGAGTTGTGATTGATGATCAGCTAAAATTCACTGACCACATTACTGCAACATCCCGGTCCTGCAGATTTGCATTATACAACATTAGGAAGATTAGACCCTTCCTATCAGAGCAGGCCACACAACTCCTGGTCCAAGCTCTTGTTCTCTCCAGACTGGACTACTGTAATGCTCTTCTAGCAGGCCTTCCGGCATGCACTATCAAACCCTAGCAGCTGATCCAGAATGCAGCGGCGAGGGTGATCTTTAACGAGCCGAAGAGAGCACACGTCACGCCTCTCTTCATCAGTCTCCACTGGCTCCCAATAGCCGCTCGCATCAAATTCAAGACACTGGTGCTCGCCTTCAAAGCAACCACTGGCTCTGCACCAATATACCTAAACTCGCTTGTTCAGACATACACACCCTCCAGGAGCTTACGTTCTGCCAGTGAACGACGCCTTGTGGTGCCATCCCAAAGAGGCATGAAATCACTCTCACGGACCTTTTCCTGGACTGCCCCCACCTGGTGGAATGACCTGCCCATCTCAATTCCAGCAGCCGAGTCTGTAGCCATTTTCAAAAAACGGCTAAAGACACGTCTCTTCCAGCAGAACCTGACCAATCAAGAATAGCACTTAACACTCTATTAATTTTCTGTCTGTCTGTCTCCAAAAAAAATTAAATAAATAAATAAATAAATAAACATTCTGTCCTGTGTGTTCTGTGTTAGATTAACTGAGACTTGTTACAGCACTTGCATACTGTAGCCCTTGACTGTTCTAGCTGCTTCTATTGCTCTCATTTGTAAGTCGCTTTGGATAAAAGCGTCTGCTAAATGACTAAATGTAAATGTAAATGTAATTAGCATTCTACGGTTAGATACTGAAAACAACAGCAAAGCATAAAGCACTTTTTGTACTAGATTTTTTTTATTTAGAAATAATTTTGCTTATAATATAACATTTTAAGCAATAGCAATTGTGCTAATTGTGCTCTCTCTCTTAAGTGCTGTATAGAGCAGTGGGTCCAGAGCCGTTGAAAAACAGCATTCCAACACTCCCATAGACTCCCACAGGAACTGAGGAGTGCGGAAGTGAAGCGTGTCACGGAGCGGCCGATAGTTCCAGCATTGAACACATTCATTTCAGTGCATCTCAAGCACACTCGCTGGCAAACTGAGGAAATTAATGCACATTTTGAGATTATATGGCATTAGTTGACCTCTCAGGAATATTAATAGAAGTGGTATTTTATGAAGTGCGTTATAGTTAATGTTCATTGTTATATAATAGATGGTTAGACTCTAACTGCAGTTAGATAACATGAGCAGCAATATATCCAGATGCTAGCGTCATATTTCAACAGCTTTCAGTCTCTCTGTCGAACGTGTTTCTTGAAGTCAGCCCAGATTCAAGAAATAACATATAATGCCTATGAATAATGAATATTAATAACGCCTGGATAAAAGAGTTGAATTAAATTGGTTGCCCTGTTTTTTTAAAACACTATTTAAAACTTCTTTCTTGGGTTAAATTCTGTATTATGCTAGAATCATTCATTTATATTCACCTGTTGTGTATGCTTATGTGAGACATAAAATAACATTCGGACGTTAAAGGTCCCATGGCATGGGTTTTTTATTTTATTTTATGATGTATTCTGAGGTGTACTTATATTGTTAGTATGATTTTTACATCATAAAATGTCATATTTTTTTCTATACTGCTGTTTGCCCTGTGGCTGAATGCCCTGTTTCAAGAGGCGTGTCTGCGGTGAGACTTCAGTAAAAATGCCCACTGTTGTGATTGGCTGACATCTTTGCATTTGAAATGAGCGGAGGGCCCTTACGAAACAAAAATATATTGCAGTATATTGGAAAATATCATGTAATACATTAGGCGATATATTCCCATATATGGGATTTAATATTTATATTTTCCAATATATTGCAATATATTGAAAGCGGCAATCATTTGTATATTTTGCAATATACTGCAATATATTGCATATATTGTATATATGTACCATCAATATATTAACAATATATTATAATATATTTCAAGTAATATATTGGTAAATATATTTTCCTTCCGTAAGGGGGGGCGTGGTTTAACGTGGTCTACAAGGCACAGGGCTGTGCCAGAGAGACGGATGGACCTGAGTTCACTTCTCATCAGTTCTCTCAGCATGTCTCAGTTCAGGGAACTGTTGTAGTTACTAGCATATACTTCAGGTTATTCGTTTATTTCTAGTCAGAGGGGCTGTCACTCATGTCAGAAAGTTAGTAACTTTAGTAAATGAGATGAACGAGTTACGAGTAAGTGTTGATTATAGCATTATTTTTAGATATTTTCCTATCATATGAAAAGCGTCAGTGATGCGCATTGAGTACACAGCACAAACAAAGACACAACAGTGCAGTTATCGAATGGAATCCAGTTTATTGTGGTGATAGCTGGCTAGCCTAGCCCGGATACGCTCATGCTAACCCACTGCTTGATCTCGGGCCACGTTTGGTGCCTCCGCTGTGGGCAAGATGCAGTACTGGGGGTCGGGGATGTTGAAGGCCGACTGGTCAGCCCGAGCTTCGGCGAGCGTGAGGTTTATCTCTAAAGATATGACTCTGCTGATGTTGAGCAGAAACTCACGACTGTATGCACATTTTAGAACAGATAGACGTGACGAGGACGTACAAAAACACTGACTCACAAGATAGAAAACACCGTTCTGTCGGGAGAGAGAGAAGCCGCAGCATGAATAATAAAATTCTGTGTGAACTTGAATAATTAGCTACACATCAGAAATCACTGATCACAGATTAGAAGGAACTGAAAAAAGACTTCTGTTTTCATTTGTACATCCAAACACTGACAAACTGCCAGCATTCACTCGTTCACAAGCCATGATCTCTCCAGGACAAACAAGTATGGCGCTCGCATGGGCGTGCCAAATTCTCTGGGCGGAGGAAAGGGAGGAAACCGTTCCTGTTATGACGCATAACAGGAGAATTCCAGATCAGCTCGACACTTGGTCAGGTGGAACCGGGGATCGAACCACCAACCTTCCGGTTTGTAGCCAACCTACATGAACCTGAGCCACTGCCACTATATAACACAATATTTTGTAGTCCAGAGATTGTTTATGTTAGTGAATAAATACATAGATCCGCTGTGTATAGTTTATTTTCTCATTAAAACCAAAGATGTTAATCAGGGATTGTATATCAAGAACAGGGACACATTAGGGTGCATTTTGTTTTGTGATTTCAACGGAATGAATAAAGTCTCCGCAACAGCAATCGATTGAAGCGCTCGTCTGTGCATGAGCCAATGATACTGAAAACAGCATCACGAGCACTCTGCATGATTTCACAAATGCACTCCAGCGCCAGATCGCCTTTTATTTAACTCTACTAATCAACTAGAGATGCTTAATTTGTATTACATACAACAACTTAAGCTGCAAGAAAAGCTGCTATCTGTCGCCATGACGGCTGCTGATACTCCGTCAATGTAAACATGCTTCTTCTTCGGCTTTTGCCTTGATACTGTGGGTTACCATCAACATGCCCGTGGACACTGCCTCCTAGCGTCTGCATGTGGAATTGCACATTGATGCAGACAACAACGCAGAAGTATAAATTAAAGGTCCCGTTCTTCGTGTTCTTTTGAAGCTTTGATTGTGTTTACAGTGTGCAATATAACGTGTGTTCATGTTTCGCGTGTAAAAAAACACAGTATTTTTCACACACTTTACTCATCTGTACACCGCTGTTCTCACTGTCCTAAAAACGGCTGATGAGTTCCTTGTTCTATGAAGTCCCTCCTTCAGAAATACGTAACGAGTTCTGATTGTGCCAGCGGTTCCTGTGTTGTGATTGGACAGCAGCTTAGCGCACGTGGAAAGGTCACGCCTCTTAACGGGAGATGTATGCGCTCAATGATCTCTACAGCGTCCCTGGGAAAGCCAAACAAAGGTGATTTGACTCCGGGATGAAAATAACAGCGTCTCGACGACATGGCGACAAACTCACTCAAACGCAACACTTCCTCTTCTCCACGCAACACTTCCTCTTCTCCACGCAACACTTCCTCTTCTCCACGCAACACTTCCTCTTCTCCACGCAACACTTCCTCTTCTCCACACAACACTTCCTCTTCTCCACGCAACACTTCCTCTTCTCCACGCAACACTTCCTCTTCTCCACGCAACACTTCCTCTTCTCCACGCAACACTTCCTCTTCTCCACGCAACACTTCCTCTTCTCCACGCGACACTTCCTCTTCTCCACGCAACACTTCCTCTTCTCCACGTGGGACAGCAACAAGACCACGCCCCCTTTTTGGCGTATTCTTGTGGGCGGAGGTTAGTCTGTTCTACTGTTCTACTGACGTCATTAATGAAGGAAGTACCAGGATGTAGTCCAAGCCGGCCGTTCGCTGTAGGCTTTGAAAGGGAACTTCTGTTAAATAAAATATCTCGCTTGGCATTGAACTTTGAGCTTTATAATTTTACAGGTATTATTTATGCTCTAACAGCAACATTACACACTAAAGTTTGAACAGTGGGATCACGAAGAACGGGACCTTTAAAACCAACGCGTAACTTGCGCCGTAGAGGATACGGCGTAGGTCCGACGCAGAAGTATAAATTGGCCTTTAGTTGTAATGCGCATGTTTTAACCCTTTCCACACATGCCAGAATGACGAAACTTGAAAGGCGGTGTGTGTGTGTGTGTGTGTGTGTGTGTGTGTGTGTGTGTGTGTGTGTGTGTGTGTGTGTGTGTGTGTGTGTGTGTGTTAACACTGCATTACAATCAGCCCCTATTAGAAATATGCCATTATCTATACTTTTATGAATTCTTTTGAGAAACCATGAGAAAAGGGTAAATAATGACTCAGAAATTATTAATTATGATTATGTTTTGAGCTCTGCTGTATAGCTGTATTTAGTGATGTGTTTGTTGTCAAACTCAAAAATGCTTTTATGTTTAATGATTAAAAAATGCCATTATTATATTTTAAAAAGTTAATAATTGTATTTTGTTGACAAAATATTTTAGTTTGTTTTGTATATTTGTTTGATTATATCAGGGAACATTTTAAGCTGTTATTTGGTCATGTTACATTGTGCCACACCACATGTTATAATGTACCCCACCTATGGGGCATGTTGTCACATTTCACTTCCATTCTTTCGGGGTAAATCAAGAAAAAAGTATACACTGTATTAATGAAACAAAACCACATAATTGTACTAGACATGTGTGCAATTAATGTGGGAAACAATAAATACTCTGAACCCCAAGTGGATTTCATGCTCTTCCCCAAACACACACAGCAATAAACGTGCGCATCCAGTTCTGTTATTTGAAAGAGAACGTGGATATACAGCGTTTTCTCAGCTGACTCGTTTCCAACTGACTAGATTTAACTAGAACTCTTTCCACTAATGTATCTTTGTAACGGAGATGAGAAAGAGAGAGAAATCTGCACACTGCCATGAAGAAAACTAACTCCTAACAAAGATCTCGAGTTGAGTCTTGAAAGAGAGAGATTTATTTTCAGAGACTTTGTAATACACCACAGAGTTGGTCTTCAAACAAAAAGACCTGTTGGCTCCAGCTGAAGCTCATCTATTTATAGCCTCGTGTAGCAGGTGCGCCTATGACGTCACCGGCCGAGGCTTTAAATACCTCCGGGCAGTGGCGGCTCCAGACAATTTACATTTAGTCATTTAGCAGACGCTTTTATCCAAAGCGACTTACAAATGAGAGCAATAGAAGCAGCTAGAACAGTCAAGGGCTACAGTATGCAAGTGATGTAACAAGTCTCAGTTAATCTAACACAGAACACACAGGACAGAACTTTTTTTTCTTTTTTTTATCTAGACATCTAAACAAACCAGTGAAGTCAAATACTGTAGAATCTGACTGTAAGGCGCCCACCAAACAACTACCAACATAAAGTAAATCTGTGTTTCTGGGAGGAGAAGAGTTGGAGTTGGAGTTGGAGTTGGAGTTGGAGTTGGAGTTGGAGTTGGTAACTTCAATTGAAGTTGGGGTTATACCAGATTCAAACCTCACTTTAAATAAAAAACACATAAAAAATGGAAGCCAAAACGATAACATTTAATCTACAAAATGACATTCATTACAACAGAGGCTGCTAAAGCATCGCATGATTCTCTCACACATCGAACACCGTCTCAGTCACGGCACTAAAGCTCATGATCAACTCTACAATAAAGGCTTTTGATAGGACACCAGTCATTCCACCATTGTTCAGTTTTAGAGGAGTATCAGCTCCTGAGCTCTGAACATGTAAAAGTATTTAAAACTAGTTGTCTTGTATAGATCAATGATTGGAATGGCCTAACCCGAACCCAAACAGAGAACTAGTGAGATGAGCACTGGTCAATTATTCGCAGGGATAGTGAAGTACATTTAGAAAGTCTCCATTCGCACAAAGTGTCCTTTCTATTAAACGGTGCACAAGTTGGAACACTTTACCCACAATAATTAGAGGAAGCCCCACTTTTATTTCATTTAAGAAACAGCTTAAAAAATGTCTGAATAACCACCAACCCTGTGAAAGTTAGGTGAGAACTATACACTGGCACTTTAGATTATACTCTATAAAATAGGTACATTTATAATAAGCACTTTAAGACGTTTATGCATAGGAATTTTAAACAATTATGATAACATGTATTTTTATCTAAGCATGGACCCTTTTTATCTCTATACGTCTGTTTGGTGTTCTGTTGGCTTTTTGTCTGTTTATCCGTGTTTGGGACTACAGATGGAAATTATCTTTGTGCCGTATTTACGTCAAATTATATTGTACGTTCATCAATATGCATTGTCCCATCCAAATAAAATAAAATTAATTAATTAAAGAATTATGCCTAAATTCCATCCAGAGAGGGGGAGCTGGACTTTCTGGGCTGCAGTGATAACTCACTCTAAATCAAATGGTGCTATACGGCACTAAACGTGGCTCTTGGCTCGTAATCATAGGGGAACCACTTTTGGTGCTATATAGTACCATATCTTAACATGTTCTGTGTATGGTAGCGGTGCTATATAGCACCATATCTTAACATGTTCTGTATATGGTAGCGGTGCTATATAGCAGCATATCTTAACATGTTCTGTATATGGTAGCGGTGCTATACAGAACCGTATCTTAACATGTTCTGTGTATGGTAGCGGTGCTATATAGCACCATATCTTAAGAGGTTCTGTATATGGTAGCGGTGCTATACAGAACCGTATCTTAACATGTTCTGTGTATGGTAGCGGTGCTATATAGCACCATATCTTAACAGGTTCTGTATATGGTAGCGGTGCTATATAGCACCATATCTTAAGAGGTTCTGTATATGGTAGAGGTGCTATATAGCACCATATCTTAACAGGTTCTGTATATGGTAGCGGTGCTATATAGCACCATATCTTAACAGGTTCTGTATATGGTAGAGGTGCTATATAGCACCATATCTTAAGAGGTTCTGTATATGGTAGAGGTGCTATATAGCACCATATCTTAACAGGTTCTGTATATGGTAGCGGTGCTATATAGCACCATATCTTAACAGGTTCTGTATATGGTAGCGGTGCTATATAGCACCATATCTTAACATGTTCTGTATATGGTAGCGGTGCTATATAGCACCATATCTTAAGAGGTTCTGTATATGGTAGAGGTGCTATATAGCACCATATCTTAACAGGTTCTGTATATGGTAGCGGTGCTATATAGCACCATATCTTAACAGGTTCTGTATATGGTAGCGGTGCTATATAGCACCATATCTTAAGAGGTTCTGTATATGGTAGAGGTGCTATATAGCGCCATATCTTAACAGGTTCTGTATATGGTAGAGGTGCTATATAGCACCATATCTTAAGAGGTTCTGTATATGGTAGCGGTGCTATATAGCTCCATATCTTAACATGTTCTGTATATGGTAGCGGTGCTATATAGCACCGTATCTTAACAGGTTCTGTATATGGTAGCGGTGCTATATAGCACCATATCTTAACAGGTTCTGTATATGGTAGCGGTGCTATATAGCTCCATATCTTAACATGTTCTGTATATGGTAGCGGTGCTATATAGCACCATATCTTAAGAGGTTCTGTATATGGTAGAGGTGCTATATAGCACCATATCTTAACAGGTTCTGTATATGGTAGCGGTGCTATATAGCACCATATCTTAACAGGTTCTGTGTATGGTAGCGGTGCTATATAGCACCATATCTTAAGAGGTTCTGTATATGGTAGAGGTGCTATATAGCGCCATATCTTAACAGGTTCTGTATATGGTAGAGGTGCTATATAGCACCATATCTTAAGAGGTTCTGTATATGGTAGCGGTGCTATATAGCGCCATATCTTAACAGGTTCTGTATATGGTAGCGGTGCTATATAGCGCCATATCTTAACAGGTTCTGTATATGGTAGCGGTGCTATAAAGCACCATATCTTAAGAGGTTCTGTATATGGTAGAGGTGCTATATAGCGCCATATCTTAACAGGTTCTGTATATGGTAGAGGTGCTATATAGCACCATATCTTAAGAGGTTCTGTATATGGTAGCGGTGCTATATAGCGCCATATCTTAACAGGTTCTGTATATGGTAGCGGTGCTATATAGCGCCATATCTTAACAGGTTCTGTATATGGTAGAGGTGCTATATAGCACCATATCTTAAGAGGTTCTGTATATGGTAGAGGTGCTATATAGCACCATATCTTAACAGGTTCTGTATATGGTAGCGGTGCTATATAGTACCATATCTTAACAGGTTCTGTATATGGTAGCGGTGCTATATAGCACCATATCTTAAGAGGTTCTGTATATGGTAGAGGTGCTATATAGCGCCATATCTTAACAGGTTCTGTATATGGTAGAGGTGCTATATAGCACCATATCTTAAGAGGTTCTGTATATGGTAGCGGTGCTATATAGCGCCATATCTTAACAGGTTCTGTATATGGTAGCGGTGCTATATAGCACCATATCTTAACAGGTTCTGTATATGGTAGCGGTGCTATATAGCACCATATCTTAACAGGTTCTGTATATGGTAGCGGTGCTATATAGCACCATATCTTAAGAGGTTCTGTATATGGTAGAGGTGCTATATAGCGCCATATCTTAACAGGTTCTGTATATGGTAGCGGTGCTATACAGAACCGTATCTTAACATGTTCTGTATATGGTAGCGGTGCTATATAGCACCATATCTTAAGAGGTTCTGTATATGGTAGAGGTGCTATATAGCACCATATCTTAACAGGTTCTGTATATGGTAGCGGTGCTATATAGCACCATATCTTAAGAGGTTCTGTATATGGTAGAGGTGCTATATAGCACCATATCTTAAGAGGTTCTGTATATGGTAGAGGTGCTATATAGCACCATATCTTAACAGGTTCTGTATATGGTAGCGGTGCTATATAGCACCATATCTTAACAGGTTCTGTATATGGTAGCGGTGCTATATAGCACCATATCTTAACATGTTCTGTATATGGTAGCGGTGCTATATAGCACCATATCTTAAGAGGTTCTGTATATGGTAGAGGTGCTATATAGCACCATATCTTAACAGGTTCTGTATATGGTAGCGGTGCTATATAGCACCATATCTTAACAGGTTCTGTATATGGTAGCGGTGCTATATAGCACCATATCTTAAGAGGTTCTGTATATGGTAGAGGTGCTATATAGCGCCATATCTTAACAGGTTCTGTATATGGTAGAGGTGCTATATAGCACCATATCTTAAGAGGTTCTGTATATGGTAGCGGTGCTATATAGCTCCATATCTTAACATGTTCTGTATATGGTAGCGGTGCTATATAGCACCGTATCTTAACAGGTTCTGTATATGGTAGCGGTGCTATATAGCACCATATCTTAACAGGTTCTGTATATGGTAGCGGTGCTATATAGCTCCATATCTTAACATGTTCTGTATATGGTAGCGGTGCTATATAGCACCATATCTTAAGAGGTTCTGTATATGGTAGAGGTGCTATATAGCACCATATCTTAACAGGTTCTGTATATGGTAGCGGTGCTATATAGCACCATATCTTAACAGGTTCTGTGTATGGTAGCGGTGCTATATAGCACCATATCTTAAGAGGTTCTGTATATGGTAGAGGTGCTATATAGCGCCATATCTTAACAGGTTCGACTTCAGCCGACTTCAGAACAGCTTCTTCCCACAAGCAATCAGACTACTTAACTCCTGATCCATCAGGATCATAACACACACTGACAGAATATCACACCGCACAACCCACTGTAGATACACACACATTATATACACATTTATGTATCATTTATTATTTATCATTTATCATATAGCACCTATTGTACATAATTGGATCTCTACTGTGAATAATAATGTATACTGTACATTGTATATTATTATTATTATTATTATAGCTTAATGTATACTGTTTAATGTATGTTTAGTGTATATTGTTTAAAGTATATGTATATTGTAAGTATGTGTATATTGGCTAAAGCTGTGAGAACTACACTCACATTGTGTAAATTATTTATTGTTTATTGTAGAGTTTACTGTGCTGTGAGTAATTGTGGGCGCATCAGATGTGTAATCTGATGTTGCTTAAATGTTGTACATGTCATGTCGTGACTGCTATGTTGCTCGGAACTGCACCAAGAATTTCACCTACTGTTGCACTTGTGTATATAGCTGTGTGACAATAAAGTGAATTGAATTGAATTGAATTGGTTCTGTATATGGTAGAGGTGCTATATAGCACCATATCTTAAGAGGTTCTGTATATGGTAGCGGTGCTATATAGCGCCATATCTTAACAGGTTCTGTATATGGTTGCGGTGCTATATAGCGCCATATCTTAACAGGTTCTGTATATGGTAGAGGTGCTATATAGCACCATATCTTAAGAGGTTCTGTATATGGTAGAGGTGCTATATAGCACCATATCTTAAGAGGTTCTGTATATGGTAGCGGTGCTATATAGCGCCATATCTTAACAGGTTCTGTATATGGTAGCGGTGCTATATAGCGCCATATCTTAACAGGTTCTGTATATGGTAGAGGTGCTATATAGCACCATATCTTAAGAGGTTCTGTATATGGTAGAGGTGCTATATAGCACCATATCTTAACAGGTTCTGTATATGGTAGCGGTGCTATATAGTACCATATCTTAACAGGTTCTGTATATGGTAGCGGTGCTATATAGCACCATATCTTAAGAGGTTCTGTATATGGTAGAGGTGCTATATAGCGCCATATCTTAACAGGTTCTGTATATGGTAGAGGTGCTATATAGCACCATATCTTAAGAGGTTCTGTATATGGTAGCGGTGCTATATAGCGCCATATCTTAACAGGTTCTGTATATGGTAGCGGTGCTATATAGCACCATATCTTAACAGGTTCTGTATATGGTAGCGGTGCTATATAGCACCATATCTTAACAGGTTCTGTATATGGTAGCGGTGCTATATAGCACCATATCTTAAGAGGTTCTGTATATGGTAGAGGTGCTATATAGCGCCATATCTTAACAGGTTCTGTATATGGTAGCGGTGCTATATAGCACCATATCTTAACAGGTTCTGTATATGGTAGCGGTGCTATATAGCGCCATATCTTAACAGGTTCTGTATATGGTAGCGGTGCTATATAGCGCCATATCTTAACAGGTTCTGTATATGGTAGCGGTGCTATATAGCACCATATCTTAACAGGTTCTGTATATGGTAGAGGTGCTATATAGCGCCATATCTTAACAGGTTCTGTATATGGTAGCGGTGCTATATAGCACCATATCTTAACAGGTTCTGTATATGGTAGCGGTGCTATATAGCGCCATATCTTAACAGGTTCTGTATATGGTAGCGGTACTATATAGCACCATATCTTAACATGTTCTGTATATGGTAGCGGTGCTATATAGCACCATATCTTAACAGGTTCTGTATATGGTAGCGGTGCTATATAGCACCATATCTTAACATGTTCTGTATATGGTAGAGGTGCTATATAGCGCCATATCTTAACAGGTTCTGTATATGGTAGCGGTGCTATATAGCACCATATCTTAAGAGGTTCTGTATATGGTAGAGGTGCTATATAGCGCCATATCTTAACAGGTTCTGTATATGGTAGCGGTGCTATATAGCGCCATATCTTAACAGGTTCTGTATATGGTAGAGGTGCTATATAGCGCCATATCTTAACAGGTTCTGTATATGGTAGCGGTGCTATATAGCACCATATCTTAACATGTTCTGTATATGGTAGAGGTGCTATATAGCACCATATCTTAAGAGGTTCTGTATATGGTAGAGGTGCTATATAGCGCCATATCTTAACAGGTTCTGTATATGGTAGCGGTGCTATATAGCACCATATCTTAAGAGGTTCTGTATATGGTAGAGGTGCTATATAGCGCCATATCTTAACAGGTTCTGTACATGGTAGCGGTGCTATATGGCACCTCAGTCATCCCAAAGAACCGGTGAGGAACCGCTGAAGCACCCGGATATGGTGCTTTACAGCACTTAAAGTGGTTCCCCTATGATTACGAGCCAAAGAACTTTTAGTGCCAAATAGCATCATTTGTTTTTGAGTGCAGAATGAGGGCGGAAAACATTCCAACGTTCCCGCCTTGGGGAAGATCCAAACCTGTGGAAACATGTCCTATCGTGCAGGAGAACTGCAGAAACGGCTGAGACAGACTAAAGCCGGTTTTAATATGTTTACTACACTCTAAAAAAAAAAAGGTTCTATATGGCACCAAAAATAGTTCTTGGCTCGTAATCATAGGGGAACCTTTTTTAGTGCTATATAGCACCAATTTTGGTTCTTCAGCGGTTATTCAGAGGTTCTTCACCGTTTCTTTGACTAAGGTGCTATATAGCACCGCTGCCATATACAGAACATGTTAAGATATGGAGCTATATAGCACCAAAAATGGTTCCCCTATGATTACGACGAAGAACTATTTTTGGTGCCATATAGAACCTTTTTTTTTTAGAGTGTAGATGGAAGAACTCTCTTCATTATTAGGGTTTGTTGCGTTAAAAGCTCTCAGACTGGATTCTTTTAGGGCTGCTGAGAAAAAAGTAAAAGAAAAGTGATTTAATAATAAAAGCTCCATAAAGGGAAATTATGTTGTTTATTCTGTTGAATTCCATTCAGTTCAATATTGATGAAATAATCAATGCTGGAATACAGTAAATACACAAACACTGAGACTGTTTTTAAGGCATCTGTAGCTCCAGCATCAGTTCAGGTGTGGACAGGTTTTCAGCTTCATGGGCAGTTCTCTGGGATTGTGAAGCTGTTATTGAATCTTCCGCAGATCACTGTAGGACATTAAAGGGACAGTTCACCCAAAAATGAAGATTCTGTCATTAATTCCTCATGTCGTCTCAAACCCGTCAGCCCTTCGTTCATCTTCAGACACAAATGAAGATATTTCTGATGACCCCAGAGCTTTCTGACCCCTCAATAGACAGCAATTTAATGAACACTTTCAAGGGCCAGAAAGGCAGTGACAAACAAAACAAACACAAATAACGATTTCATTTAACAATCTCTTCTCGTCTGTGTCCGTCTCTCTGTTGATGTTGGTCAGCTCCTGCGTCATCATCCCATCAGGCATGCGTTGTGGTGCTCACGTGATCAGCGTCGGCCAATGGTGAGCCGGCATTCTGACGTCACTCTGAAGCGCTGCACTGTATTTACTACATCAACAGCGAGACTGACAGACGAGAAGAGATTGTTGAATAAAGTCGTTATTAAGGGTTCAAGCATGAAATGCTGAAACCCTATTGTAATTGTAAGGTTTCGTAAAACGCATCGTGCAGGCCAAACCGTAAGGCCTAGAGACATGAAACCTGGCCAGATGGTAGGCCTCAGTTTGGGGACAACCTATCAGAGTATGATCCCGAATGGCCCATAGGTGGTGCTACAGCAACCAAAAGTTCAAAATTGCTCATAACTCTTAGACTGTTTGTCCCTAATTGGCCACTAGATGGCACTATAAAACGGTTATAACTTGTGAACAGAAAGAGATATTTTCGCAAAACTTGGGACACATGTTCATGAGCTCATTTTGAGGTCACGTGAAAAAAAACCATGACAATTGGCCACTTGGTGGCGCTATAAAATGGTTATAACTTGTGAATGGAAAGAGATATTTTCGCTAAACTTGAGACACATGTTCATAAAAATCAATCTGAGTTAACATGAAAAAAATCATGACAATTGGCCACTTGGTGGCGCTATAACAGTGAAAAAAATCATGAAAATAGCTATAAGGGCACCCAACCGTTAGTCTACTGAAGTCTTTGTCCACACTGTCAGAAAAAAGGTACAGTGCTGTCACTGGGGCGGTACCCTAAGGTACAAAAGTGAAAAGGTACATCTTTGTACCTTACTCACCCCTAAATGGTACATATTAGTACCTTAAAAGGTACATATCAGTACTTTAAGAGTGCATATTAGTACCTTGAAGGTACATATTAGTACCTTTTCGGTTTTGTACCTTAGGGTACCGCCCCAGTGACAGCACCGTACCTTTTTTTCTGACAGTGCAGGGTGCCATGATAGTCTATGAGAACATTGGTGTATCTCAAAAAACTCAGTATACGTCATTGGCATAATGCCTTGAAGGAGCCTTAGAAGTTTCAAGCCCATGTTTTTTTCACAGGAGTGACCTCCTAAGAATTCTTGCTGAGTCCAACAATACCAAACATGCCAGGTTTCGCCTTATGGTTTTTGTAAGTGTCATTTAGAGCTTTAAAGGTCCCGTTCTTCGTGATCCCACTGTTCAAACTTTACTTAGTGTGTGATGTTGCTGTTAGAGCATAAATAATACCTGTAAAATTATAAAGCTCAAAGTTCAATGCCAAGCGAGATATTTTATTTAACAGAAGTTCCCTTTCAAAGCCTCCAGCGAACGGGCGGCTTGGACTACATCCTGGTACTTCCTTCATTAATGACGTCAGTAGAACAGTAGAACAGACTAACCTCCGCCCACAAGAATACGCTAAAAGGGGGCGTGGTCTTGTTGCTGTCCCACGTGGAGAAGAGGAAGTGTTGCGTGGAGAAGAGGAAGTGTTGCGTGGAGAAGAGGAAGTGTTGCGTGGAGAAGAGGAAGTGTTGCGTTTGAGTGAGTTTGTCGCCATGTCGTCGAGACGCTGTTATTTTCATCCCGGAGTCAAATCACCTTTGTTTGGCTTTCCCAGGGACGCTGTAGAGATCATTGAGCGCATACATCTCCCGTTAAGAGGCGTGACCTTTCCACGTGCGCTAAGCTGCTGTCCAATCACAACACGGGAACCGCTGGCACAATCAGAACTCGTTAAGTATTTCTGAAGGAGGGACTTCATAGAATAAAGGAACTCATCAGCCGTTTGTAGGACAGTGAGAACAGCGGTGTACAGATGAGTCAATGTGTGAAAAATACTGGGTTTTTTTACACGCGAAACATGAACACATGTTATATTGCACACTGTAAACACAATCAAAGCTTCAAAAACACACGAAGAACGGGACCTTTAAAAAATTGTGGTTATCTTCAAAGCCATTAGTCTGATCGAGACAACAACAAAAAAACAAAGGAAATTTGAAAACATAGGTAAATAGCTAAACAATAACAGCAAAATGTTAAAATTATGATAGGAACTGACAAAAAAATTTATTAAATCCAATCAATTTCACCCATGGATCATTTTGATGCTTTCACATGTTTGAAACGAACAATGATGGATTGTGATGAAATTTGTTTTGAATTGGGACTGGCGAATCCCGTCCATACTGTCAATGACCGTTCGCAAAGACCCGCCCACTTTAGTGACTGTTGCTATGTCTGACAAGCGGCGCCACTCTCACACCACACCAAGTTCTCACGCAGTGAAAAATACATTGCGGATCAGAGAAAAGACTGCGCGCTGACAGACAAGTACTTTTGAAACAAAGTCTCACCTTTCAAATGTAGTCATTTTTTAGAGACATTTAAACAATAAATACCATTTTGTGACTCTTTAATGTGTCTGATAGATCGCTGTAGACTCGAGGCTCAGTTAAAGCTGCTTGTGAACCGATCATCTCTTCCTTCTAGTTAATTTATATCATTAAAATGAACATTAATGAACATAAAAGGAATGTTGTTTTAAAGTGCTAAGACGTCAGCACACTTTGTTTTTCAAATTTAATCTAACTTTCCTGACTGCTTTGTTGGACAAAATGGCGGATTATGATTAGTCAGATCACCTGTCAATCAAACTCCCTGCGAAGGGTCAATTGAGAATAGGCTTGTTTGAGATCACCGATCACCGATGATCAGCGCGAGATGCATGCCGGTTAGAAATGTGTGCGAGTGCGGTCCGCCTTGCTCTGATGTCATGCTGACGTATGTCAAAAATATCTCGCGAGCGCAAGGCGCACGTGTCGGATTCTGCAGTCGCGCGCAGTTGCTCTCCACCGACTGCGCTGATCAAAAGCATGATGGGAAACGACTTGCTGAAGACACAGCTTAATGCTCATTGGTTTAAACAACTGTGATGTATTGTTCTCTTTTAAAATGTTTGATTTTAAAACTCTAATATCATGTTTTATGTGTATATGTTGTTTGTGAATATTCCCAAACTATCTGACAGTGCAATCTCTTTGGGTTATGCAATTTATTTTTTATAAAAAAATAAAATAAATAAAAACACATATGTCTGTATTAAAGAAAGAAATATTGATAAACATGTATTTGGAATGGAATTAAATAACAAGTACTTTAGGTGTCTTGTTTATTTTATTTATTTTCATATAAAAGCAACATAACTTGAATTACATCCAGTTTATTAGCAAAACTGTGCACGAGCGTGAATCGTGTGAATCCCGCGATATCCATCTTTGATCTCGCAGGTGTCAGATCCACTGTGAGTAGAGAGAACTGTCTGGCTTGCCTGCGCTTTTTTCACTCCTCCCCTCACTGCAGCCGCCTACTCTCACATACATTTCAGGCGAGGCAAGGCGCATCTCAAACAAGGCTATTGCCTGTGCGCACAATCCTGATCTAATCGACAACTTTGCAGTTGCACATAGGAAAGCCCGGAAAATCCCACTATAATGTAAGAGAGCATCTTTTTTATGTATTTGGACCTAGGCCTAACAATGTTTTATAGTGCGCTGTCCCCATTGGTTTTTTGTTGTTTTTTTGTTTTGTTTTTGGTGAGCGTAGGCTACTCCTGATTTTGTTAGTCATCTCATCTCTTATATTCAGTTGACGCCCTATTCATGATAGCCTACTCGCGGACATTGCGTCATCAATTGCTTTTTCATCTATGATGGCAGTTGTTAAATGCTTGCTAAATAAAACTTAATGTCTTTTGATGCTTGTGTGCTTAAAGGCCTTAACTGCTTGAACCCCGATAAATGCTGCTTGCAGCTTTAATTATTATTATTATTATTATTCAGCCGTAAAACGCATCGTGCAGACCAAACTGTAAGGGCTAGAGACTTGAAACTTGGCCAATAGGTAGTACAAAAATCGAGGAGAGGTTATCAAATTATGAGCCAGATTGGCCTATAGGTGGCGCTATAGCAATCAATTGCGCGAAACTGCTTATAACTCCTAAACCGTTGATTGTAAAGGTCAAGTATTTTATATCATTGGAAAGCTGAGCTCATGACGAACAAAATGTTTATCTCCGAATTCATTTCCGGTTTGCAAATTTTCCTGCCATTTTGAATTTTGCAAACTAGTCCTAGGTTTTCTGCTTGATCGGAACCAAACCAGTAAAGAAATGTTCTCTTGAGTCTGATTATCAATAATTATCGGAAAAAAAGTTGAAATTTCGATTCACAGTTGCTAAGGGGCGGAAAATGAATGTTGTGGGAGGAGCCTATTTTACTAAAATGGCTATAACTCAAGAACAAAATGAGATATCTTTACCAAACTTGGTACACATGTGTATAGGTTGATTCTTTGGTCACGATAAAAACACATTGCAACGATTAAACACTTGGTTGGTGCTATAACATGAAAAAAACATGAACATGGCTATAACCACCTGACCGCTAGTCCGATTGACTTGTAAATTGGTATGCAGTGTCTTGGTCCAAGGTAACATATATTATGAGGACAGTGGCATATCTCAAAAAACATGGCCACCATTTGCCAATGAAGTTTGAGCACCTCTAAGACAAGGTTATCAGATGTCGATCACAACGAAACTCGGTGGGCATGTTTGGCTGATGGTCCTAGAGGTCTGTAAGAATTTTGAAAGAAATCGGCCACTAGTTGGCGCTAACGAGTTTTATGGCTCTGTAATCACGTGGTGTTGCACACATCAACAAAATATGCATATCTTATGATAGGTCTCCTCATGCTGAACAACTTTGCCTCTAGAACCATTGCTGTCAATCAAATTGTTCATTAAATTTTTGCCAATATGTTTTAAACCTACTTTTGCAAACTAGTCCCTGGATTTTTGCCCGATCTGAACCAAACTAGTCTAGGACAATTCTCTGGACATTCTAGATCAATAATTATTGAAAAAAAGTTGAACTTTTGCATTTGAATGGCTATAACAGGGTCATTTAGAAGAGGGGCGTAGCAAAATACACTCAAAAGCCTATAAATCTTAAAGGAAAACTCAAAACTTCACGAAAATTGTTATGTATATGTGACATAACATGCTGAAGAAGCAGAAAATGAGAGAGAAGTTTCATGGAGATTGGACCATAGGTGGCGCTATAACTGTTAAAAAGCTTTTAAGACCATGTATTCCCATGGTGAATTGCCTGTATTGGCTGTAAATGGTGTTTTCCATCTCTGTAATCAGGTGGGGTTAAAAACATCCTCATAATATGCATATATTATGATAGATCTCCTCATACTGAACAACTTTGCCTCAAGAACCAATACTGCCAATCAAATCGTTATTTAAATATTCACAATTATGTTAAAAACTTCATTTTGCAAACTTGTCCTAGTTTTTTTTTCCTGATCGGAAACAAACCACTGCAGTATGATTTTCTGGACTCTCCTGATCAATAGTGGTCAAAAACTTGTTGAACTTTACACTTTGGGTAGCTATAACAGGGTCATTTAGAGAATAGGTATGGCAAAACATGCTCAAAAGCCTATTAATCCTGAACGAAAACTCAAAACGTCATGAAAATAGGTGGGCACATGCAGCATGTGACTCTAAAGAAGCATGCACAATTTCATGGAGATCGGGCATTAGATGCCTCTATAACTGTAAAAAAGGAGCCAATGCTTAAATGCCATATTACCTAAAATTGCCACCAGATGGCAGCAGGAGACCACTCATTGGTTCATTCTGTCCACTAAGCATATATAAACTAAAAAACAACAACATTATAATAGCATTGAAAATTACATTTTGTTAATGTTTACCAATTAATTTGTTCATTTGATGTATGTTTTTACAATAAATATTATTTTACAATTAAAATAATGCCTGAAAATATGTTTTAAAGGAGAAAACATGGAATAAGCTATTTGTTACCTATCATTTATTTCAAATATCTATATCTCCAACAAAATGTGCATGTGAGTTAAAAACATTTGAAGGCATTAACTTGGAAAGTGTGCCCATTAAAGGAAAAACAGACATAAAAAAATGAAAATGAGCCAATGAGTGGTTCTCTGCTGCCACCTGCTGGGCTTAAATAGTCATTTTGTCATACTATTTACTTATCATGTTATATAATTCCTATTTAGACAATATAAAGTCACTACTGCAATATTTACAATCACATTTTGTCAAAATAATTTATTTCAAATATATCTGCAACAAAATTAAAGTTTAAATGAGTTAACATGGAAAATGTGCCTATTACATATTTCTTACAATTACAAAACCACCAGAGGGCAGCAGAAGACCACTCACTGGTTTATTATGCTCACTGAAATAATTATATATCATATTTAAACTGTATAAAATCCTTATAATAATGCTACAAATCACATTTTGTCCAAATTTACCACTTAATTTGTTAATTTGAGGTATGTTTTTGCAATAATATTACATTCAATCAACAATAAGTAATTTGTTACCCATTTATTTCACATATCTATATCTGCAACAAAATGTGTGTGCGTGTAAGCAGGTTTGAAGGCATTAACTTGGAAAATGTGCCATTAAATAAAAAACATACATTCTCTGCTATCACCTGCTGGTTAAAATAGTAATTTTGTCATTCTACTCACTGATGTTTTTTTTTTTTAAATTCATGTCTAGACATTATAAAATCCCTATTATAACATTTACAATCACATTTAGTCAACATACATTTATTTCAAATATCTACATCTATATTTTGCAATAAAATGTGTATGTGTGTAAAGCACGTTTAAAGGAGTTAACATAGAAAATGTGCCTTAAAACAAACAGAACACTTTTAAAATGAAAGTGAGCCAATGAGTGGTTCTCTGCTGCCACCTGCTGGTCAAAATAGTCATTATGTCTTAATTATTAGTAATATTATTCTTTAATTCATTTTTAGACATTATAAAATCCCTGTTATAACATTTACAATCACATTTAGTCAAAATACATTTATTTCATATATCAATATTTATATTGCAATAAAATGCTTATGTGTAAGCACATATAAAGGAGTTAACATGGAAAATGTGCCATAAAACAAATAGAACACTTTTAAAATGAAAGTGAGGCAATGAGTGGTTCTCTGCTGCCACCTGCTGGTCAAAATAGTCATTTTGTCATACTGCTCACTAATATGGTTCTATAATTCACATTTAGACTTTATAAAGTCACTATTATAACATTTACAATCACATTTTGTCAGTTTATCACTTCATTTCACCTAAGCTCTGTTTTATCTAATTTACTGCTTAAAGGCCTTAAATGCAAAAGGCGTTAAATGCTTAAAGGCCTTAATTGCTTGAACCCCGCTAAATGCTGCCTGCAGCTTTAATTTTTGTTTGTTTTTGTGCACAAAAAGTATTCTCGTCTCTTCATAAATTAAAAGTTGAATTATACCTTTAACTGAGAATAACTCAATAAATGGCAGTGCAATAACTAAAAAATACTTTTTTACATTCTGCTTCAGACGCATATTTTACATTAGAAATGGTTAATGATACTAAAGTGAATGTAGTAATACTTAAAATACTTCTACAGGTTAAGTTATAGTATCACAACAAGCTGCATATTAATTATTAATATTAAATTGGCTGAATATGAAACTATGTTCTAAATTCATCCATTTCCTTCAAAACAATATTCAGGTCGTGAGCCACCGTTGAGAAACACTGCTCTAAACTGCAGCGAGATCGCAGTCATTTGCTCCTTAGCTCATAACTCTTGAGTACACAATGTCGTCATCTCCTCCATCAGGTGTCTGTGAGGAAACACAAACACACAATCAGGAGCAGTGATGATGAGATGCAACACTGGAGAAAGATACATCTTTCAGAGAATAAATTGCAGACAGAAAGTCCGTCACAAAAGCTGGTCTATGATTATTAAAGTTGAAAGTAAGATGTTCTGCTCCCGATGACCTAAAACTTGACTCTAGAAAACCAGACAAGATGTCCATCCATCCCAATCTCACACAGTGCCACTTTTGATCACAGATCGAGTCTGATGCTCTTTTGTGTGACACCATTGCAGAAGTTCAGAACATGACTGTTTCTGTGGCTCAGTTTCAATGAATGATCATTTTATACTGGAGAAGAAGTTCTGAAAGGGACATTATGCCTAACAATGGGGTTTCCTAAAATCAGAATCCAAATGACTGAACGAGAGTTCACACATCCCTCCAAACTGACACATGACTAAATCAAATCAAATCACTTTATTGTCACTCTACCATATGCACAAGTGCAACAGTAGGTGAAATTCTTAGGTGCAGTCCGAGCAAACATAGTAGTCACGACATGACATGTACAACATTTAAAGCAGCATCAGATTACACATCTGATGCGCACACAATTACTCACAGCACAGTATACACTACAATAAACAATAAATAATTTACACAATGTGAGTGTAGTTCTCACAGCTTTAAACAATATACACATACTTACAATATACATATACTTAAAACAATATACACTAAACATACATTAAACAGTATACATTAAGCTATAATAATAATAATAATATACAATGTACAGTATACAATATTATTCACAGTAGAGATCCACACAACAGAGTTATGAGAACCAAATGTACAATAGGTGCTATATGATAAATGATAAATAATAAATGATAATAATGTGTATATATTGTGTGTGTATCTACAGTGGGTTGTGCTGAGTGATATTCTGTCAGTGTGTGTTATGATCCTGATGGATCAGGAGTTGAGGAGTCTGATTGCTTGTGGGAAGAAGCTGTTCTGGAGTCGGCTGGTGCGTGTTCTGATGCTGCGGTACCGTCTGCCTGATGGGAGCAGTGAGAGCAGCCCATGGTTCGGGTGGCTAGAGTCTCTGAAGATCCTCTGAGCTCTCTTCACACACCGCCTGGCGTAAATGTCCTGGAGGGAGGGAAGCTCACCTCCGATGATGCAGCTGGCCGTGCGCACTACCCTTTGCAGGGCTTTGCGGCTGCGGGCGGTACTGTTGCCGTACCAGGTGGTGATGCAGCCGGTCAGCAGGCTCTCTATGGTGCAGGTGTAGAAGCGTGTGAGGATGTGGCGGTTCATTCCAAACCTCCTCAGCCGTCGCAGGAAGAAAAGGCGCTGATGAGCCTTCTTCACAACGGCCTCGGAGTGGACGGACCATGAGAGTTCCTCTGTGATGTGGACACCGAGGAACTTGAAGCTGCTGACTCTCTCCACCAGTGCTCCATCGATGGTGATGGGGCGGTGTTCTCTCTCATTCCTCCTGAAGTCGACCACCAGCTCCTTGGTCTTGCTGACGTTGAGGGAGAGGTTGTGCTCCTGACACCACCGTGTCAGAGTGTGCACCTCCTCTCTGTAGGCCGTTTCATCATTGTCAGTGATGAGACCTACCACCGTCGTATCGTCAGCAGTCATGTGTGTACAAGGAGTACAGGAGTGGGCTGAGAACACAGCCCTGAGGGGCTCCAGTGTTGAGAGTCAGTGATGAGGAGATGTTACTGCCCATTCTGACCACCTGGCGTCTGTTTGACAGGAAGTCCAGGATCCAGCTGCATGACAAGCTGTTTAAGCCTAGAGCCCGGAGTTTCATGTCAAGTATGGAGGGCACAATGGTGTTGAATGCTGAGCTGTAGTCTACAAACAGCATTCTCACATATGTATTCCTCTTTTCCAGGTGGGAGAGAGCAGTGTGTATAGTGGATGAAATGGCATCATCAGTGGAGCGGTTTGTGCGGTATGCAAACTGCAGTGGGTCCAGTGAGGGGGGGAGAACAGAGCAGATGTGGTTTCTGACTAGTCTCTCAAAGCATTTACTGATGATGGGGGTCAGAGCAACAGGACGCCAGTCGTTTAAGCAGGTGGTTTTTGACTGCTTAGGTACAGGCACAATGGTGGACGTTTTAAAGCATGTGGGGACCACAGACAGGGAGAGGGACAGGTTAAAGATGTCCGTGAAAACTCCAGCCAGTTGGTGCGCGCACGCTCTGATCACACGGCCGGGAATGCCGTCTGGACCCGCTGCTTTACGGACGTTCACCCGCCGGAAGGATCGGGTTACATCCGCTACAGATACAGAGAGTGAACTAACCTCTGTATCTTCAGCCACGAGCTCTCTCTCCGCGAGGGCGGTGTTAGTTCCCTCAAAACGAGCATAGAAGGTGTTTAGCTCGTCCGGGAGAGAGGCAGCGGTGTTCACGGTGGAGTTTGTGTTCCCTTTATAGTCCGTGATGGTGTTAATTCCCCGCCACATGCTTCTAGAGTCGGTGGTGTTGAACTGTCCTTCAATCTTGTCCCTGTACTGGCGTTTTGCTGCTCTGATGGTTTTCCGGAGGGCATAACTTGCTTGTTTATGCTCCTCCGCACACACGTGTGATCATGCACAGATCATGATGAAGTATATGCACACTACAAACTTTCACAAATCATTTTACACACGACACAGTAAAGCAGCGAAGACAACAGCAGTAACATATAAAGAGCGAAGCTGTTGAATTATTAACATGTGGCCATGATGGGTGATCGTTTAGCAGATGTTCACAGCAGATGTTTGATGATCACTACAGTAGCTCTACAGGGACGTCTACAACAACGCAAAAACATGTTGATGGAAATTACGTTATTATTTGAACAGATTTAGGCCTATTCCTCAGAGTATTTGGCCTTTCTTCATTCTTTTGGCTCACAGGTCGAGCAGGTTTCTTAACTCTTAACTGACAAACGTCCGTGTTTTAGTCTGTTGCTATTGAATTATTTGTTCTCCTAATCTAGCTCCTGTTAAGCAGGGGTGTGTGTGCACACATAAGTCTTTAACTGAATCACTAGCATTAAAGGGATCACAAATCTGCTCTTGGGTTTGCATGAATGCAATTGGCTAGCGTCTGCACTGGGGTATTGGCATAGAGCGATCTGATTGGATGACGCCTGCATTGGCGCTTGAAAAGTTGAGAAATCTTCAATTTCTGCCGCTTGCAACGCGAGTGAAGCGGCGTGACGGAACCCACAATTCAGTTCGGCAACACATGACTACAGGCCTCTCTGTTGTCTTCCAGATGGCCCTTCTGATAAGCAAATGGGGGTGACAACAGTAAAGCAAATAGATTTCAAATATCAAAAATATCTTTGATTATTTTCAATTCCTTCAGTCCCCCCTTGGCACATTTGGCCACGTTCATAAAGTGTCCAGAGGTGACACAGTCAACAAAGACATGCTTTCAGTTGTGTGTAGATGTCATCTTCAGACTTGTCGTCTAGGCATGTTGCAAAGGCAGATTGTCAGTCTTCAGTCTTCATTCTCTTTGCAGCCCTGCTTGAGAACTTCATCAAATGGTGTGGTGCAAACATCATTGATATGCAAATCGTCCATCCTTCACACCTCAAGAACAGTCACTGACAATGAGAACAAACAATTGTCTCTCTTTCTGAGGCAGAACACAGGAGGTGAACTCCAGCAGCAGGAATCCTGTAACATATTGCCCAACAAACAGCAAAATAGCATACATGGCATTTGTCATTGGTCAGAAGTTTGATATGGTCAGATTAAAATAATCTCTGGCAATAAGCCTTTAAATCAATGTACTTAATAAAGTGGTCAAGGTTTAGAATAAAAGAAGATATCACAAGCTCTTACATTATTTTTTAGAAACATTGAAATAAATTGCATTATAACAAAACAATAATCATTGTTGGTTTTAAACCCCTCTTTCATGAGAGGTATCAGCAAAATATTGTGTAACCAAATACAGAAATTCAATTGAATTCATGTCCAAAACCATTGTTACATTGTAAAATGGAAAAATACAAAGACTCAGAAATCAAAATCAAATCAAAAAAGTTCAAAAACAAATGCATTCTTACAATACAATGATAAAATAATATTTTTCACTACGTAAGGATGAGAAATACTCTTTTGATATTTAACTTGGTGAGATAAATAATACCTGATTTAGTAAATCAAAAGGGAAAAACAAAACAAACAATAACTGGAAGAAATTCGCAGTTATAACAGTCTAGATGTAAAGACTTTTGTGAGGCAGATGGAGATTTAACTTAATCTATGAGACTGAATTTAGCTGTGACTATGTGTAAATCATGCCCAAACATGGTGAGGAAGTCTGCAATCGTGATGCAAATTTAGCCCTGTTGTAAAACAGGCAGCCAGTATGAGAATGTGAGTATGAGATGTGACCTGGCTCAAAATTCCTCTCACACCAATTTTTTTGTTAAAGAGCATGATAAAATGCAAAGTTTGGAGTTATCGAATCTTGCGCTGTGATGAAAACATTCTCATGATTAATTCACACTGTAGCCACATGGCAATTCTGTGCTCCTGTACAGGGTTTAACTGCAGCTATATAGGAAATAGCAGAGTTTCCACTATAGGAGACTAACAAATTCAACATAGACACACATGCAATCTTGAAATTGCTGTACAATTCCAGTATTAAAGTTATTCCAATTTACACAAGATACATGGCCTAGAATGCATAGCATCTACAGCCTTTATCCTAAGTGTTTCATACAACACTTACAGTAAAGCAATCATGTGTTTTAAAGAATAAACTTGACTAGTCTATGTGCATCTCATAGCACAAACAACTAAAATGTGTAATCAATGCGCACAATGTGTTATACAATTACAAATCTGAAAATACAAACAGGATCATTGCAATCTGGATGTTTTACTATTAAACTCATTGCTAAGAGGCTGCTAGCCTGCTCGCAAGTGAAGTTAATAGCTGAAGGCCTTGCATGAACACAGCAGTTAACTCACTGAGAGTTTTACTAGTAAATGAGTGCTGATCTTTGCCCTTAGAAAGTCATTTCCTATTTTTCTGAAAATAAGGTGGAGCTCGACCCCTACCCAGCGACCAGCATTTTTCCTCTGAATGGCCTATTTTCTGACAGGAACTGCTAAACCTGTTCTCTTTGCCATTGGGTTGTCTGCTATGTTCTCCTGGAGTTTGAGGATATTCATGACTCTCGAATGCTTGCACACCATGCGTACTGGTACAAGACTCGGTGCTATTCCGGTGCTGCATCACCTTAAGAACTGAAATAGGCACACTTTCTTGTGCATTTTCTGAACTAAACGCTTCAGGCTCATTAGAGCAAGTCACCTCATCTAAGAAGTGAACATGCTTTTTAGTCCCATCGCTGTTAAGCATTCTGGGAGGCATGAACTTTTTAGCATTTAGCTTAGCCTTGAGATCTGAAATGGTTTCCTTGTGCATTTTACTCTTTTCAGTCAGGGCTAACTGCTCAATTAGTAATTTATCTAGCTGTGTTTGAAGATCTTCAATCTTTGCCTCAGACTTTTCTTCTTCTTCATTTTTAGAATCCACTTCTTTACATTTCGCATACTTGAAAATAGATGTGTTGTCACATCACGTAGCCTTTTACAACTTATGAAGTTTAAAGCCTCAATTATTTCACCATGTTTTGATTTCTTTTGGTGTTTGCCATTTAATTCCCAATATTTGAACATTTTATCATCTTAACTTTTAATTCCAATATTCTCTTTCTTGAGTTTAGACAAGGTAGGCTCAACTTTTTCACTCCATAAAGCAAACAATACGTCACTAGAAAATTTCCCTTCCATCCCGAGGAGATTATCTGAATATTCACGGATTGTACAGTAATGGGACTATTGAAGCTATTTAAAACCTTCTAAGTTCTGTTTCATGCAATTCCTTCAACCATTAAACAATGAAAACAGCCTTACCCATTCCTTGGTCAGAAGGTCAGCTTTAATCCATTCACAAGATCAACTGTGAAAAATGTCCTCATTCTTACACAGATCAAAGTAAATTTCAGAAAATTCACTGCAAGGGATCCCGGGTTTCGGCACCATCTGTAAGAGTGGACTCCTGCAGATGGTTCAGTCTACAGGGTTGCCAGAAGACTAAAGAAACGTTATCAGAAAGATGGAAGAAAATCTGGTTATGGTTACACTTAAAATAGCTTCGAAATGGATGTTTGAGATGATAAACTTATACCATTAATCGTACACAGCATGAATAAAATGTTACCTGAGGGATAGAGAGAGAGAGAGAGACAGAGAGAGAGAGAGATTGAAAGAGAGAGAGCAAGAGAGGGAGAGTGGGGGAGAGAGAGAAGAAGAGAGCAAAGAAGAGAAGCCCCGATGACCTCAAGAGCCAGAGAGTAAGAGACCCAGAGGAAAAAAGAGCAAGAGGAAAAAGAGAGAGAGCAAAAGTTCCAATCTTCTTTTATCTATTCCTTGACCATGTGACTGAAACCAAATGTATTCTTTTCAAACTGACCAATCAGACCAAACTTCCCCCACTGTAAAGGTGTGACCCCATGTGGCCTACTGGCCTCTCTGTTGTCTTCCAGATGGCCCTTCTGATAAGCAAATGGGGGGTGACAACAGTAAAGCAAATGGATTTCAAATATCAAAAATATCTTTGATTATTTTCAATTCCTTCAGCTACAATGACCAGCGCTTCACAAACATGTAGTGAATATACCTCACTGACGCTTTTCACAGAGCGCTTACACAGATGCACACGGGAGCATTTGAATGCAGGCGTCTATCAGCCTGCCGGTCCGCTGTTCCACGCCTGCATGTGAGCAAAATGCATATCGCGTGGAGTCATGTAAACGCAGCCGGTTATGTCTGGAGTGTAAACCGGGTGTGTATCAGTATAACGGATCTGTGTGTTTGCTCTTAAAGTGACAGCAGCCTAATAACCCTGATGTTCTGTGTCATTAATGCTGCTCATGAATTACTGAATAACTGTTTCATTCATACAGTGAAGACTAGGCTATATTTATTTTTTACATTTGATTAACACATTTCTGTACTAATTTTAGTTGAATAAACCTATTGTACCTGGAAAACTTAATTTGTTTAATTCATATTTTTTGTTATATTGAATTTGTCCTATTGTTTGTATTTCTTTTTCTTATTTTTAAAGGGGTGATGAATTGAGAAATTAACTTTCCTTTGAGCCTTTGATATATAAAAGTTCATGATGATATAAGAATATCCTGTAAGTTTCGGAGCTGAAACATCCCTGTTAGTCAAAGAAAAGCTTTTATAGACACCACGCCACAGAATGCAGAAGCCCCGCCTCAAGCCCCTCCCACCGACCCGTGGAGCTAAACGGGTCGAGCTACCGAGCAATAAACATGACGGTTCCAGCTCACGTGCGTAAGACATTGACCGTTTGTTCGCTCAGAATCGATTGTAAACAAGACTCAGGTGGAGACTGGATTTGCAGACATATTGAGATTAAAACACAACACTGTGCTTCTGGATCCCACAGGAACGCTGCAACACACTGATGTGAGTAAAACATGTGTTTATATGTGTTAGTATTGCATTGAGACAGATTGTTAGATATCTATTGATTACACACCTCAGCACGCGGTCACAGGCTGGAGAAGCTGTTATTGGTTCATTCGTGATCAGACTCGGACTTGTAACGCCAGCTCGCAAAGCCCAACGTCCCGGGACTGTGTGTTTTTCAGACGGGCTACCAAAACGTATCACCGGCCTGCCGACGGGCTATCTAAAATAGTGAAATAACATTCCTTTCTTGCGCGCGTGTGTGTGTGTGTGCACAGTTCGCAGCTATATTCACTGATGATCGGGCCGGCCAAGTAATACAAAAATAACATTCCAATCAATGGCGGGTGGATGAGAGATGAATCATTGTGTTTGTTTGATAAAGATATTTTTCGAGGGTCCTGTGAGCGTTTCTCCAGATGCTTTCAAAACAATCCCTACATGTACTGAGGGGAGCTGAAGCTCATTATTAAAAATTTAAAAAATTTCAGTCGCTTTGGTACATTTCTCAGATCAGAATTGAAATTCTCAAAACTACCAACATGTTCAATCTTCACATCATTGTGTCACTGTCTCGGTTCATGAATGCACCGTCTCCCTTGCTCTATGTGTGTGTGTGGTTGTGTTGGAGGCGTGGTATCTGATTACCGATCACTCTGATCACGGCCACCTGCTGCACTAATCACTAGGGTTATTTATACGTGTCTTACTCTGCCTTGTTGTTAGACTGTTTGCAGTTGTCCGGTGGTACCTGTCTGCTCGTGGGTTCTGGGTTTAATGTCCGTTGGTCCGGTTTCCTGGAGATCCCCGTCTTCGTCTGCCCACTGCATCCCTGCTTCACCGTCTGTGCAGCGTCCTGGGTTCTGCCACCCTGCTACCGCTCCTGTCTGATCCGGTGTTCGGTGCTCTGCTACTGAACGTTCTGAACTATTGTGTATCTGAGAATCCTGAGTTTGCGTTCTCGACCACCGAACGTCTTGAACTATTGTGTATCTGAGTTGAATAAACCACCATTGTTCGATTCGCTATTGGATCTTCTGTCTATTCTTATCTTCTGACATAGCAGTCACTTGTGCACATCAAAAAAGCAGTTTCTCGTTTCTTTGAACAAGTTGAAAATGCTTTGGTATATCCATGCAAATGATTATGTGCAATTCTCTGTTGTTTCCTACATTATCAGTTGCTTATGTCATGTTGATCAAAATGTGTTATAATGGGTCTCTGTTGAATAGTCTCACCCCCCACAACATTTAGGCATTAGTTCATAACATAAGTCTTTACATGCAAAATGGTCGAACAAGTTGTCATAATATGTCAAGCATATTTCTATACATTTCCATTAGACTTTTTTTCTACAGATATGTGTTGTGATGTGTGTGAGAGTGTGTGGTCTAACAGACAGGAACATCAGGAGGTGTAGGAAGACTGCACTGTAATTCCTACAGCACTGCATGTACAGTTTTCCCTGAGGAGATTGTCCTGTGTTTATTTTTTCTTTGTGCTGTATGCAGTGCTGTCTTTTCCTTTCTGTATCGCAATGACATGGTCTGTCAACAAATTACAGTAAAACAGTAAAAGTGTAAATGTGAATCTTGTCCAGTCTCTTGCAATCAAACTCTCACATACACTAAGGTGTAACCTACAATTTACAATAATTGTCATCAAAACTTTAGCCATAGTTTACATCAGAACATCCCTCCAGAGTACACTGTTATATTGACAACATGACTGAGCATTGACTGTGTTATCCGTACACAATGACACAAGGACTTGTCATTCTGATGGCACTGACATGCTCATTGACACAGATATTTACTTTTGAGAGATGAAGGATTTTGAGCAAGAGACTGGCTTTTGCAGGTAATCCATGGTGTTTTGCTATTTGTACGAATTGTTTTGAGAAATGCACTTACTGTTTTGCAAATGTCGAGGATGATTCGAGAAATGTACCAGAGCGACTGAGAAAAACTGTAAATATGCAAATCTTATCCAATCCTAGCCGTGGGCGTTTATTTCCTAGTCTTCAGTGCGGCACGCCCATCAAAACCCAGCGTGTCTTCAGAGAGCCTCAAAACCAAGGCAGAAAATAGCCTATTACTGATCATTATGATGTTTCTGAATGTAAAACCCACACGAACGGCATAAAATGACCTCAGACAACAGGATACAAATTTAAAAACCCAGCTCATGACTTTAATAACAGAAATTAGATAAACTAATATAATAACTATATTGTGATATATATCATTATTGTGAAATAAAGTTTCTCATATCGTAATATTAATTTAGTCATATCGCCCAACCCTGAAATGATGAAACAGAAAGACTGGTTTGAACTGCAGGAATACTTGCCGGGTTGTGATTCTTGTTTAGGGGTCTTGATGTACCGGAACACAATCCCTCCTGTAATTATGGCCGACAACAACACCACACAAACTGGAATAATATATGACTGGTGACTCTGTTCTGTAATAAACACACAGAAAACAGAACATACTGTACATTAGTCCTGCCAGTCTGAGATCAACCCGAGACACAAGACAGCAGATCAGATCAACTAATCTAAAACACAACTGGAGATACTCTTAAAAATAGTTCAACTGTTTATCTTGACGTGATGCTGACCTGCCTTTGGTCAGAGAGTTTTAACACCAGGGGCCAGCTGTTCACAGGTCAGCTGATCGGATTGGATCAAATCTTGAAAATGAGTTGTTCAAAAGGGAAAGAAGGAATCTGAAATCAGATTAGATCACAGAATCCAATCCTAGTTTTAATCTGGATCAAACCTTCAGTTTGTGTTCAAAACTTGTCAGTATGATTTGGATAACTTTGATAAAAAAACAGGATTATCCTGATCCCAACAGGGGGTTGGATTTCAAGGTGGATTCCAGGAAAAACTTTAAAACTGATAATAAAATACATTTGTATCATATAATCCACAAACACATTTTTTTTATTTTGCTCTTGATTAGTTAGGCTAATTGTTAAAGTAATGTAGACATTAGGCTACCTAATAAGCCTTTCGGTAGCTGACAGTCAAAGTAAAAAAAGATTTAGCCGCTATATAATCATCACCAAACAGCTGTAAATCAAACAAAAATATTATATTACATTTAAAGTGTTTTTTTTATCATTTATAAGACTTTTTACTTCTTATCAATTATAAGAGATGAACCAGTCAAAAGGTTTCTCGGGTGAACGCTACGCAAAACTTTTCTGAGAGAAGGCAAAAGCATTTTAATTTGTATTATTTTTTCCCAACTCATATTTTTTCCATCACCGTGTCCCTTTAGGGGCTCCGTAGAGCACTATCAGGCTAATCTGAAAAGGTGTGTATCTGGATCAGGGTGATCCAATCCAATTTTGCTTTGAACAACCGGTACAAAAGTAAGATGGATTTCCTGATCCTAGATGGGATTTCCAAATCCAGATCATTTTGATCCAGATTAAATGTTTTAAACAACTGGCCCCTGGTGTTACAGTAATGGAAGCTCTAGTATTAAACAAGGAAATACTCAAATACACTGGCATTGTGTTGAGGTTATAGCTCACAATAATAAACCTACAAAATATTCCATCAATACAGGTCAGGAGACAGTAATCTCAGCTGCTGTACCTGCACATGTGTGGCAGAGATGGGTGATGTCCAGATGTGTGGTGTGGTTTGTGATGGGATTGTTGAGCACACAGCTGTAGGTGTTGTTATCCTGATATTCCACCTCCAGAGGTAGAGAGAGACTGATGCTGAGATCAGACACACTGATGCTGGACAATAAACTGCTTCCTTTGTACCAGGAGAGAGTCACATGACTCACATTCACAGCTGAACACACCACTGGACATCTGGAGGAGGAGGAGGAGGAGGAGGATCTTGATGATGATGACGAAGAACAGTCTGAAGAGTCTCTGGTGATGACAGGAATGGGCAGAGGAGCTGAAAAACATGAGAGAATTTTTTTATTTATTTACATTCAAATTTTTTTTTTTGTAAAACCTAATTTACCAAAAATGTAAATTATTTGATCTAACACTTGAGACAAAATGCCTATGATTTAGCAGTTTTTCAGTATCTATCAAATAACAGAAAATATGTCAGAAAAACATTTACATTTCAGGGTGAACTATCCCTTTCAAAATCTGTTCCCTTTCGAACGGTCAGTCGTATTGCGTCGAGCTAGATGCAGTGGGAAAACGTCTCGGTTACGTATGTAACCCTCGTTCCCTGAGGAGGGAACGGAGACGTACGTTAGTGACTAACGAATGGGGGTTTCGCTTAGAAGCCAATTACCTTCGAGAATTCAACAGCGCCCAATGGCAGTGCCAATGCCATAGGGCATGCGGAATTTGCATGCGTAACTCCGCCCCACCTTGTGGGTATATAAGGAAGTACGCTGGCAACATCGCATTATGTTACTGCTGCAGGAGCCAAGACTGAACTCCGCGTTCCAGGTAGCACAGCTGACGTGGCAGAGGAAACGTACGTCTCCGTTCCCTCCTCAGGGAACGAGGGTTACATACGTAACCGAGACGTTCCCTTTCGTTCAGTCACTACGACGTACGTTAGTGACTAACGAATGGGGGTTCCAATACAACAATGCCACTCAACTGTCATCCAGTGCCCTGCGTAAGTGTGAGTACCCTGTCGTAAGACTAGTACGGATGAAGGACTCCCACTTATCACAGGAATATCAAGGTACACTGGGAAGCATATCCCAGTGAGGGAATGCCAAGATGCCTACCCGTAGGGAGGACTTAGAGAAAACACATATGACCCGCTAAGGGCTGCATATGGAAGATCTCTAGGGTACCAGCCGAAGGTGGATTTTTAACCCTAGGGGCGGCAGGGACTTGCCAAGGGAAAGACACCTGCTCGCTGAGGAGGCTTACGGTGGAAATACTCGTGTGGGGGTCGCCGGAGGGGAACCATGCACACGGAGCACCTGGCCGGACATGAGGGTCTGGGCTCGAAAGGGCAGACTGACTGATGTTGGCGTCAGCAGTGCTGGAGGAGCTCAGGGCTCTCGGGGAGCTCACCTGAGGAAAAATATCGCACGTATCCAGTCCGTGGAGTGGAATGGCGAGCAAGCGAAGACACCTGAGCCTGGCCCATACCGGCCACCCGTAGGGGCGAGTACATAGTCGGACACTGGCTCCACTCGGAGATTGTAGAATCTGGCGAATGTGTTTGGTGTCGCCCAGCCTGCAGCTCTGCAGATGTCTGTTAGCGAGGCACCATGCGCTAAAGCCCAAGAGGAGGCCACACTACGGGTGGAGTGTGCCCTGACCCCAAGGGGACATGGTCGACCTTGCTGCTGGTAAGCCAAAACAATGGTGTCCACTAACCAGTGAGACAGCCTTTGCTTTGAGAGAGCACTTCCCTTCCGCTCTCCACCATAACAGACAAAGAGCTGGTCTGAGGTCCTGAAACACTGCGTGCTGTCTACATAAGCGCGGAGAGCGCGTACTGGACAGAGCAATGCCAAGGCTGGGTCTGCCTCCTCCAAAGGCAGCGCTTGCAGGTTCACCACCTGGTCTCGGAACGGAGTGGTTGGAACCTTGGGCACATATCCGGGCCGGGGTCTCAGGATCACGTGAGAGTTAGCCGGCCCGAACTCCAGCTACGCTTCGTCAACCGAAAATGCCTGCAGGTCCCCAACCCTCTTAAGCGAGGCCAATGCGGTCAGCAGAGCCGTCTTCATAGACAAGAATTTAATCTCAACCGACCGCAAAGGCTCAAAGGGAGGCCTCTGCAGAGCACTTAAGACTACTGAGAGGTCCCAAGAGGGAACGAGAGGAGAGCGAGGAGGATTCAGTCTCCTCGCCCCCCTCAGGAACCTGATGATCAGGTCGTGCTGACTTACCTTTTTGTCTCCCAGGAGATCGTGGTGGGCAGATATTGCGGCCACGTACACTTTAAGGGTGGAAGGAGACAGCCTTCGTTCCACCCCCTCCTGGAGAAACGATAGCACGGACCCGATCGGGCACTTCCAGGGGTCTTCTTGGCGGGAAGAACACCATGTGACGAAGAGGTTCCACTTCAACGCATAGAGACGTCGCGTAGACTCAGCTCTAGCGGAAGTGATGGTAGCGACCACCGCAGGTGGAAGACTACTCAAACCTGCCGCAAACGCCGGACGCGGGTGCCAAAGGGTGCCCCGTCTCTGAGTGAGGAGGTCCGGTCTCAGAGGAATAGGCCAGGGAGGGGCTGTCGCAAGGAGTAGCAGTTCTGAGAACCAGGTCTGGCCGTGCCAATACGGGGCGACCAACATGACCTGCTCCTTGTCCTCCCTGATCTTTCACAGTACCCGTGCAAGGAGGCTCACTGGGGGAAACGCATACTTAGACGGCCAGCTGTGCGCCAGTGCATCCGTGCCGAGGGTGCCCTCGGTCAGGGAATAAAACAGGGAGCAATGGGAAGAGTCCTGGGAGGCAAACAGATCTACCTGTGCGTCGCCGAACCGTTCCCATATCAGCTGGATCGTCTGGGGATGGAGTCTCCACTCTCCAGGAAGAGGCTGAATCCGTGAGAGCTCGTCGGCTGCACGGTTCCGGTCTCCCGGGATGTGGACAGCACGAAGGGACCTCAGGCGCTTCTGACTCCATAAAACGAGATGGCGGGCGAGTTGAGACATACGGCGGGAGCGTAGACCGCCCTGGTGGTTGATGTACGCTACTACGGCCGTGTTGTCTGTCCTGACTAGTACATGTTGACCCCTCAGCAACGCTCGGAAGCGGTGCAGGGCGAACCGTACTGCCAGTAACTCGAGGCAATTGACATGCAGAAGGCGCTGGGGTCCTGACCAGGAGCCCGCGGCTGCTTGTCCATTGCACATGGCACCCCAACCCGTGGATGATGCATCTGTTGATACAACAACATGCCTGGAAACTCGTTCTAAGGACACTCCGGTCCGTAGAAAACTGAGGTTCGACCACGGGGTGAGAGTCTGTAAGCAGGCCCGAGTCACTTGTACCCGGAGTGTGCCAGACCGCCATGCCCATCTCGGGACTCGATCGCGTAGCCAGTGCTGAAGCGGTCTCATATGTAGCAGTCCGAGCGGCGTCACCGCGGCTGCGGAAGCCATATGCCCCAGGAGCCTCTGAAATAGTTTCAGTGGAACCGCACTCTTGCCCTCGAGTTGACGAAGGCAAGTCAGCAGAGACTGCGCGCGCTCGCTCGAAAGCTGCGCGCACATGGCGACCGAGTCGATATCCATACAGAGAAAAGAGATCCTCTGCGCGGGGCAAAGTTTGCTCTTCTGCCAGTTGACCCGAAGGCCCAGACGGGCTAGGTGATGGAGCACCTGATCTCTGTGTCCGCAAACCTGCTCCCGAGAGTGACCCAGTATGAGCCAGTCGTCGAGGTAATTCAGGATGCGGACCCCGTGCTGCCGAAGGGGCGCAAGGGCTGCCTCGGCAATCTTCGTAAACACGCGAGGGGACAGAGATAGCCCGAATGGGAGGATCGCGTACTGATATGCCCGCCCCTCGAAAGCAAACCGTAAGAACGGTCTGTGTTGAGGTAGAATGGAGACATGGAAGTAGGCGTCCTTCAGGTCGATCGCTGCAAACCAATCGTCCAGACGAACGCATTCGAAAAGGCGTTTCGCTGTCAACATCTTGAACGGAAACCTGTGTAGGTAACGGTTCAAGATGCGCAGGTCCAGGATTGGTCGTAACCCACCGGTCTTTTTGGGTACGATGAAGTACGGGCTGTAGAACCCGTAGTTCATCTCGGCTGGAGGGACAGGTTCGATCGCACCCTTCGCCAGTAGGGTGGCAATCTCCGCACGCATGACGGGGGCATTGGCCCCGATCAAAGTGTGATGGACTCCCCGGAAGCAGGGAGGAACCTGCGCGAACTGAATCGCGTAGCCGCGCCTGACAGTCCTCGCGACCAGCGGGACAGCCCTGGAAGCTGAAGCCAGACTCTCAGGAACTGCACCAGCGGGGTCAGTCGGACCACAGACGTACCCGGTGTGGGGCAGCGAGGCAGCGTTACCGGCCCGGACATGGGAGGCTGTTGGGCGTCCCGGTGTGGGGGCACGGTTAACTGCTGCGTCCTGACAGAGGAGACCAGGGAAGGACGCACGTTCCACTGGGGTCTGCTCTGCCAGGAGGCTGGCGACAGAGAGGGATGCGAGTGGCGGGACCCGGGGGTGGCGCGCACTGTCATCACCGATCTCTGGGGGCTCAGGGATGGGAGTGTTAATTCTTTCTTTGACCAAATTAGGGTGCTGCTGACCCGGGGGCCAGCAGCTGAACAAAGGATTCTCCCCCGGCCCTCCACCGGGGGAAGGAGTGGTCCTGCTACCATCTCCTGGAAAGAATACTCCATCCCTGAGCCATCCGTCTCAGGAGCGCCGCTTGGCCTGGCGTTTAGCGGGGCGCGGGGCGGGCTGAGCGGATTGTAACGCCTTCCTATGGCGACCTCTGCCACCCGGCCCGGGTGAAGGCTGCTGCTTGGGCCGGGCAGGAGGGGCGGGAGCCTTAGGAGGGCGTCCTCGGCATGGAGCAGACTGAGGCGACTGTGCCGGCGGCTGGGTGGAGGCAGCAGCTGGCCGCCGGGGCAGTACGTGTTTGATAGCCTCAGTCTGCTTCTGGGCGATTGAAAACTGTTGGGCGAAGTCTTCAACCGCCCCGCCGAAGAGGCCGGCCTGGGATATGGGGGCATCGAGGAACCGGGTTCGCTCGGTGTCCCGCATATCAGCCAGGTTCAGCCACAGGTGTCGCTCCTGGACCACATTTGTGGACATCACTTGACCCAGGGAGCGTGTGGTCACCTTCGTCGCCCGGAGAGCGAGGTCGGTGGCGGCACGCAGCTCATTTAAGAGCCCCGGATCAACTCTACCCTCGTGCATGTCCTTGAGGATCCTGGCCTGGTAGACCTGAAGGATCGCCATGGCATGCAAAGAGGCGGCAGCCTGCCCCGCGGCTCTGTGCGATTTAGCCACCAAGGTTGATGTGAATCGACAGGCTTTGGAGGGGTGCTTAGGATCGCCGCGCCAAGTTGAAGCGCTCTGTGGACACAGTTGCATCGCAACAGAACGTTCAACTGGGAGGACCCCAGTGTACCCGTTGGCCGCAGCCCCATCAAGGGTAGAGAAGGCGGAGGAAGTCGCCGAACGGTCGCGGGAAGACAACGGGGACTTCCAGGACCGCGTGAGTTCCTCATGCAGCTCGGGAAAGAAAGTAATTGGGGGCGGGGACTGACGTGTGTCAGCGTGCGCTCCCAAGAACCAATCATTGAGCCGCGAGCACTCGGGACAGGGCGGAGGGTTCCACTCTATCCCCAGACTCGCGGCTGCCCGAGACAGCATGGCTGTCAGCTCTGGGTCCGACTCGGGCAATGCTGGAACGTCCGAGGGCGGCAGCACAGCCGAGTCATCATCCTCAGAGGACTCTAGCCCACCTTGTTATGCGGTGACCGACATCGCATCCTCCTCCGGAGCGCCAAACGAGATGCGCGGGGGGGCCGAAGCAGGCCCCGCGATCTGCGTCTGAACACTCACGGGTTGCGGTGTGCAAGACGGGGGTGTGGCACGAGGCATGAGCGTCGGGGCTTTGTTCCACACCGTAACCGTCAGGTCACCCTGACCACCAGCCGAAGTACTGGGCCTCTGGGACTCAGTAGATCGGGGTGTGGTAGAGGGGACTCTCACTTCATTACGAAGGTCATGGAGTCTTGACCGCAACACCGCGATGGTCATGTTCCCGCAGTGGGAACATGACTCATCCACAAACGCTGCTTGAGCATGCTGTAAGCCCAAACATACCAAGCAGTGTTTGTGCCCATCGAAAGAGGAAAGCAACCGGCCACACCCAGAAGTACACGGACGAGACATCCTGAAAAGGACGCGTCACGTGTAAGCTCTTTTAGGAGAGGAAGCTTCGCAGAGAACGCCGAAGCGCCCAGGGACCACACACCAGCTGTCTAGCGGACCACTATCACTATCTGCGGACCGCAGATCAGCAGGCAGGCAGTATGTAATCGCTGGAACGCGCCGTAACACCAACGCCTCTGGAAAGCTGGTCGTCTCGAAGGCTTGACAAAGACTCAGATCAGGCTTGAAGGAGTGAAGAGATACTCTTGGCTCCAAAGCAGAAACATAATGCGATGTTGCCAGCGTACTTCCTTATATACCCACGAGGTGGGGCGGAGTTACGCATGCAAATTCCGCATGCCCATGGCATTGGCACTGCCATTGGGCGCTGTTGAATTCTCGAAGGTAATTGGCTTCTAAGCGAAACCCCCATTCGTTAGTCACTAACGTACGTCGTAGTGACTGAACGAAAGGGAACTCCTTTTCTCAAAACTACTGAAGCCTTTATAAAATAACGCAGTGCTACTGCACAGCTATAACAATGCTGAGGCTTACTCGCAAGCTATTGGCTGGTCAGTGGGAACTAGATGAACCAATGGCAGAGCGGCGTAACTGCGCGAACCAATCGGTGTAGAGCCCGCCGAGCTGAGCGCAGAGCCCACTAGAATGGGCGTTAAAAGACGCTCGATTTCCCTTATCTCAGGGAACTGAGGTTACACGAGTAACCGAGTACGTTTTACAACTTTCACTTGTAACGGAATAATTTTTGAGAAGTAGTACTTTTACTCAAGTAAACTTTGTCCACCTCTAATTGTAAGTGGTCTGTGCATAAAATATGACCAATACTACTTATACACACACACACACACACACACACACACTAGGTAACACATGACACAAAAATTATGCAATACACTTTAACTAAAGAGAAACTACAACAGGTAATGTACATTATACTAAAGCAAAATACTAAAGGACTTTACTCACCGTAGACAGTAACATTGAATCTCTTGTATGAAGTTCCTCTGATGCTGAAGATATGTAGTTTATAGAGTCCAGTGTGTTCAAATGTGATGTTTGTGATGGTCAGAGATCCAGTCTGACTGTCCATCTGGAGTCTGTCTCTGAATATCTCATTACTGTCAAACATATAAATGTCCAGCTTATAGAGTTCAGCGATATGAATCTCTTGAGGTCCAAACACCCACAGGATCTGCTCATCTCTCTGTACTTCAGTAACATCAGAGTTTAGAGAGACAGAATCTCCCTCAGTCACACACACTGACTTCACTTCATCACCATCAGCAAACACATCTAAAACACACAAAGAAACAAATTCAAGATTAAGAGACAATAACCTTGTGTACATATCCAGCTGAGGACCAAAGTCAAATATATTTTGCCAAGATAAAAGGGTAAAACTCCAAAGTTATCATTCTGGCTAATTGCTGTCTATTATTAGCTATTATTAAGTTTAAATTAGTTTTTATATGTGAGTTTCTGAACATGTTGCCAGTACCGGGAACAAAATATATTAAAAGGTTGTGAATAAAAACTACAGCGAACAGGAAACCTTGTCAAAAAGAATATTTGCAAATCCCTGAAAAATCATAGAGACAAAGTGAGTCACCAACATCAACATGAATCACTGGCATGATCTTCAAAAGAATGCTTTAAAACGAGGCCAAGGCTAATATGTTAGAAATACAACACAAAACCCAGACACATGTAATGAGTTCGGTTGTCTTTGCTCCAAAGCGATAAATCTGCTGAATCATTGGCAGCCATTTTATGAAAGCCAGTGAATCGACCAGTGCAGTGTTTTGAAAACTAGTAATGTCGGTATTGAAAATCAATGCTTACAATATTTACAACACTATCAATAAATACTGTGATCAAATCATGAACAATTAAAGTTGATTTATCATGTTCTGTTCTCAGTGCTCTTGTTTTGTCATTTGGTCTTTTAGTTTGTAGCTCCTGTTTATAAGCTCCTGTGTTTTCTGAGTTCATTATCATGTGTTGTGTGTTTGGTTGCATCAGTTCAGGGTTTTTTTCTATTTATAAACGTTTAATCTGCACTTGAATCCATCTCTCAGTGTCTCTGAGCTAACCCAACATTACATAAACATTTTAAAATGTTGAGATTTTGACACCAGCGAGACTACAAAATAATGAATCCCTGTCATATGTACAACATCAGAGTACAAGTCAGTTTTATGAACAGACTGTTTTAAAAAAAAAACGTGCGTTCATTGTCAGATTTGAGATTTCTTCCCTGAAAAACACGTATGTTCAAGTTGATTTCATGTAAATGTTTTTGTAGAAGGAATCTTTAATGTTTTTATAAACATAGCCCAAGGCCTACACTACCCATAATCCTAAAGAGGAAGTGATGGCTGTGGTGTTGTTGTTTTTTCCATGCATTAAAAAAGTTATGTTCTCAAATGGGTTCTGCCCTGAACCAAACCAATGAGATCTGATATCACAACATTATAACATTAGGAGCAAAGGAGTATTGTAAAAGAGATCAAACGGTAGCAGACAATCAAGCCAATCATATGATGACACAGTTACCTCGAGAAACATGTTGATGTTGATGTCGCCATTTTGTTTCCCCCCCCCATCAATGTTTTATTTAAAGTTTAAAGAGACACAAGTCTTTTTCTGTTAAGTTGTTTCAACCAACACTAACCAAAGCAGGATTTAATTGTATGTACTTTGCTGCAAGCAAAGCTTGTTGGAGAACAAAACATGCACCAACGCATACTACTAACACCTACACCGTATGACTTCATATGCAAAACTCATATAGTCTTTGAGAAAACTAAAGGTAAATAATAAGAACTGTGATTAAAAGCGGTTTCATTCTTTACAGGTGCTAATAGCTGTATCTATGGCAACTGTGATTCCCATAACCGAGCCGCATATGTCTTCATCTCTCTCTATTATGTGAAACATAATATAATTTAACATCTCATTTAAAATTCAATATTTGTTGCTGAAAATATCAAATATTTCAGAATCAAAGCTTAAGTGAAGGATCATAAATCAAACCATTCTTACCATTTATGTCCAATAGGCCTAAGCACAGACTGCACACTGTAAAATAGAAAATAAAATGTATTTTCATTTTGAAATAAACAAAAATATCCAACACTGAAACAAAAAAACGTCTGTCCTTCATCAAATTGCGCAGCTATATGCACAAGTGCAGTGGGATCTTGTAATGCTGGAAAGTAGCAAAACCGGTTAGTCAGTACACACCCCATCTGAAGAGTATTGATCAATATAAACTTACATTTATATTAAGATTTATTAGGTCCCCCTTGTATGTTTGATGAGATCCCCTATTGGTCACCGGCCCCCTAGTTTTTACATATATTTTATTTATTTAGTCATTCTGTAAAGAAACAGGCATTGCAATAAAACAGCAGCAGGTCATGTGTCTCTAAATGTTGTTGTAGTGTGAATACAATGAACACAGTGTCAGTTATATTATATTTAGCTCATTCACAGTACTATGGTGGTACTATGGGACTCTCTTATCAAAATAAGGTGTGGTGTTGCCACACGTTTGCGGCTCTTTGGCCGATTGAAGGTGAAATAAGGAATAAGAGTCAGTGCACTCGAAACACCACAGGCTGCTGACACCTGCTGGTCCAAAATGTGTACAACTCTTACAGGTTATATAAAATGTGTTTTATTCATTTTTAGTCCTTGTTTTATGTGTTGTTAGCCAGGGTTTGGCAAATATAGGTTAATTAGAACCTTTTTGTTTTATATATGCATAAGTTTTTATATGCATATTACAATGAATTAACTGAGCCGAGATCAGTTAGACGCTTGTTTATGGGTTCACCAGATTAACACCCCTGCAAAACCAAGGTTCAAAACAGTATTAGCTAAAAAATTAAGGAAGTTTTGAAGGTAAAAGGTGGTCCAACCCGGTACTAGTATGGTATATAAGTGTATAAATAAAATTAATGTTGTTTGTGTGTACTTAGTATAACTATTACAGAACCGGGGGTTCTAACTGCATGGACACAATGACTATCATTTTATATGTAGAAGGTGTGACCTATCGACCATATTGCAATTAGCATATTGTCTCGTTCATATTAAACCATCTGGGGTTCTTCTCAATCGGAAGGCTGCATCCCATTAAGGCTGCATATCTAGACTGCAATCATCAAGCTCAAAGGATGCCTTTCTTTGAAGGATCCTTGGCCTTTGTTTCTCATCCTTCCTTTGGCTAATTTTGAAAGATGGATCATCCTTCTCTTTGCATATATTCCAGTATATTCCACTATATTGCCGCCCCTCCACATCCCTGAGTTCAGGTGTTCAGCCCTCATGGCCACAGGTGTGTAACTCAAGCTCTAGACCTGCAGAAGCTTCTACACACATCAGTGAGAGAATGGGCCGCTCTCAGGAGCTCAGAGAACTCAAGCTCTAGACCTGCAGACGCTTCTACACACATCAGTGAGAGAATGGGCCGCTCTCAGGAGCTCAGAGAACTCAAGCTCTAGACCTGCAGACGCTTCTACACACATCAGTGAGAGAATGGGCCGCTCTCAGGAGCTCAGAGAACTCAAGCTCTAGGCCTGCAGACGCTTCTACACACATCAGTGAGAGAATGGGCCGCTCTCAGGAGCTCAGAGAACTCAAGCTCTAGACCTGCAGACGCTTCTACACACATCAGTGAGAGAATGGGCCGCTCTCAGGAGCTCAGAGAACTCAAGCTCTAGTCCTGCAGACGCTTCTACACACATCAGTGAGAGAATGGGCCGCTCTCAGGAGCTCAGAGAACTCAAGCTCTAGTCCTGCAGACGCTTCTACACACATCAGTGAGAGAATGGGCCGCTCTCAGGAGCTCAGAGAACTCAAGCTCTAGACCTGCAGACGCTTCTACACACATCAGTGAGAGAATGAGCCGCTCTCAGGAGCTCAGAGAACTCAAGCTCTAGACCTGCAGACGCTTCTACACACATCAGTGAGAGAATGGGCCGCTCTCAGGAGCTCAGAGAACTCAAGCTCTAGACCTGCAGACGCTTCTACACACATCAGTGAGAGAATGGGCCGCTCTCAGGAGCTCAGAGAACTCAAGCTCTAGTCCTGCAGACGCTTCTACACACATCAGTGAGAGAATGGGCCGCTCTCAGGAGCTCAGAGAACTCAAGCTCTAGACCTGCAGACGCTTCTACACACATCAGTGAGAGAATGAGCCGCTCTCAGGAGTTCAGAGAACTCAAGCTCTAGTCCTGCAGACGCTTCTACACACATCAGTGAGAGAATGGGCCGCTCTCAGGAGCTCAGAGAACTCAAGCTCTAGACCTGCAGACGCTTCTACACACATCAGTGAGAGAATGGGCCGCTCTCATGAGCTCAGAGAACTCAAGCTCTAGACCTGCAGACGCTTCTACACACATCAGTGAGAGAATGGGCCGCTCTCAGGAGCTCAGAGAACTCAAGCTCTAGGCCTGCAGACGCTTCTACACACATCAGTGAGAGAATGGGCCGCTCTCAGGAGCTCAGAGAACTCAAGCTCTAGTCCTGCAGACGCTTCTACACACATCAGTGAGAGAATGGACCGCTCTCAGGAGCTCAGAGAACTCAAGCTCTAGTCCTGCAGACGCTTCTACACACATCAGTGAGAGAATGGGCCGCTCTCAGGAGCTCAGAGAACTCAAGCTCTAGTCCTGCAGACGCTTCTACACACATCAGTGAGAGAATGGACCGCTCTCAGGAGCTCAGAGAACTCAAGCTCTAGTCCTGCAGACGCTTCTACACACATCAGTGAGAGAATGGGCCGCTCTCAGGAGCTCAGAGAACTCAAGCTCTAGTCCTGCAGACGCTTCTACACACATCAGTGAGAGAATGGACCGCTCTCAGGAGCTCAGAGAACTCAAGCTCTAGACCTGCAGACGCTTCTACACACATCAGTGAGAGAATGGGCCGCTCTCAGGAGCTCAGAGAACTCAAGCTCTAGTCCTGCAGACGCTTCTACACACATCAGTGAGAGAATGGGCCGCTCTCAGGAGCTCAGAGAACTCAAGCTCTAGTCCTGCAGACGCTTCTACACACATCAGTGAGAGAATGGGCCGCTCTCAGGAGCTCAGAGAACTCAAGCTCTAGTCCTGCAGACGCTTCTACACACATCAGTGAGAGAATGGGCCGCTCTCAGGAGCTCAGAGAACTCAAGCTCTAGGCCTGCAGACGCTTCTACACACATCAGTGAGAGAATGGGCCGCTCTCAGGAGCTCAGAGAACTCAAGCTCTAGACCTGCAGACGCTTCAACACACATCAGTGAGAGAATGGGCCGCTCTCAGGAGCTCAGAGAACTCAAGCTCTAGACCTGCAGACGCTTCTACACACATCAGTGAGAGAATGGGCCGCTCTCAGGAGTTCAGAGAACTCAAGCTCTAGACCTGCAGACGCTTCTACACACATCAGTGAGAGAATGGACCGCTCTCAGGAGCTCAGAGAACTCAAGCTCTAGGCCTGCAGACGCTTCTACACACATCAGTGAGAGAATGGACCGCTCTCAGGAGCTCAGAGAACTCAAGCTCTAGGCCTGCAGACGCTTCTACACACATCAGTGAGAGAATGGAAGGGGCCCACAGCAGACCCTTAGGGAGGCCAGGTACCGCCTACCACCTACTAGCAGCTTGTACCAGCCGTCGAGGGACTTAAATGCCAGTGGTGCCCCCTCGGGGGAGACCAGGCAGCGCCTGCTGACCACAGCAGGCTCTCAGGGAGGCCAAACGGGCCTACCACCTGAGCGAAGGTAACCCAAACCGGGAGCCTACCCCTTAGGGCGGCCTTTAAGAAGGCTGGCTGCTGCGCCTGGGCTGACGGCAGCTGTCTGCTGCTGACGAAGCCTGGAAATCCAGTTCACACCTGGGAACTCATGCCCAAGGAGACTAGTTGAAGAGGTTACTGCTGACGTCAACACCAGTGGAGAAGATCCTCCAAGGCCCACTCGTGGGCCATGGCGTCGAGACTTTCTTGCAAGGAGGCCGGTTGACGCCTACTACCTGTCCTGAAGTCCTGCTGCCCAGACCGCCCAAGCTGGCTACTAACAACCACCTGGCTCTTACGCCGCACCTGGGGCTGGCTCCATCCCAGAGGCCGCTAGGGAACAAGTCCTCACTTTGTCCTAGGGCCCCCACGACGGCGCAGTCTCTCGGGCAGTGCCTACAGACATGAACCTAATCACATTGCCAACAGCAGTGTACTCAGCAGAAGTGCTCAACGAAAACCCTCTAAAGCAAGGGGAGTACAACTTACGTCACCTGCCTCGAGGCGGCTATCTTACTTTCCATGCAGCGGCCATCTGTAAGTGCGAGGGCGTCAGCCATTCGCAATGCTCGGGCCTCAGGGGATCATCCGACCAGAACCGCAAACAGAGGTTTATCCGATGTTCAGCTCAACCCGAGCCCTAAAGGAGGTGGAGCAGAGACATAGAGCAAGGGTGAAACAATACCTTTTCTTAGAAAATATAGAACCCACCGGCCGAACCATCCTCCAGGAAGAGGCCGGGGGCCGCCAAAAGATGGCGGCCACCAAGCTCTGAAAGGCGGAAACAGCAGATAAAGTCTACTCGCAAACCGGCGAAGGACGCTTCATTCCGCCCCACGACCACTGGCAAAGTCGCTGTCTCCTGCAGCACCTCGACTGCGTTACTCATAACCCCAGAATGCAGAGAAGGGGGCGGGCCTTGGCCGGACAACTCTGTAACAAGAGGAGGTTAGGTCAAGGATGCATAAACAAGCCCTGTTTATATATCAAAGACAGGCCAGGGGCGAACGACCTTCATTAAAAGGGAACGCCCCCATCCTTGACGGAACCTAGGCCAAGTGGTGCGACATAAGTCCGCACTAGATCTACTCAGGGCTCGGGAAAGAAATATTATCACCTCCAATATTACACAATGAGGCCCCGAAAAACCCTTTTCCCCAAAGCCACGCAGAGCTGGGTGCAGATCTCACTACAGCTCGTGCATTAGTGCGTACCCGGTCTTCAGCTACTTCCCACTTTACACTAGGAAAAACACAGCTCGCCCCCTACACTACAAGCCCTCGGGCAAGAGCGCGAATCAGTTACCCACATAGTGGGGAAAACATAACACGGAGAGGCAGCAAACTCTACTAGCAAAAGTGAGGCATCACACAACCAAATAATGTTGCAAAGAAGATCGTTCTTAGCTTACTCACGGGGAGCTGCAGGGCCTGCGAAATCCAGCGACGATCCAAATTTCCCCTAGAAACCTCTCAGGCGAGCGAAGGTACAAAAGTCCTGAAAAACATAGTTTTGAAAATGTTTCACCCTCATCGAGGGGGACTCACCAATCGCTCCTCGCGGCGCTACAAACCAGCCATCGAGCTAGTGTCCGCCACCATCCTGAGGGGGGCGCTTTCACCAAACAAACCAGGCGAGCCGGCAGAATCTTACATTTTCTGCTCATAATAGGCCACCGGCCTGATGTAAAGCGCCCGGGGGAAAAACCAGAGGAAGGGAAAAAGGCAGCGTTCATCTCCGCGACCTCGAGGGTGGAGTCCGCTGCCTGCGCTGGTTCCGGTTACCAGCCCCGGCTTCCTTCCTCTTCCTGTTGCGGGTGTCCCGCCTCCCCTGCACCCCAGTCCTCTGCGGCGGGGGCGCTGGAGAGGCGACGCTGGCTCTCTGTTCCCGTCTCCAGCCCTCAGACTGGGACGGGCCGGGGACACCCCACAGTGTCGCCGGCCGCCCAGAGGCGAGATAAACATAACATCTCGTCCACGGGCGGCCCCGACACACACCCAGCCAGGCAGTCCCTCGACATCAGCGAAATTTAGCTCGCCGATGACGACAGATGTGGGGCTGAGTATGGTTTCTTCCATCCCCTCGAGATCTGCTGATGGAGATCTGGAGGAATGGAAGACTCCCAGGAGTTGGGAGGTCATGGGCGGAGAGAAACCGATCGTCCGAACTGTTTGGACGCTCAGCCTCTCCTCACGCGCCGCAAAGGCAGCTGCAGTCCACCCGCAGCGCGTTCCATGACTTCCAGCAACTCCCCGTACATGGGACAGGATGGTTTGAAAAGCTTCAGCATCTTTAACTGACTCACCCATCCTCTGCTCGAGTGGAAGAGCAGCAGACGAGGAGGAGGAACATAAATCAAGCTCCTCCTCCGAGGTCCACCTCTTGCAATCTGGATCGTCCTCAAGAACCATAACTGTCTCCAAGCGACGAGCCAGATCCATCTGGGAAGCGCATTTGGAGTTTAGACGCCGCTCAGCCTCAGCTCGAGCGTGGCCGTTCCCAGATGCTGAAACCTCTCCCCTCGAGAAGAGGTCCCGCCGAGAGCGCAGCGTTTCCAGAGGACAACACTCGCAAATACTTTCACAAGAGGTTCGCAAACCTCTCGTGCGTGCTCTTCTCCCAGACAGTAAACGCAAAGTGTGTGTGTATCCAAAGCGCAAGATACACGTTCAAAACACACCTGCAGAAGTGGCGTTCTCAGCACACTTCATTGTTATCCTTCTTGTAGACGTTTCACGTGAAGACAGGCAAAACAGTCCCTGAAGAAGAAGAGATACTGTCATGTTGGCAAGGCGCGAGGTTAAACTGAAGTTTTACGAACATACCCTTTAAATAGCACAAATTGACTTTTGACCAGGTTTGTGTTGGTCAAAGGCGCAGTCGTTTTCAGTTCCTCAAAATAGCAATGCGCCAACAGGGCTCCTGAACACACCTCGTTGTCAGACCAGACGCCCATGGGTGCACAAACGGGCGCAAATGCATTTGTTATTTGATGCCTTGATGATAACTGCGTCAGGCTGAAACTAGCAAAAACAACACTTGCATCGCGCCTGGCACCACATTACGCTGGGTGTATGATAGGGCCCTAAGAATGGGATGTCATTAAAGTTCATGTGCACAAAATTTTTGGCGATATAGTGTAGAAAATAATTGCCACTAAGGTTGTACAATTTCATAATGTAATGCAAGACTAGAGGAGATCAAGACAACATTGTTTTGTTTTCCTGTAAATTAGTCATATAACGCTAAACTGCCTTTAACGTATCACATTAATTAAAACAAAGTTACCAAACCACCCACGTTTTGTGTTTAATGCTAAGGAGGTATCTAGCTTAGAAGCCTCAAAAGGACTGGTATGGGAAGGATGCAGATTTCTAATTGAGAAGCACACAAGCCACAAGACATGTTTCGTTTCCTGGCACTGAGACAGTTTCTGAGCGCATGCTGCTTCCACCAGCTTCAAGTTCTTATAAATGTGCCTCTTCATCTAAATACACTTTCATTGCGGTTTTATAGGCTATATTAAACACATCAATGAGAAGTAGTAGCTTTAGTTAGCATGAACAAGTAGTCTAGCCTATTTCTTGTCAGTCCCACAGGAACTTTTTGCTGTCCGTTTAGTTTGTTCTAACTGGAGAATTACATGATGATAGTCTACATTAATTTACCAAATTGTGTGCTGTTCCAATTCTTGCACTTTTAATGGTCCATTTTCATTGCATTAACAACATGACCTGGATTAACATGAAGGGGAAAACACTTGTGGCAACACATGCGAACAGAAGGCCGATGACCTGTTTTGGACACACATACAAACCTTTACCAGTATCACACAAACCACAATTAACAGGTAAAAAGATCATTTCACTCAACCATTATGATGCTTTATTTCTAATGTTTGTAAAAGTAAACAGGCAACAAGAAATTACTTCCATTTTCTTTGTATGTAGAAGGTTTGCTAACAGTCATCTCTAACCCAAACCCTAACCACTGAATCCTCCCCGTAGCATTAATGATGTCACCAGTTATTGGCTGATGTTCACTAATACTCAGACTCACAGAGATACTGCTCAATACGATTGTCACCATGTGGATCTGCATCATATTTTTCATTTGTTTGGAGGGTAAGCTATTTCTAATTATTTATAGGCTACTGCTTTTTGTAAAGTGAGTTTAACATTGAGTTTTTGTCTTTTAGTTTTTGATTAGTACACCAGCCCAATTAGGCATTAAACCACATGCGGTTGCTTATGCATTTGACTTATGCTACTAATAGTACAGCAAAACTACAGAATAAACCCTTGATATTTAGTTGCTCCAGTTGATCAGATGCAGTTTTATTTCAGGTGTGTTTGCTGATGGTGGTGAAGTGAAGTCAGTGTGTGTGACTGAGGGAGATTCTGTCACTCTACACAGTAAAATGACTGAAGTACAGAGAGATGATCAGATCCTGTGGATGTTTGGACCTCAGGAGACTCGTATCGCTGAACTCTATAAGCTGGGCATATCTGTATATGATAATAAAGAGAATCTCCAGATGGACAGTCAGACTGGATCTCTGACCATCAGAAACATCAGATCTGAACACACTGGACTCTATAAACTACAGATCTTCAGAACTTCAGGGACTTCATTCAAGAGATTCAGTGTCTCTGTCAATGGTGAGAATTATTGTGTTAATACAATTTATTCAATTATATGTATTCCATTTTGCCTCTCTAGATTTCTGAACTGAATATTATTGTCAATATAATAATAATAAAATTATTCCATGTTCTACACCGATCAGGCATAACATTATGACCGGTGAAGTGAGTAACACTGATGATCTCTGTTAGTGGGTGGGGTATATTAGGCAGCAAGTGAACATGTTGTCCTCAGAGTTGATGTGTTAGAAGCAGGAGAAATGGGCAAGCGTGAGGATTTGAGTGAGTTTGACAAGGGCCAGATTGTGACGGCTAGACGACTGGGTCAGAGCATCTCCAGAACTGCAGCTCTTGTGGGGTGTTCCCGGTCTGCAGTGGTCAGTCTCTATCAAAAGTGCTCCAAGGAAGGACCAGTGGAGAACCGGCCACAGGGTCATGGGCGGCCGAGGCTCATTGATGCCCGTGGGGAGCGAAGGCTGGCCCGTGTGGTCCGATCAAACAGACGAGCTACTGGAGCTCAAACTGCTCCAGAAGTTAATGCTGGTTCTGATAGAAAGGGCTCAGAACACACAGAGCATCTCAGTTTGAGGAATATGGGGCGGCACAGCCGCTGACCAGTGCCCATGCTGACCCCTGTCCACCGCCCAAAGCACCAACAGTGGCACGAGCATCAGAACTGGACCACGGAGCAATGGAAGAAGGTGGCCTGCTCTGATGATCACGTGTTCTTCTACATCACGTGGATGGCCGGGTGCGTGTGCGGGGCTGACCTGGGGAGCACATGGCACCAGGTGCACTATGGGAAGAAGGCGTGGCTTATCTGGGGAACACATGGCACCAGGTGCACTATGGGAAGAAGGCGTGGCTTACCTGGGGAACACATGGCACCAGGTGCACTATGGGAAGAAGGCGTGGCTTACCTGGGGAACACATGGCACCAGGTGCACTATGGGAAGAAGGCGTGGCTTACCTGGGGAACACATGGCACCAGGTGCACTATGGGAAGAAGGCGTGGCTTACCTGGGGAACACATGGCACCAGGTGCACTATGGGAAGAAGGCGTGGCTTACCTGGGGAACACATGGCACCAGGTGCACTATGGGAAGAAGGCGTGGCTCACCTGGGGAACACATGGCACCAGGTGCACTATGGGAAGAAGGTGTGGCTTACCTGGGGAACACATGGCCCCAGGTGCACTATGGGAAGAAGGCGTGGCTTACCTGGGGAACACATGGCACCAGGTGCACTATGGGAAGAAGGCGTGGCTTACCTGGGGAACACATGGCACCAGGTGCACTATGGGAAGAAGGCGTGGCTTACCTGGGGAACACATGGCACCAGGTGCACTATGGGAAGAAGGCGTGGCTTACCTGGGGAACACATGGCCCCAGGTGCACTATGGGAAGAAGGCGTGGCTTACCTGGGGAACACATGGCACCAGGTGCACTATGGGAAGAAGGCGTGGCGGCGGAGGCAGTGATGCTTTGGGCAATGTTCTGCTGGGAAACCTTGGGTCCTCCATCATGTGGATGTGACTTTGACACGTCCCACCTACCTAAGCATTGCTGAGCCCATGTCCAGCCTCTCATGGAGACGGTATTCCCTGTGGCTGTGGCCCTTTCAGCAGATAATGCGCCGCCACAAAGCACAAATGCTTCAGGAATTCTTTGAGGAGCACAACAACGAGTTTGAGGCGTTGACTCAGACTCCAAATTCCCCAGAAATGGGTTCTGAATGGGCTTTTGATTCCAGCACTCTCTGATTTCCCTTTCAGCTCCTCTTCCCATTCCTGTCATCACCCGTAACTCTTCAGACTGTTCTTCATCATCTGGATCATCCTCAGGGTCCAGATGTCCAGTGGTGTGCTCAGCTGTGAATGTGAGTCATGTGACTCTCTCCTGGTACAAAGGAAGCAGTTTATTGTCCAGCATCAGTGTGTCTGATCTCAGCATCAGTCTCTCTCTACCTCTGGAGGTGGAATATCAGGATAACAACACCTACAGCTGTGTGCTCAACAATCCCATCACAAACCACACCACACATCTGGACATCAGCCATCTCTGCCACACATGTGCAGGTATGTGATATTAGAGTTTATGCACTAATATGGAATGCGTTTCCCAAAAAAATCATAAGCCTAGATCGTAGACACCTTTGGAGCCAATGATTTCTACAGTCTACTTTGGATTACAATGATTTGGGTAAATGCAGCCCTAATCAATTATCTGAACGATCTCCAAACATCTCAACATCACTCAACTCTGTAATACATGAAAGGCATTGAAGATATTCTTGATTATTTACTGAATTTTATAGATTATCTGTGTCATTATTTACTGGTTTATTTCGTGATAAAACTTGATCATGTCACATATTATTAGATTAGATACAGATCTTTGTAAGTGATCGTGTAGTTTGAGCATCTGTTTAAAAGAGTTTGTTAAAGGACACTAATGATTCAGTGTTTGATTCTGTTTCTTCCCTCAGACTCTGCCCAGTGTTGTGGTTTTACTGAAGCTGTGATCCGATTGGTTCTCTCTGTTCTGGTGGGCGTGGCTACTGTTGCTGCTGTGGTTTATGACATCAGATCTGGAGTTAAACAAAAGAAATGTGCTCAGATACACGAGGACTCTAGCAGGCAATATTTTTGAAGAAAAAAAAAAGCTTAATGCCAAGTTTATGAATACAATACAAAAAATAACTGAAAACATTACAGTGAAAATTATTTGTGGCCAATGAAAATAGATCAAAAACGCTTTGTACATAGCAGATGTCCTAAATTTAGGCATAGGCATATTTGGCTCAATTCTTTTCTTTTTTTTATTGTGGTCTAAACAGAAAATTCTTATTTTTTCACAATTAAGTTGTAGTCATAACTGTTTTGTACTAATAATTTACTATTGATAGAAAGTTGGGCCTAAGAAACTTTCCTTGTAGTTGTGTGTACTATTCTGTTATCCAATAAATAATACAATAAAACCTCTCACAGGCCAATCACAGACTCTCCTTCAGCTCCAACACGAACACATGAGAATGCGTATCAATAGTACGAGTGTGCAATGTCGTGGAATGACGAAACAAAATGAGTTTTGGCGTGCATATGGTACACACTTTATATGATACACACTTTATTTTGATACGCTCTTGGGTAGGATGGGGGGGGGGGGGGGGGTCGCCATAAAGGGGCTGATAAAGATTGAAAGGAAACATTACTTGCAAATTGTTAGAAGGCAAATCCTCTAAACTCAAATACAACAAACAGCAGTTTGTGCTTATAGTATATGCCTTCATTTGAATGTATTCAAACAGCTTTTTTTGAGACACCAAAACATAAGAAATTATAGTGAGATGGTTTTTTTTAAAGGTTAAAGGCACAATATGTAAGATTTCTGGATTAAAATATCCAAAAACCACTAGAACAGTGTTATATATTTTGTTGAATTGTGTACTTACATTATCCCAAATGTGTCCAAGAATGTTTAAATCCAGAGAAATAAGCAATTCGATTTCAGAAAACAATAAATCTGGAAACTGGCATATAGTAGGGGGTTTCCAGGAGGCACATGAACATCATTTTATTTGAAATAAAAATCTTTTGTATAATTATGTCTTTTCTGAACCATATGTTTGTCTATGTTGGATGCTTTCGTTTCTCTGTAAACTTGGCATTGTGGTTAAAGCTTTTTTGTTTCAGGATGTGGTTTGTAAAGTGAGAGATGTGAGAGACACAAAGTCAAAGACACTTAAAGAAAAAAACAAGACCTATAAATAATAAATCTCTGTAACGTAAGGTCAACTGGAGGCAAGCTGCAGTTTATTTAAACAAGAATGAGGACTTCTTCTTTAAAATTATTGGCGGTTGGCATACCAATTTGGTGCATTTCCGCCTTCTACTGTTTGGGGTGTGGAGCTTCAATGCGGATTTATATGCTAAAAATAAAAAATTGGTGTATTGTTGTTCTTAAATTCTATCAAATAAACCTGTTTCTTTTAAGTACCTCATGAGAACTGGCCATACTGATGGTTTTGATGTAGAAAAAGAAAGTAAACCCTCTACTGATAATTGTGTATAACCTAATTCTTTGACTTGTTCTAACAGTATAGTTCTTTCTGTGCTGTAGCTTCACACTCTAGTAATGCATGCTCTACAGTTTCTCTCTTGTCACAGTTAGTGCATAGTCCTGTTGCGCGTTTCCCTAATCGACTGAGATTATGATTGAGACCTGTATGTCCAATTCTTAACCTTGTGATCACTGTTTCTCCCCTTCGCTTCCAACCACCCTGCCTCCTTCTTGTCACTTGTTTCTGTACTTTATATAAAAAACGACATTTGGTCTCCTTATCCCATTGTTCTTGCCATAACCTATTGATTCCTGATTTAATGACACTTTTCATTTCCATTTTACTCAATGGAACTATCCATTGCAGATCTGACTTAAGAGTCTATTTAGCCAAACAATCAAGTGCTTCATTACCCTCTATTTCAACATGAGATGGGACCCACAAAAAACACACTACAATATTAAGATTTTGTAATCTATATAGACTATGAAAGGTTTTGTTACGGCAAAAATGAATTCGTTGACATCACTAATAAGAGACAGACCTTAAGAAATTCACTTTATAAAGATTTATTTTTCTTGCAAGAAAGAGCCCACAGTCAACACAGTCATGCAGCCTGTACCGAGTGTGAACTGCTAAAACAAAAGAAAGCACAAACTTTTATACCCTCAATGTTTTAACAACCCCCCTCAGTAATTTTCCATACATCTGGCGAAACCCACTGAAGGTTTCGCCTTGAGCAAGAGGTGAGAATATACACAAATGGTCCCCCTCCTGTCTTGGAAACACAATGGTCCTTCATCTGTACCAAAGCATGTTAATTACATATACAGGTCTTGGGAAAACCCTGCCCAAACAAAGTATCACCTACTCCTAATCAGCATAGCTATTCAAACGCATAGATGCTAGCCAGGAACTCAAATTCCGAGAGCCATAAAAGATAAAAGGGACAATGTATGGCTTCCACAGGTGGGGCCTCTTTGATCTGACTCATTTAAAACACAATAGAGAAAACAGGTCTGGAAGATAAAGTCTTCTGTGATTAAATTTTTCCCCAACAATTTCCCCCTTTTATCATTCTTTGATAACTTGCAAAAAAAAGAAAAATTTAAAATGTGTATATAAAAAAAAAATAGAAGTAGTAATAATAAAACAATACCAATAAAACATTAAAGGAGAACAAAAAATATATATATGAAAAGTAGTAATAAAACAATAATGGTAATAAAGTAATGATAAAAAAAAAAAAAATTAGAAAACAATGAGAAAAAAAAAATAATAATAAAAATAATTAAAAAAAAATAACAGGCAAATTTAAGTCACTCATCACATTTACACTCTTCATTTCTGATTTTCGTATAAATGATCACTCTCTTAAATTTGTAAATGAAGGAAAAACATTTTAAAAGAAATAAAATAGAATAAATCCCTAATTTGTTTTAGGCATCTCTTCGCTAATCATCTCATCAAATTCATTCATCCACTCATTATAGTCGTCATAAACAGTCAGTTTACCCATTTGGTGAGACATGCTGGCCTTCACTGTTCTCTGTACTATTCTGGAAATGCACTGAAAAATACACGGTAAACACAGCAATACTAGTACCATTATTGCAAAAATCGGCAATACAGTGTAACATAGCCAGTATCCCCAACCTTTCAGATTTGTTATCCACCCAAACCATGAATCATCAGCTTTCTCAGGTTCCCTTACAGCTGCTCTCATATGGTTTATAATATTTGTGATGTTGTCACTGTAATCTGGGATGTGAAAACAACATGATAGTCCCAACATTTTGCAAACGCCCCCTTTTTCTGCTGTTAACATGTCTAACATCAGTCTGTTCTGAATAACTCCATCTCTGATTTGTTTCATTTCCTCATTTACCATTGTCAAAGCATGTTCAGTGTTATTGGCTAAAGCTAACACACTCCATGCTAACCCATTAATTTTGTTTATCGTTACTGCTGTTCCCACCCCCAGGAAAATAGACCAGCCCACATTTGCCCCAGGTGTTGTCCATGGATTTGACAAGACGTAACCATTGTAATGGTCTGGCAACATCCCTATTTCAGAACCAATATTTCTTTTCTGTCTGGTCTTCTCTCTCTGTTCGTTACCCGGAAAATACACAGTTGTCCCCACATTCATTAAAGCTGGATAACAGCAACCCATCCAGTCATTCTGTGGCATGAAATGATATGCTCTGTCACCACAAACCCAAACTGCCGCAGGTGAAGTGTCACTTGGTTTGCTAAACGGACAGGTAAAGTCTGTTGTGATACCTCCTATCACCGCTGTGCAGTTCCCTGTCGTCAAATTTTTGATGTCAATTCTGACTCTGCAGTTGGACCACCCTGCTTTCGCGTTCAGCTTCAGTCTCTGTGAGCACACGCACACATCTCCTCGATCATGCGTCACCCTCAATGGTGGAATTAACATGTCTGTGTGGTTGTACCGTTGCGTTTTCTTGCAGGCAGACGTTGGATGTTTTGTTGGAATCTTCCCTTGCTCGATGTCTGCTGCAGCTCTGAGCACCTCTGTCATCTGCTGTGGGATCAGACAGTCAGTTTCGTTTATTGTTGCAACAGTCAATGGTACTGCCTTCCATGTGTAAGACATTTGCAGACAGAGCCAGCAGCTGGTGTTTATCTCAAGTTCCTGTTTCTGCAGCAGTGCCAGAGTGCAGGCTTTGTTCCCTTGGCATTTTGTGATCGCCTTGTCCACTTCTGGTTTTGCTCCCCCTTTTCCTACTTCTTCATTTCCTATCCATGCGGTTTCATCCCAGCTGGGAATGTCAGGTTTAAGGGCTGGTGTAACAGGTGGTTTCACTGGTTGTGGTGCTGATTTACCCATCACCAAGCTGAATACAGTCAGTATGCATGTGGTTACCCTCACGCTGCATGTTCCGGGCACTCGAAACCGGTGCCACGGTCTCACTTGCTCCATTCTTTACAGTTGGCTAAATGGATCGCACAGTTGTCTGTCCAGAAAGTGTGAGGAAGGTTAGTCTTTGATGTGCCTTCTTTGAAAAACTGTTTGGCGCAGCACCACGTTGTGCCCGCGTCTCTGCTCCTGAGACGGTAACGGTAAATGATGTTTATTTTTGGTCTCTGCCCGCACGGACGTGTGCCTCCTGCTCTTTTCCTCTCGGCTCCTCCTCCCCGATCACTGGTGGGACCTTTCTGCAATGGCTCGCATGCACCCACGTCGCTCTCTCCGCTACCTTGACGGCAGTGTGTGTCGTCAGAAGCACGACAAAAGGCCCTAGCCACCGTTTCGCCTTCCAGCTCTTCCTCCTCAGGTCTCTTATCACCACGTAATCTCCTGGCTTGATGTTGTGCAAGGGAGTTTCAGCCGGTTTCCCCTGAGCAGCTTTCACCTGCACACAGACATGTGACAACAGAGAAGACATTTCTTTGCAGTAATTCAACATATTGTGCTCACACAAATCTGTGGATGGCAGCTGTTGTCTACCCCCTTCCATTCCCATGAATGGTGGTCGTCCAAAAACAATTTCAAATGGGCTCAGATTTACTCTGGTCCTTTTTCTCATTCTCATGTACATTAATACAATAGGCAAGGCTTTTACCCATGTGAGTCCAGTTTCTTCACAACATTTTGCCAATTTGTTTTTGATCGTACCATTTTCACGTTCCACCGCACCGCCTGAAGCGGCGTGGTAGCTGCAATGAGTTCTCATGTCTATCCCCAAAAACTGACCCACTTGTTTTATTGCCTCGTTCACAAAATGTGTTCCGTTGTCTGAACTTATCTTTCTTGGAATTCCCCATCTGGGAATTATTTCAGTCAGCAGGGCTTTGGCCACCGCTGCTGCGTCTTGTTTGGTCGTGGGAAAAACCTCAATCCATTTTGACCACATGTCAACCATAACCAAGCAGTATTTCTTTCCCTCACACGGACTCAATTCAATAAAATCCATCATGAGATATTCAAATGGACCTCCTGCTGCTGGGTGAGATGCTAGGGGCATTTTTACTCCCCTTGCCACATTGTGCGTGTTGCAAATGACGCATCTTTTGCAAAAATTTTCAGCAACTACTGTGAACCCTTTTGTGAACCACATATCTTTCATTTGTGCTATCATCCCCTGTTTGGCTCCATGATCTAACCCATGGAGACATTTTGCATAATGCAAGAAAAAATGCCGGGGTAAACAAGGCTTGCCATCCACACTCATCCACACATCATTCTCAAGTTTGCAGCCACAACGTTTCCACAGGTTCTTCTCCGCTGCTGTGGCAAATGCCTGCATACTCTGTAAAGAAGTCAAAGCATTTGTGTTAGTTTCAGACAATAAAATACATTCTGGTTTCTTTGACTGCTGTGCTGCCGCGGCCTTCGCAGCCGCATCTGCTCTTGCGTTTCCTGTTGAAATGAAATCTTTGTTGTTAGTGTGCGCTGCGCATTTGCAAATGGCAAGTTGTTTTGGCAAGAGAATTGCGTCTAGAAGATTAGACACAAGAGAAGCATTTAGAATTGGCCGGCCATCAGATTTCAAAAAATTTCTATGTTTCCATAAAGCCCCAAAATCATGCGCAACCCCGAACGCGTATCGTGAATCTGTGTAAATCGTTACACTTTTACCCTCCATAAGCTTACATGCTTCTGCCAGGGCAACGAGCTCCGCCGCTTGAGCTGAATAATTTGATGGCAACGTGCCAGAAGTCAACGTTTCAAGCTCAGTGGTCACCGCGTAACCAACTTTGTTCAGGCCTGTTTGTGGATCTCTGGACGCAGAGCCATCCACAAACAGGACATGCTCACTGTTCTCGAGCAGTGTGTCCGAAAGGTCAGGACGCGGGGTACATATTTGTTCGATTGCAGTCAAACAGCAATGATTTTCCTCTCCATCCTCCTTTGTTGGAAGGAGAGTGGCAGGATTCAAAACTGTACAACGTTTGACTGTGATATTTGGCATATCTAGCAAAATTGTGTGATACCTCAGCCATCGTGCTGTTGACAAATGTGATGTCCTCTGTTCCTGCAGAATCATGGAAACAGCATGCGGAACCATTAATGTCACGTCAGAATAACCCACAAATTCTCTAGAGGCCATCACAGCCTGTTCAGCAGCTGCAACGGCCCTCAGACAGTGCGGCAGGCCTGCTGCTACTGGATCTAATTTGCCAGAAAAATAACCCACTGGTCGCAATCTGTCTCCATGATGCTGCAAAAGAACAGAAGACATGAACCCATTTTTTTCATCTATCATTTGGACAAACGGTTTGGTTGGTACAGGCAATCCTAAAGTCGGTGCTGTGGCGAGCTGTGCTTTCATGTTTGTAAAAGCCTTTTCAGCCTCCCCCGTCCAGTTAATTTTATCACATGACTTCAACCCCTTCCCTGTTGTCAGGGCTCTCAGGGGTTGTTCAAGAATCGCATAATTGGGAATGAATGTTCTGCAGTAAGAACACATTCCCAAAAATGACAACATTTGTTTCTTTGTGGTTGGTTTTGGTACCTCAGTTATTGCCTGTACCCTTTTTCCAGACAGTGATTTAGTGTTTGCAGATATTACATGACCCAAAAAAGTGACTTGTTTCTGTACAAATTGCAGCTTACTTTTACTGACCTTGTGACCTTCCTGCGCCAAATGCTGCAGCAAGGTCACAGTGTCTTTTACACATGTGGTCTCGTCTTTTGCACAAATCAAAATATCGTCAACATATTGAAGCAAGGCTGATCCAGGTGTCAGAGTCAAATTTTCAAGGCTTCGTCTGAGCGCTTCATTGTAAATTGTTGGTGATTCGCAATATCCCTGACACAATCTTGTAAATGTGTACCCTTTCCCCTTAAAATTGAATGCAAACCAATATGCACTGTCCTTGTGTACTGGTACACTAAAAAATGCATTTGCCAGATCCACCACTGAAAAAAATGTGGCGCTCTGTGGAATTTGTGACAAGATTGTGTAGGGATTTGGAACTGTAGCAGCTCTCGCTCTGACAGCTGAATTCACAGCCTGCAAGTCCTGTACAAAACGCCATTCAGTGGGCTGACCCTTGTCCCTTATCTTTTTCACAGGAAAGATAGGAGTACGCACCGGTGAGGTGTCACATGGCACAATTACGCCTTCCTTTAACAATGATTCAAAGACTGGTTCTATACCCAGAATTGCTTCCGTTTTCAACGGATACTGTGGTTGACATGGTCTGTAATCTGATTTTGGAACTATCATCACCGGTTCGCACCCTTTTATCAGTCCTACATCATACTTGTGCTTTGCCCACAACCCAGCAGGCACTTCTGCCAACGCAGGGTGTATGTCCAAAGCACAAATATCTGTCATGCAGTCATTTTCATGTTTGTCAATAGCAGTCACAACCCGCTCTACCCCAATTTCATGTTTGCATTCGGATTTAAATGCACCCAGTTTCTCACTATACTGCACATTTTGATCAAACACTTTCCAGTCAGTAGCTTCAACACAATTTTTTACAAACACTCCCACTTCACCCCAGGTCTGTTTGGTTTCTTTAGAGAGTGGTATGTGAGGGACACACTCTCCTGCTATCAAATAGAGAGAAAGCTGTTTTTCTGACAAGCAGACTGAAATCACACACATTTTCTTAGTCCAAAACATTTGATCAAGTTTCAAAGTGTCTTTTTCTTTCTCAAACCATTCTTTCTCATAGAATTGATCTTTTTCTGTTGCGACATGTGACGTGCAATGTAAATTGTCAGGCATCATAAAATCTGTATCCAATGACAGCATTCTATTTTTCCCCAATTCACAGACTGTTTTTGCCCTCTCAGTTTCGGTTACTTGCCATTTGTAAACCCATTTTGGTTCTGTTTTCAAATACATTTGCTCACCCTCTTTTACTACAATGCCAGAGGGATCTGCAACCAGTACCAAATTTAATTTGCACATTAAATCTCGGCCCAGAAGGGGCACTGGGCACGTCTTTGAAGTTAAAAATGCATGCTTCAGCACGTGGCCCCCCTCCGTCTCACACTTTAATGGCACAGTGAACCGTTCTGTTATATAATGTCCTGATACAGACAAAGAACCATGCGTTTTGTTTGTTAACGCTGGTTCACATTGCAAGTCACATGGCCGCAGTACAGACCGTGTTGCACCCGAATCTACCAAAAATGAAATCAATGTCCCTTCAATTAATAGGGGATATTCAGGCATGTTTAAAAATCCCTTACTACTATACATAATCAAACATTTGTCAAAATCTTCTCTGTTTGTTTCAGAAACGCACAAAGAGGTGCAAGCTTCTTTTTCATTGCGGAGAGCATTATCAGTGTATGTGTTTTTGTGTAGGTGCGTGTGTGTGCGTGATATTAGTAAATGTTTACTTCCCTTTGCGGCGGTTTCTGCATCCTTGGCCGTGGTCCACCCGATCTCCTCCTGCTCTCCGCATCCATTATCTCAATCAGCCTGTTTCAGTTTGGGGCAACTGTACGCCCAATGTCCGTCCATCTTGCAGTGTCTGCATTTCGTGCAGTCGCGGAGAGAGTGGTCACCTCCACACAAACGGCAGAGCTTTTTTGTCCCGTTCCAGTCGCTGTTGTAATGTCCTTTTCCCCTTCCGCCTCCGTTCGAATTAAATCTTTGCGGTCCTTGCACGGCTGCCAGCTGCAATTCTTTTATTCTTGGCTTTTCTTTCTTTGCCCTCAGCTCCTCTTCCGCGTGCAAGGCATGTTTCATGATGGTACTCACTCGCCCTTCAGTCCATTCGATATAGCTGTGTTTCACTGCTTGGGAAATTTCAGGTCTCAGTCCATTCAAAATGCTGTTCGCCAAATAGCTTTCCCACGTAGTTGGTCTGTCGCCACGATCTGCCGGTTCCTTCAGCCCGCTGTGCTTGCAAAACACACCATAGAGTCGCTCATAGAAAGTTTGAACACTCTCACCTGGTTCTTGACGGCAGTGGCTCACTCTGGACATATCAATGCGTGCTGGAAATGCTTTTCTCACAGTCTCTGTCAGTCCCGTTACAGCTGCTCGATATCCGTCGTTCGAAGCATGTTGCCAGTTAACGTTCATTCGTCTGTGATCAACTGCTGGTAATTCTGCGCTGATCTTGTGCCAGTTCATTCCTCCCAGCTTTGCCATCATGAGTCTTTTCAGTTCATTTAGCGTCGGGCTGAACTCTTGGCAGAATGTCATCAGTTCGGTAGCGAAACGGTCCCCTGCGTCGTCGGGATTCGGCAAGTGGGCCATCGCCTCTTTCATGTCAGTCATGTTCCAGGGACGATATACTAATTCTACAGAATTCATGCCCAGAACTTCCACCATAGGTGCTGTGATGCTCACCCTCTTTTTCTTGGCAGTTCTGTCCCAGTTCTTTCCTTTCTCCGGACGCTGGACCTCTAATTCTTCCTCTTCCTCGTCACTTTCTGAGATGGTATCAGAATTCAGATCGGAGTCTCCGTCTGACTCCGGCGCTCTGGTCTGTTCATGGGTGGACTGTAAAACATATGATCGCGTACCTTTCTTTCTTAGCTTCGTCTTCCGGATCGCTAGTCTCTTTCTCCTTCCGTTTGGCGGTGTTTCTTTGCTCCGGAAGCTTTCAGCTGCGCGCGCCCCCTCTGCTGTTGGCTCAGCTGCGCATGCTCCTCCTTCTGCTGACTGTTCAGCAGTGCGCGCTCCCTCTTCTCTCTGCTGGGGAGCTGGAGTTGGTCTGACTGGTAGATTTGGTTGGCTTGGTGGAAATGGAGAGCAGTCGAGATCGGGGTCCACTTTCAGGCCTTGGAGCTCCGCATTGGGATAAATTGTGTATCTCGGCGGTGTTTCATGTGGAAAAGCACAAGCATAAGATGTGTTAGTAATATTAATCTCATTCTGTGGAGGCGCATTCGCCTTTTCTTCATTTTTGTTTTCTTTTTTCAACATTCTTCTCTCCCTCTTATCTGCCTCTTCCACCCAACAATTAATTGTTTTCTCACATTTCCCACATACATGTTTCTTAGAACAACCCTTTGTTATGTCACTCCCTTCTTCAATTGACAATTTTACCATTTTTAACCTTGTACTACTAAGTGTTCCCTCTTTTGGGAAATCATGATATTTGATCAGCTTTTCTATATCTAGCATGCATCTTTGGCCATATAATTTTCTCATTTGACAAAATACCGGTGTCTCGTATTCAGCTAGCTTGCTTTGGGATTTCCCCATATTGGCAGTCTGATTCTGTGGCTTTTCGCGCGCGCGCTATTAATCTGTTGGACGTCTCCTACAGACCTGATCTTCTCACCCAAGATCAGCCGGGCGGACACTCTCAATAGTGCCCGATTTCGTGCCCTGGTTACCTGACCGCGGGCGGAACCAACCCAATCTAGGTAATATGGTTCCCAGACCAATCTAGGTCTTATTTAATCGCCCACGTGATTTCAGTTTCTATCCCATAAACATATCAACCACGTTGCATTCGTCACAGAGTCAGACTCCCCCTATGGTTTATCCCTATCAATTCAATTTTCAATTTTAACCAAATTTCTATTTAAAACTCCCCCTGAATTTTTTTTTAAATCTGTCTCTTACCAGGATCACCCCTTGCCGTCTGGGGTTCGTTTTATCTTTATTCCAGTGGTCGTCCTCCTGGACCTGCAGCGTCGGTCCCTCGTCCCTCAATCTAACGGGGTAGGGCTGATGTGGATCAGGATTGCAAGTCACCGATGCTTTTCCAGGTCCAGAAGGTCCGTCCAAGGAATCCCAAACTCCTGACACCAATTTTGTTACGGCAAAAATGAATTCGTTGACATCACTAATAAGAGACAGACCTTAAGAAATTCACTTTATAAAGATTTATTTTTCTTGCAAGAAAGAGCCCACAGTCAACACAGTCATGCAGCCTGTACCGAGTGTGAACTGCTAAAACAAAAGAAAGCACAAACTTTTATACCCTCAATGTTTTAACAACCCCCCTCAGTAATTTTCCATACATCTGGCGAAACCCACTGAAGGTTTCGCCTTGAGCAAGAGGTGAGAATATACACAAATGGTCCCCCTCCTGTCTTGGAAACACAATGGTCCTTCATCTGTACCAAAGCATGTTAATTACATATACAGGTCTTGGGAAAACCCTGCCCAAACAAAGTATCACCTACTCCTAATCAGCATAGCTATTCAAACGCATAGATGCTAGCCAGGAACTCAAATTCCGAGAGCCATAAAAGATAAAAGGGACAATGTATGGCTTCCACAGGTGGGGCCTCTTTGATCTGACTCATTTAAAACACAATAGAGAAAACAGGTCTGGAAGATAAAGTCTTCTGTGATTAAATTTTTCCCCAACAGTTTCAAAAATCAAGTTAGGCCTACAGACAGATTTGCAGTTTGCAATACTTATTAATGATGCCATTGAGTCTGAGCAGATAATATATTGATTAGGTCCAACCTCCTCTATCCACGTGAGTGCTAGTAAAATAGCAGTGTAAACTGCTAAATGATCTGAAGTTCTTTTAAGTATGGATTTCTGAAAGTGTGGTATATATACACTGCTGCTCCCGTCTTTCCTGTATTTGGGTCTTTTGAGCCGTCTGTAAATATTTGAATACTATTATTATACTTGAGACCTAGATATTGTTTTACCAGATCGTTTATCCCACCATATTCATTGCATTGTTTTAATGTCTTTGCGATTTCAAGGTGTATAACTTCTTCAATTATTTTACATAAATTAGATGTTAGTGCGATAGGTCTATAACTAGTAGTTTCCCTGGTTTCCCAACTGGGATAACAACAGAGTGTTTCCATGCTGACGGCAATACCCCTAACTCCCATCCCTTATTATATAGCTGCAGGATCACCAACTGCGCTTGAGGATTTAAGTTTTCAACCATTTTATAACATATTTCATCCTTACCAGGAGATGTTTCTCTGGCTCCTACCAACGCTCTTTTCAGCTCAAAAAAAGAATAGAAAACATTTACTGTTCCATTAAAGTCTTCCTTTTCCATTATGATGTTAGAGTGCTCTCTCATTACTTCATCTCTACCTGTCCTTGCATCAGGTGTCAGATTTGTAGAACTATGAACTTTTACAAATGTTTTTGCCAGAGACTCTGCTTTATCTTTATTTGTTATCATAATTTTGTTATTATATTTAATAGCTGGCAATGTATACTCCCTCCTAATTCCTCCCATCCTTCTTACCATGCCCCATACTTACTCCCTATGTTATTGCTTCCAGTAATTTCGTTTAGCTTTTCTTTTCGCCCGTCTAACTTCTGCTTGTGTCTTTTTGTATTCTATTAGGTCATTAAAAGAGAAGGATCCTTTAACTTTCCTAAAAGCTCAATTTCTTGTCTTAATTGCTTTATTGTATTCGTCTGACCACTAGGGAACTGTCTTATGTTGTTTTAATCCACTTCCTTTACCAATAACTTCTTTTGCAGTGGAATGCATGATTTCTACTACGTTTGCATTAAAATATACTATCTATCTATACTATCATACCTGTTTTGACTAATTCCTTCTAACCTTATACTACATATCGTATTATAAAGTGCCCAGTTAGCGTCTTTTAATTTCCATCTAGGGAAACCTATTTCCTACAACTGAATTGGTCCCACTCCTATTTCACAGACTACTGGATAATGGTCACTACCTACTGTGAACAACATCCCACTTACTTTTGTTTAGATACCAATGTTATATCAATTGGAGATTCTAACCCTCTTGCTACATCTACTCTAGTTGCTCTTCCATCATTCAAACAAGATCTTGCTCCTCTATAAATTCTTCCACCACACCTCCATTATAATCAGTGTGTGTACCACCCCAAAGTGTGCTGAGCATTAAAATCCCCACACCAAACTGTCTTATGTGATTCTTCACCAATTATCTTTTCTAATGTTTCTTTACTTAGTTTCCCACATGGATTATAATAGTTCACTATCCATATGTTTGTTTTTCATATCCATACTTCAAATACAATCGCCTCAGAATCTTTACTTATATTTATAATCCTATATCCTATTCCCTGTTGTAGAAACATAGCTACACCACTTCCAGTACCACTTTCCCTGTCCCTGTACAGCCACATATCCATGTAGTATAAAATCTAAGTGAGGCCTAAGCCATGTTTCTTGCTCGCAAATAACATTTGGTTTCTCACTCCTTTCTTCAATATACTTTTTAAATTCCTGCCCATTAGAACAAAGACTCCGAGCATTCCATTGCAGAATTGCAATAACCATTACGATTCTCCACATGATGACAGAATTTCCTGTGTCCCTGCTATGAGTGTTTCATTTATTGCATCTACTGTTAATTCCCCCAGATTAAGGTATTTTTGTGCTGCCTTTATGATAATTATAATCCTCTCTGTTCTGCTTTGCGTTTGAGCTGAACAATTGACTACTTCTGCCAGAAATGCTACAAACACAACACTATCCAATACTCCAATACTTGGTTTGGTTGCTGTAGGTCTATCATCTCTTCTTGTCCTGTTAAGATTCTGATCCGGTCTCTGTTCAGCCACTCTCGCTATTGGTGAGGTTATCTCACTTCTTTCTGCATTAGTTACTTTTATGGCTTCAGCATCTTTCCTTCAACTCTGATTCTCTGCACTTCCGCCGCTCGTTTATGCGCCTCACATCCTTTATACGCAGCACTATGTTCGCCCCCACAATTGCAGCCTTTGTTTTTTGTACCTTCGTTACATTTGCCATATTCATGATCTTCTCCTCCACATTTACCACACCTCTCTTTGCCTCTACACACCGCTGCTACATGACCATATCGTTGGCATTTAAAACACCTTAGGGGAGGCGGAACATATGTTCGTACCTGAAAACTCGTGAATCTTACTTGGAAGCATTTCCTCCTGAAATTGCAATAGTATAGATAAGCTCTCCTGTTTTGTTCCATTCTTGAAATACATCAATCTCCTAGCCTTCACTACTTTAGCTCCTGATACATTCTCCAAGATTTCTTCAGATGTTAAATCAGTTGAAATCCCTGCAATTACTCCTTGCACTGTTTTCTTTTGTCCCCAAAGAAAACATTTAACTTTCTTTCCTGCCAAAGTTGTCATTTTAATCAAATCATCTCTCTGTTTTGGCGTCAGAACAGGTAATCATCAAGCTACCATCTCTAAGTGGTTTAGCATTCACAGTACCTACTTTGTCATGTTAGGCTTTCGTCAGTTTCAATGGGTTAACAGAACCAGGAGAATCAAACTGAAGTTTTACCTTAAACTCTTCCCCTCTAGTTTGAGATGTAACATTACTGACAATACTCTCCACATCCGAATCCCAATGATTATCATCATTAAGATTTGTATTTTTCCTTTTCCTTTTGAAATTTCGCACTTTTGTATACCATTCTCCACTGTTAGTTTCTCCCGCGTCCTCTTCTCCCATCTCCACCTCACCTCCCACTCCTATGTTACTTCCTGCCATCTCTGCTCCACCGACCAGGACACATGGCAAACATGAGGGCTTAAATACACAAAGACTAGTGACTAAACAAGACACACCTGAAAACAACGAACCAATGACCGAACTGAACAGAGAACCCACATGACTAAATCAACCAATGAAATCAAATGGCAGCTATGGGGCAAAGTGAGCCAAATGCTGTTGGGGAAAATTAGGCCGGATTTTAACTTACCCACCCTAAGGCACTGTAGTTGAGTAAAATCTCTGAAGTATAAACTGGAATAATTTTCTTAAAAATTTTGAGAAACATACAATTTCAAAATTAAACAAAATATTGTATTGAATAAATAAACTTTGCATACTTAATTCACACCATGAATTAAGCAAATTATAATTTATAGTTACTGATAAACTTGATTATGAGCAAGATATTCATTGCTACAGAAGTTATGTTTCATATGTAACTTTGGTAACAGAGTTGTTGGGGTAACAGCTTAGGACCCAGGACCAGTAGTGAAAAATGAAGACCACGCCTCCACCTATCATACAAACAATTTCTGAACATTTCTACTGTTTTCATGGTCTAACCATGTCATTACTGCTATGTGGAATGATTCTGATTGGCTCAGAGAAAATGCAAAGTCACTGTAAATTTCCACACAAGTCAAGTCAGCTTTATTTATAAAGCGCTTTTAACAATGTAGATTGTTTCAGAGCAGCTTTACAGTGTTAAACAGGAAAATAATGCAGCATAATTTTATTCAGCTGTATCGCCATTTGATGTCATCAGTTCATTTCAATTTCCATACGGTGACAGTGTGGGCTTTAGATCAATAATTAGATCAGTAATTTAGTTTATATGGTTAATTTAGTTTAATAATTAGATTTATTTCGATGTTTAGTTGAAAAATGTAGTGTCCCCAACTGAGCACGCCAAGCCAGAGGCAACAGTGGCAAGGAAACCCAAACCCCATCAGGAGCAGAATGGAGGAAAATAAACCTTGGAGAAACCAGGCTCAGTCGGGGGGGCAGTTCTCCTCTGGCCAATTAACAAACAGCGTATTATTATTATTATTATTATTATTATTATTATTATTATTATTCTGGCCGCTTTACAGGTCAGAGGTCATAATAGATCGGAATATTCGAAGGACTAGAGGCAACACGCTGAAGACGGGTTTAATGCGGATGACATATCGATTTAAGTATTATTTAATTGTAATATTCGAACAATCGGAGTCATCACGCTGGAGACGGGTTTATTGAGGATGACATATCGATTTAAGTATTATTTAATTGTAATATTCGAACAATCGGAGTCATCACGCTGGAGACGGGTTTATTGAGGATGACATATCGATTTAAGCATTATTTAATTGTAATATTCGAACAATCGGAGTCATCACGCTGGAGACGGGTTTATTGAGGATGACATATCGATTTAAGCATTATTTAATTGTAATATTCGAACAATCGGAGTCATCACACTGGAGACGGGTTTATTGAGGATGACATATCGATTTAAGTATTATTTAATTGTAATATTCGAACAATCGGAGTCATCACGCTGAAGACGGGTTTATTGAGGATGACATATTGATTTAAGTATTATTTAATTGTAATATTCGAACAATCGGAGTCATCACGCTGGAGACGGGTTTATTGAGGATGACATATCGATTTAAGCATTATTTAATTGTAATATTCGAACAATCGGAGTCATCACACTGGAGACGGGTTTATTGAGGATGACATATCGATTTAAGTATTATTTAATTGTAATATTCGAACAATCGGAGTCATCACGCTGAAGACGGGTTTAATGCGGATGACATATCGATTTAAGTATTATTTAATTGTAATATTCGAACAATCGGAGTCATCACGCTGAAGACGGGTTTATTGAGGATGACATATCGATTTAAGTATTATTTAATTGTAATATTCGAACAATCGGAGTCATCACGCTGGAGACGGGTTTATTGAGGATGACATATCGATTTAAGTATTATTTATTTGTAATATTCGAACAATCGGAGTCATCACGCTGAAGACGGGTTTATTGCGGATGACATATCGATTTAAGTATTATTTAATTGTTATATTCGAACAATCGGAGTCATCACGCTGAAGACGGGTTTATTGAGGATGACATATCGATTTAAGTATTATTTAATTGTAATATTCGAACAATCGGAGTCATCACGCTGGAGACGGGTTTATTGAGGATGACATATCGATTTAAGTATTATTTATTTGTAATATTCGAACAATCGGAGTCATCACGCTGAAGACGGGTTTATTGCGGATGACATATCGATTTAAGTATTATTTATTTGTAATATTCGAACAATCGGAGTCAACACGCTGGAGACGGGTTTATTGCGGATGACATATCGATTTAAGTATTATTTAATTGTAATATTCGAACAATCGGAGTCATCACGCTGGAGACGGGTTTATTGCGGATGACATATCGATTTAAGTATTATTTAATTGTAATATTCGAACAATCGGAGTCATCACGCTGGAGACGGGTTTATTGAGGATGACATATCGATTTAAGTATTATTTAATTGTAATATTCGAACAATCGGAGTCATCACGCTGGAGACGGGTTTATTGAGGATGACATATCGATTTAAGTATTATTTAATTGTAATATTCGAACAATCGGAGTCATCACGCTGGAGACGGGTTTATTGAGGATGACATATCGATTTAAGTATTATTTATTTGTAATATTCGAACAATCGGAGTCATCACGCTGGAGACGGATTCATTGCGGATGACATATCGATTTAAGTATTATTTAATTGTTATATTCGAACAATCGGAGTCATCACGCTGAAGACGGGTTTATTGCGGATGACATATCGATTTAAGTATTATTTATTTGTAATATTCGAACAATCGGAGTCAACACGCTGGAGACGGGTTTATTGCGGATGACATATCGATTTAAGTATTATTTAATTGTAATATTCGAACAATCGGAGTCATCACGCTGGAGACGGGTTTATTGCGGATGACATATCGATTTAAGTATTATTTAATTGTAATATTCGAACAATCGGAGTCAACACGCTGGAGACGGGTTTATTGCGGATGACATATCGATTTAAGTATTATTTAATTGTAATATTCGAACAATCGGAGTCATCACGCTGGAGACGGGTTTATTGAGGATGACATATCGATTTAAGTATTATTAATTGTAATATTCGAACAATCGGAGTCATCACGCTGGAGACGGGTTTATTGAGGATGACATATCGATTTAAGTATTATTTAATTGTAATATTCGAACAATCGGAGTCATCACGCTGGAGACGGGTTTATTGAGGATGACATATTGATTTAAGTATTATTTAATTGTAATATTCGAACAATCGGAGTCATCACGCTGGAGACGGGTTTATTGAGGATGACATATCGATTTAAGTATTATTAAATTGTAATATTCAAACAATCGGAGTCATCACGCTGGAGACGGGTTTATTGAGGATGACATATCGATTTAAGTATTATTTAATTGTAATATTCGAACAATCGGAGTCATCACGCTGGAGACGGGTTTATTGCGGATGACATATCGATTGAAGTATTATTTAATTGTAATATTTGAACAATCGGAGTCATCACGCTGGAGACGGGTTTATTGAGGATGACATATCGATTTAAGTATTATTAAATTGTAATATTCGAACAATCGGAGTCATCAAGCTGGAGACGGGTTTATTGAGGATGACATATCGATTTAAGTATTATTTAATTGTAATATTCGTACAATCGGAGTCATCACGCTGGAGACGGATTCATTGCGGATGACATATCGATTTAAGTATTATTTAATTGTAATATTCGAACAATCGGAGTCATCACGCTGGAGACGGGTTTATTGAGGATGACATATCGATTTAAGTATTATTAAATTGTAATATTCGAACAATCGGAGTCATCACGCTGGAGACGGGTTTATTGAGGATGACATATCGATTTAAGTATTATTTAATTGTAATATTCGAACAATCGGAGTCATCACGCTGGAGACGGGTTTATTGAGGATGACATATCGATTTAAGTATTATTTAATTGTAATATTCGAACAATCGGAGTCATCACACTGGAGACGGGTTTATTGCGGATGACATATCGATTTAAGTATTATTTAATTGTAATATTCGAACAATCGGAGTCATCACACTGGAGACGGGTTTATTGCGGATGACATATCGATTTAAGTATTATTTAATTGTAATATTCGAACAATCGGAGTCATCACGCTGGAGACGGGTTTATTGCGGATGACATATTGATTTAAGTATTATTTAATTGTAATATTCGAACAATCGGAGTCATCACACTGGAGACGGGTTTATTGCGGATGACATATCGATTTAAGTATTATTTAATTGTAATATTCGAACAATCGGAGTCATCACACTGGAGACGGGTTTATTGCGGATGACATATCGATTTAAGTATTATTTAATTGTAATATTCGAACAATCGGAGTCATCACGCTGGAGACGGGTTTATTGCGGATGACATATTGATTTAAGTATTATTTAATTGTAATATTCGAACAATCGGAGTCAACACGCTGGAGACGGGTTTATTGCGGATGACATATCGATTTAAGTATTATTTAATTGTAATATTCGAACAATCGGAGTCATCACGCTGGAGACGGGTTTATTGCGGATGACATATCGATTTAAGTATTATTTAATTGTAATATTCGAACAATCGGAGTCATCACGCTGGAGACGGATTTATTGCGGATGACATATCGATTTAAGTATTATTAAATTGTAATATTCGAACAATCGGAGTCATCACGCTGGAGACGGGTTTATTGAGGATGACATATCGATTTAAGTATTATTAAATTGTAATATTCGAACAATCGGAGTCATCACGCTGGAGACGGGTTTATTGAGGATGACATATCGATTTAAGTATTTTTTAATTGTAATATTCGAACAATCGGAGTCATCACGCTGGAGACGGATTTATTGCGGATGACATATCGATTTAAGTATTATTAAATTGTAATATTCGAACAATCGGAGTCATCACGCTGGAGACGGGTTTATTGAGGATGACATATCGATTTAAGTATTATTTAATTGTAATATTCGAACAATCGGAGTCATCACGCTGGAGACGGATTTATTGCGGATGACATATCGATTTAAGTATTATTAAATTGTAATATTCGAACAATCGGAGTCATCACGCTGGAGACGGGTTTATTGAGGATGACATATTGATTTAAGTATTATTTAATTGTAATATTCGAACAATCGGAGTCATCACGCTGGAGACGGATTTATTGAGGATGACATATTGATTTAAGTATTATTTAATTGTAATATTCGAACAATCGGAGTCATCACGCTGGAGACGGATTTATTGCGGATGACATATCGATTTAAGTATTATTAAATTGTAATATTCGAACAATCGGAGTCATCACGCTGGAGACGGATTTATTGCGGATGACATATCGATTTAAGTATTATTAAATTGTAATATTCGAACAATCGGAGTCATCACGCTGGAGACGGGTTTATTGAGGATGACATATCGATTTAAGTATTATTTAATTGTAATATTCGAACAATCAGAGTCATCACGCTGGAGACGGATTTATTGCGGATGACATATTGATTTAAGTATTATTTAATTGTAATATTCGAACAATCAGAGTCATCACGCTGGAGACTGATTTATTGCGGATGACATATTGATTTAAGTATTATTTAATTGTAATATTCGAACAATCGGAGTCATCACGCTGGAGACGGGTTTATTGAGGATGACATATCGATTTAAGTATTATTTAATTGTAATATTCGAACAATCGGAGTCATCACGCTGGAGACGGGTTTATTGAGGATGACATATCGATTTAAGTATTATTTAATTGTAATATTCGAACAATCGGAGTCATCACGCTGGAGACGGGTTTATTGCGGATGACATATTGATTTAAGTATTATTTAATTGTAATATTCGAACAATCAGAGTCATCACGCTGGAGACGGGTTTATTGCGGATGACATATTGATTTAAGTATTATTTAATTGTAATATTCGAACAATCGGAGTCATCACGCTGGAGACGGGTTTATTGAGGATGACATATTGATTTAAGTATTATTTAATTGTAATATTCGAACAATCGGAGTCATCACGCTGGAGACGGATTTATTGCGGATGACATATCGATTTAAGTATTATTAAATTGTAATATTCGAACAATCGGAGTCTTCACGCTGGAGACGGATTTATTGCGGATGACATATCGATTTAAGTATTATTAAATTGTAATATTCGAACAATCGGAGTCATCACGCTGGAGACGGGTTTATTGAGGATGACATATCGATTTAAGTATTATTTAATTGTAATATTCGAACAATCGGAGTCATCACGCTGGAGACGGATTTATTGCGGATGACATATCGATTTAAGTATTATTAAATTGTAATATTCGAACAATCGGAGTCATCACGCTGGAGACGGGTTTATTGAGGATGACATATTGATTTAAGTATTATTTAATTGTAATATTCGAACAATCGGAGTCATCACGCTGGAGACGGGTTTATTGAGGATGACATATTGATTTAAGTATTATTTAATTGTAATATTCGAACAATCGGAGTCATCACGCTGGAGACGGGTTTATTGCGGATGACATATCGATTTAAGTATTATTTAATTGTAATATTCGAACAATCGGAGTCATCACGCTGGAGACGGATTTATTGCGGATGACATATCGATTTAAATATTATTAAATTGTAATATTCGAACAATCGGAGTCATCACGCTGGAGACGGGTTTATTGAGGATGACATATCGATTTAAGTATTATTAAATTGTAATATTCGAACAATCGGAGTCATCACGCTGGAGACGGGTTTATTGCGGATGACATATCGATTTAAGTATTATTTAATTGTAATATTCGAACAATCGGAGTCATCACGCTGGAGACGGATTTATTGCGGATGACATATCGATTTAAGTATTATTTAATTGTAATATTCGAACAATCGGAGTCATCACGCTGGAGACGGGTTTATTGAGGATGACATATTGATTTAAGTATTATTTAATTGTAATATTCGAACAATTGGAGTCATCACGCTGGAGACGGGTTTATTGAGGATGACATATCGATTTAAGTATTATTAAATTGTAATATTCGAACAATCGGAGTCATCACGCTGGAGACGGGTTTATTGAGGATGACATATCGATTTAAGTATTATTTAATTGTAATATTCGAACAATCGGAGTCATCACGCTGGAGACGGATTTATTGCGGATGACATATCGATTTAAGTATTATTTAATTGTAATATTCGAACAATCGGAGTCATCACGCTGGAGACGGGTTTATTGAGGATGACATATTGATTTAAGTATTATTTAATTGTAATATTCGAACAATTGGAGTCATCACGCTGGAGACGGGTTTATTGAGGATGACATATCGATTTAAGTATTATTAAATTGTAATATTCGAACAATCGGAGTCATCACGCTGAAGACGGGTTTATTGAGGATGACATATCGATTTAAGTATTATTAAATTGTAATATTCGAACAATCGGAGTCATCACGCTGGAGACGGGTTTATTGAGGATGACATATCGATTTAAGTATTATTAAATTGTAATATTCGAACAATCGGAGTCATATCGATTTAAGTATTATTAAATTGTAATATTCGAACAATCGGAGTCATCACGCTGGAGACGGGTTTATTGAGGATGACATATCGATTTAAGTATTATTAAATTGTAATATTCGAACAATCGGAGTCATCACGCTGGAGACGGGTTTATTGAGGATGACATATCGACTTAAGTATTATTAAATTGTAATATTCGAACAATCGGAGTCATCACGCTGGAGACGGGTTTATTGAGGATGACATATCGATTTAAGTATTATTAAATTGTAATATTCGAACAATCGGAGTCATCACGCTGGAGACGGGTTTATTGAGGATGACATATCGATTTAAGTATTATTAAATTGTAATATTCGAACAATCGGAGTCATCACGCTGGAGACGGATTTATTGCGGATGACATATCGATTTAAGTATTATTAAATTGTAATATTCGAACAATCGGAGTCATCACGCTGGAGACGGGTTTATTGAGGATGACATATTGATTTAAGTATTATTTAATTGTAATATTCGAACAATCGGAGTCATCACGCTGGAGACGGGTTTATTGAGGATGACATATTGATTTAAGTATTATTAAATTGTAATATTCGAACAATCGGAGTCATCACGCTGGAGACGGGTTTATTGAGGATGACATATTGATTTAAGTATTATTTAATTGTAATATTCGAACAATCGGAGTCATCACGCTGGAGACGGGTTTATTGAGGATGACATATCGATTTAAGTATTATTTAATTGTAATATTCGAACAATTGGAGTCATCACGCTGGAGACGGGTTTATTGCGGATGACATATCGATTTAAGTATTATTAAATTGTAATATTCGAACAATCGGAGTCATCACGCTGGAGACGGGTTTATTGAGGATGACATATCGATTTAAGTATTATTAAATTGTAATATTCGAACAATCGGAGTCATCACACTGGAGACGGGTTTATTGAGGATGACATATCGATTTAAGTATTATTTAATTGTAATATTCGAACAATCGGAGTCATCACGCTGGAGACGGATTTATTGCGGATGACATATCGATTTAAGTATTATTAAATTGTAATATTCGAACAATCGGAGTCATCACGCTGGAGACGGGTTTATTGAGGATGACATATCGATTTAAGTATTATTAAATTGTAATATTCCAACAATCGGAGTCATCACGCTGGAGACGGGTTTATTGAGGATGACATATTGATTTAAGTATTATTTAATTGTAATATTCGAACAATTGGAGTCATCACGCTGGAGACGGGTTTATTGAGGATGACATATCGATTTAAGTATTATTTAATTGTAATATTCGAACAATTGGAGTCATCACGCTGGAGACGGGTTTATTGAGGATGACATATCGATTTAAGTATTATTTAATTGTAATATTCGAACAATCGGAGTCATCACGCTGGAGACGGGTTTATTGCGGATGACATATCGATTTAAGTATTATTTAATTGTAATATTCGAACAATCGGAGTCATCACGCTGGAGACGGGTTTATTGCGGATGACATATCGATTTAAGTATTATTTAATTGTAATATTCGAACAATCGGAGTCATCACGCTGGAGACGGGTTTATTGAGGATGACATATCGATTTAAGTATTATTTAATTGTAATATTCGAACAATCGGAGTCATCACGCTGAAGACGGGTTTATTGAGGATGACATATCGATTTAAGTATTATTTAATTGTAATATTCGAACAATCGGAGTCATCACGCTGGAGACGGGTTTATTGAGGATGACATATCGATTTAAGTATTATTTAATTGTAATATTCGAACAATCGGAGTCATCACGCTGGAGACGGGTTTATTGCGGATAACATATCGATTTAAGTATTATTTAATTGTAATATTCGAACAATCGGAGTCATCACGCTGGAGACGGGTTTATTGCGGATGACATATCGATTTAAGTATTATTTAATTGTAATATTCGAACAATCGGAATCATCACGCTGGAGACGGGTTTATTGAGGATGACATATCGATTTAAGTATTATTTAATTGTAATATTCGAACAATCGGAGTCATCACGCTGGAGACGGGTTTATTGCGGATGACATATCGATTTAAGTATTATTTAATTGTAATATTCGAACAATCGGAGTCATCACGCTGGAGACGGGTTTATTGCGGATGACATATCGATTTAAGTATTATTTAATTGTAATATTCGAACAATCGGAGTCATCACGCTGGAGACGGGTTTATTGAGGATGACATATCGATTTAAGTATTATTTAATTGTAATATTCGAACAATCGGAGTCATCACGCTGGAGACGGGTTTATTGCGGATGACATATCGATTTAAGTATTATTTAATTGTAATATTCGAACAATCGGAGTCATCACGCTGGAGACGGGTTTATTGAGGATGACATATCGATTTAAGTATTATTTAATTGTAATATTCGAACAATCGGAGTCATCACGCTGGAGACGGGTTTATTGAGGATGACATATCGATTTAAGTATTATTTAATTGTATTATTCGAACAATCGGAGTCATCACGCTGAAGACGGGTTTATTGCGGATGACATATTGATTTAAGTATTATTTAATTGTAATATTCGAACAATCGGAGTCAACACGCTGGAGACGGGTTTATTGAGGATGACATATCGATTTAAGTATTATTTAATTGTAATATTCCAACAATCGGAGTCATCACGCTGGAGACGGGTTTATTGAGGATGACATATTGATTTAAGTATTATTTAATTGTAATATTCGAACAATCAGAGTCATTACTCTGGAGACGGATTTATTGAGGATGACATATCGATTTAAGTATTATTTAATTGTAATATTCGAACAATCGGAGTCATCAAGCTGGAGACGGGTTTATTGAGGATGACATATCGATTTAAGTATTATTTAATTGTAATATTCGAACAATCGGAGTCATCACGCTGGAGACGGATTTATTGAGGATGACATATCGATTTAAGTATTATTTAATTGTAATATTCGAACAATCGGAGTCATCACGCTGGAGACGGGTTTATTGAGGATGACATATCGATTTAAGTATTATTTAATTGTAATATTCGAACAATCGGAGTCATCACGCTGGAGACGGATTTATTGAGGATGACATATCGATTTAAGTATTATTTAATTGTAATATTCGAACAATCGGAGTCATCACGCTGGAGACGGGTTTATTGAGGATGACATATCGATTTAAGTATTATTTAATTGTAATATTCGAACAATCGGAGTCATCACGCTGGAGACGGATTTATTGAGGATGACATATCGATTTAAGTATTATTTAATTGTAATATTCGAACAATCGGAGTCATCACGCTGGAGACGGATTTATTGAGGATGACATATCGATTTAAGTATTATTTAATTGTAATATTCGAACAATCGGAGTCATCACGCTGGAGACGGGTTTATTGAGGATGACATATCGATTTAAGTATTATTTAATTGTAATATTCGAACAATCGGAGTCATCACGCTGGAGACGGGTTTATTGAGGATGACATATCGATTTAAGTATTATTTAATTGTAATATTCGAACAATCGGAGTCATTACTCTGGAGACGGATTTATTGAGGATGACATATCGATTTAAGTATTATTTAATTGTAATATTCGAACAATCGGAGTCATTACTCTGGAGACGGATTTATTGAGGATGACATATCGATTTAAGTATTATTTAATTGTAATATTCGAACAATCGGAGTCATCAAGCTGGAGACGGGTTTATTGAGGATGACATATCGATTTAAGTATTATTTAATTGTAATATTCGAACAATCGGAGTCATTACTCTGGAGACGGATTTATTGAGGATGACATATCGATTTAAGTATTATTTAATTGTAATATTCGAACAATCGGAGTCATCAAGCTGGAGACGGGTTTATTGAGGATGACATATCGATTTAAGTATTATTTAATTGTAATATTCGAACAATCGGAGTCATCAAGCTGGAGACGGGTTTATTGAGGATGACATATCGATTTAAGTATTATTTAATTGTAATATTCGAACAATCGGAGTCATCACGCTGGAGACGGGTTTATTGAGGATGACATATCGATTTAAGTATTATTTAATTGTAATATTCGAACAATCGGAGTCATCAAGCTGGAGACGGGTTTATTGAGGATGACATATCGATTTAAGTATTATTTAATTGTAATATTCGAACAATCGGAGTCATCACGCTGAAGACGGGTTTATTGCGGATGACATATTGATTTAAGTATTATTTAATTGTAATATTCGAACAATCGGAGTCAACACGCTGGAGACGGGTTTATTGCGGATGACATATCGATTTAAGTATTATTTAATTGTAATATTCGAACAATCGGAGTCAACACGCTGGAGACGGGTTTATTGAGGATGACATATCGATTTAAGTATTATTTAATTGTAATATTCGAACAATCGGAGTCATCACGCTGGAGACGGGTTTATTGCGGATGACATATCGATTTAAGTATTATTTAATTGTAATATTCGAACAATCGGAGTCATCACGCTGGAGACGGGTTTATTGAGGATGACATATTGATTTAAGTATTATTTAATTGTAATATTCGAACAATCGGAGTCATCACGCTGAAGACGGGTTTATTGAGGATGACATATCGATTTAAGTATTATTTAATTGTAATATTCGATCAATCGGAGTCATCACGCTGGAGACGGGTTTATTGAGGATGACATATAGATTTAAGTATTATTTAATTGTAATATTCGAACAATCGGAGTCATCACGCTGGAGACGGGTTTATTGCGGATGACATATCGATTTAAGTATTATTTAATTGTAATATTCGAACAATCGGAGTCATCACGCTGGAGACGGGTTTATTGCGGATGACATATCGATTTAAGTATTATTTAATTGTAATATTCGAACAATCGGAGTCATCACGCTGGAGACGGGTTTATTGCGGATGACATATCGATTTAAGTATTATTTAATTGTAATATTCGAACAATCGGAGTCATCACGCTGGAGACGGATTTATTGCGGATGACATATCGATTTAAGTATTATTAAATTGTAATATTCGAACAATCGGAGTCATCACACTGGAGACGGGTTTATTGAGGATGACATATCGATTTAAGAATGATTTAATTGTAATATTCGAACAATTGGAGTCATCACGCTGGAGACGGGTTTATTGAGGATGACATATCGATTTAAGTATTATTTAATTGTAATATTCGAACAATCGGAGTCATCACGCTGGAGACGGGTTTATTGAGGATGACATATCGATTTAAGAATTATTTAATTGTAATATTCGAACAATTGGAGTCATCACGCTGGAGACGGGTTTATTGAGGATGACATATCGATTTAAGTATTATTTAATTGTAATATTCGAACAATTGGAGTCATCACGCTGGAGACGGGTTTATTGCGGATGACATATCGATTTAAGTATTATTTAATTGTAATATTCGAACAATCGGAGTCATCACGCTGGAGACGGATTTATTGCGGATGACATATCGATTTAAGTATTATTAAATTGTAATATTCGAACAATCGGAGTCATCACACTGGAGACGGGTTTATTGAGGATGACATATCGATTTAAGTATTATTTAATTGTAATATTCGAACAATCGGAGTCATCACGCTGGAGACGGATTTATTGCGGATGACATATCGATTTAAGTATTATTTAATTGTAATATTCGAACAATCGGAGTCATCACGCTGGAGACGGATTTATTGCGGATGACATATCGATTTAAGTATTATTAAATTGTAATATTCGAACAATTGGAGTCATCACGCTGAAGACGGGTTTATTGCGGATGACATATCGATTTAAGTATTATTTAATTGTAATATTCGAACAATCGGAGTCATCACGCTGGAGACGGGTTTATTGAGGATGACATATCGATTTAAGAATTATTTAATTGTAATATTCGAACAATTGGAGTCATCACGCTGGAGACGGGTTTATTGAGGATGACATATCGATTTAAGTATTATTTAATTGTAATATTCGAACAATCGGAGTCATCACACTGGAGACGGGTTTATTGAGGATGACATATCGATTTAAGTATTATTTAATTGTAATATTCGAACAATCGGAGTCATCACGCTGGAGACGGGTTTATTGCGGATGACATATCGATTTAAGAATTATTTAATTGTAATATTCGAACAATTGGAGTCATCACGCTGGAGACGGGTTTATTGCGGATGACATATCGATTTAAGTATTATTTAATTGTAATATTCGAACAATCGGAGTCATCACGCTGGAGACGGGTTTATTGCGGATGACATATCGATTTAAGTATTATTTAATTGTAGTATTCGAACAATCGGAGTCATCACGCTGGAGACGGATTTATTGCGGATGACATATCGATTTAAGTATTATTAAATTGTAATATTCGAACAATCGGAGTCATCACACTGGAGACGGGTTTATTGAGGATGACATATCGATTTAAGAATTATTTAATTGTAATATTCGAACAATTGGAGTCATCACGCTGGAGACGGGTTTATTGAGGATGACATATCGATTTAAGTATTATTTAATTGTAATATTCGAACAATCGGAGTCATCACGCTGGAGACGGGTTTATTGAGGATGACATATCGATTTAAGAATTATTTAATTGTAATATTCGAACAATTGGAGTCATCACGCTGGAGACGGGTTTATTGAGGATGACATATCGATTTAAGTATTATTTAATTGTAATATTCGAACAATCGGAGTCATCACACTGGAGACGGGTTTATTGAGGATGACATATCGATTTAAGTATTATTTAATTGTAATATTCGAACAATCGGAGTCATCACACTGGAGACGGGTTTATTGAGGATGACATATCGATTTAAGTATTATTAAATTGTAATATTCGAACAATTGGAGTCATCACGCTGAAGACGGGTTTATTGCGGATGACATATCGATTTAAGTATTATTTAATTGTAATATTCGAACAATCGGAGTCATCACGCTGGAGACGGGTTTATTGCGGATGACATATCGATTTAAGTATTATTTAATTGTAATATTCGAACAATCGGAGTCATCACGCTGGAGACGGGTTTATTGAGGATGACATATCGATTTAAGTATTATTTAATTGTAATATTCGAACAATCGGAGTCATCACGCTGGAGACGGGTTTATTGCGGATGACATATCGATTTAAGTATTATTTAATTGTAATATTCGAACAATCGGAGTCATCATGCTGGAGACGGGTTTATTGAGGATGACATATCGATTTAAGTATTATTTAATTGTAATATTCGAACAATCGGAGTCATCACGCTGGAGACGGGTTTATTGCGGATGACATATCGATTTAAGTATTATTTAATTGTAATATTCGAACAATCGGAGTCATCACGCTGGAGACGGGTTTATTGAGGATGACATATTGATTTAAGTATTATTTAATTGTAATATTCGAACAATCGGAGTCATCACGCTGAAGACGGGTTTATTGAGCATGACATATCGATTTAAGTATTATTTAATTGTAATATTCGAACAATCGGAGTCATCACGCTGGAGACGGGTTTATTGAGGATGACATATCGATTTAAGTATTATTTAATTGTAATATTCGAACAATTGGAGTCATCACGCTGGAGACGGATTTATTGCGGATGACATATCGATTTAAGTATTATTTAATAGTAATATTCGAACAATCGGAGTCATCACGCTGGAGACGGGTTTATTGAGGATGACATATAGATTTAAGTATTATTTAATTGTAATATTCGAACAATCGGAGTCATCACGCTGGAGACGGGTTTATTGAGGATGACATATCGATTTAAGTATTATTTAATAGTAATATTCGAACAATCGGAGTCATCACGCTGGAGACGGGTTTATTGAGGATGACATATCGATTTAAGTATTATTTAATTGTAATATTCGAACAATTGGAGTCATCACGCTGGAGACGGATTTATTGCGGATGACATATCGATTTAAGTATTATTTAATAGTAATATTCGAACAATTGGAGTCATCACGCTGAAGACGGGTTTATTGAGGATGACATATCGATTTAAGTATTATTTAATTGTAATATTCGAACAATCGGAGTCATCACGCTGGAGACGGGTTTATTGAGGATGACATATCGATTTAAGTATTATTTAATTGTAATATTCGAACAATCGGAGTCATCACGCTGGAGACGGGTTTATTGAGGATGACATATCGATTTAAGTATTATTTAATTGTAATATTCGAACAATTGGAGTCATCACGCTGGAGACGGATTTATTGCGGATGACATATCGATTTAAGTATTATTTAATAGTAATATTCGAACAATCGGAGTCATCACGCTGGAGACGGGTTTATTGATGATGACATATCGATTTAAGTATTATTTAATAGTAATATTCGAACAATCGGAGTCATCACGCTGGAGACGGGTTTATTGAGAATGACATATCGATTTAAGAATTATTTAATTGTAATATTCGAACAATTGGAGTCATCACGCTGGAGACGGGTTTATTGAGGATGACATATAGATTTAAGTATTATTTAATAGTAATATTCGAACAATCGGAGTCATCACGCTGGAGACGGGTTTATTGAGGATGACATATCGATTTAAGTATTATTTAATTGTAATATTCGAACAATTGGAGTCATCACGCTGGAGACGGGTTTATTGAGGATGACATATAGATTTAAGTATTATTTAATTGTAATATTCGAACAATCGGAGTCATCACGCTGAAGACGGGTTTATTGAGGATGACATATCGATTTAAGTATTATTTAATTGTAATATTCGAACAATCGGAGTCATCACGCTGAAGACGGGTTTATTGAGGATGACATATCGATTTAAGTATTATTTAATTGTAATATTCGAACAATCGGAGTCATCACGCTGAAGACGGGTTTTTTGCGGATGACATATTGATTTAAGTATTATTTAATTGTAATATTCGAACAATCGGAGTCATCACGCTGAAGACGGGTTTTTTGCGGATGACATATCGATTTAAGTATTATTAAATTGTAATATTCAAACAATCGGAGTCATCACGCTGAAGACGGGTTTTTTGCGGATGACATATCGATTTAAGTATTATTAAATTGTAATATTCGAACAATCGGAGTCATCACGCTGAAGACGGGTTTTTTGCGGATGACATATTGATTTAAGTATTATTAAATTGTAATATTCGAACAATCGGAGTCATCACGCTGAAGACGGGTTTATTGAGGATGACATATAGATTTAAGTATTATTTAATTGTAATATTCGAACAATCGGAGTCATCACGCTGAAGACGGGTTTATTGAGGATGACATATCGATTTAAGTATTATTTAATTGTAATATTCGAACAATCGGAGTCATCACGCTGAAGACGGGTTTTTTGCGGATGACATATCGATTTAAGTATTATTAAATTGTAATATTCGAACAATCGGAGTCATCACGCTGAAGACGGGTTTTTTGCGGATGACATATTGATTTAAGTATTATTAAATTGTAATATTCAAACAATCGGAGTCATCACGCTGAAGACGGGTTTTTTGCGGATGACATATCGATTTAAGTATTATTAAATTGTAATATTCAAACAATCGGAGTCATCACGCTGAAGACGGGTTTTTTGCGGATGACATATCGATTTAAGTATTATTAAATTGTAATATTCAAACAATCGGAGTCATCACGCCGGAGACGGATTTATTGCGGATGACATATCGATTTAAGTATTATTAAATTGTAATATTCGAACAATCGGAGTCATCACGCTGGAGACGGGTTTATTGAGGATGACATATTGATTTAAGTATTATTTAATTGTAATATTCGAACAATCGGAGTCATTACTCTGGAGACGGGTTTATTGCGGATGACATATCGATTTAAGTATTATTAAATTGTAATATTCAAACAATCGGAGTCATCACGCCGGAGACGGATTTATTGCGGATGACATATCGATTTAAGTATTATTAAATTGTAATATTCAAACAATCGGAGTCATCACGCTGGAGACGGGTTTTTTGCGGATGACATATCGATTTAAGTATTATTAAATTGTAATATTCAAACAATCGGAGTCATCACGCTGAAGACGGGTTTTTTGCGGATGACATATCGATTTAAGTATTATTAAATTGTAATATTCGAACAATCGGAGTCATCACGCTGAAGACGGGTTTTTTGCGGATGACATATTGATTTAAGTATTATTTAATAGTAATATTCGAACAATCGGAGTCATCACGCTGGAGACGGGTTTATTGAGGATGACATATCGATTTAAGTATTATTTAATTGTAATATTCGAACAATCGGAGTCATCACACTGGAGACGGGTTTATTGCGGATGACATATCGATTTAAGTATTATTAAATTGTAATATTCAAACAATCGGAGTCATCACGCTGGAGACGGGTTTATTGAGGATGACATATCGATTTAAGTATTATTTAATTGTAATATTCGAACAATCGGAGTCATCACGCTGGAGACGGGTTTATTGAGGATGACATATCGATTTAAGTATTATTTAATTGTAATATTCGAACAATCGGAGTCATCACGCTGGAGACGGGTTTTTTGCGGATGACATATCGATTTAAGTATTATTAAATTGTAATATTCAAACAATCGGAGTCATCACGCTGAAGACGGGTTTTTTGCGGATGACATATCGATTTAAGTATTATTAAATTGTAATATTCGAACAATCGGAGTCATCACGCTGAAGACGGGTTTTTTGCGGATGACATATTGATTTAAGTATTATTTAATAGTAATATTCGAACAATCGGAGTCATCACGCTGGAGACGGGTTTATTGAGGATGACATATCGATTTAAGTATTATTTAATTGTAATATTCGAACAATCGGAGTCATCACACTGGAGACGGGTTTATTGCGGATGACATATCGATTTAAGTATTATTAAATTGTAATATTCAAACAATCGGAGTCATCACGCTGGAGACGGGTTTATTGAGGATGACATATCGATTTAAGTATTATTTAATTGTAATATTCGAACAATCGGAGTCATTACTCTGGAGACGGGTTTATTGCGGATGACATATCGATTTAAGTATTATTAAATTGTAATATTCAAACAATCGGAGTCATCACGCTGGAGACGGGTTTTTTGCGGATGACATATCGATTTAAGTATTATTAAATTGTAATATTCAAACAATCGGAGTCATCACGCTGAAGACGGGTTTTTTGCGGATGACATATCGATTTAAGTATTATTAAATTGTAATATTCGAACAATCGGAGTCATCACGCTGAAGACGGGTTTTTTGCGGATGACATATTGATTTAAGTATTATTTAATAGTAATATTCGAACAATCGGAGTCATCACGCTGGAGACGGGTTTATTGAGGATGACATATCGATTTAAGTATTATTAAATTGTAATATTCGAACAATCGGAGTCATCACGCTGAAGACGGGTTTATTGAGGATGACATATCGATTTAAGTATTATTTAATTGTAATATTCAAACAATCGGAGTCATCACGCTGAAGACGGGTTTTTTGCGGATGACATATTGATTTAAGTATTATTTAATTGTAATATTCAAACAATCGGAGTCATCACGCTGGAGACGGGTTTATTGAGGATGACATATCGATTTAAGTATTATTTAATTGTAATATTCAAACAATCGGAGTCATCACGCTGAAGACGGGTTTTTTGCGGATGACATATTGATTTAAGTATTATTTAATTGTAATATTCGATCAATCGGAGTCATCACGCTGGAGACGGGTTTTTGAGGATGACATATCGATTTAAGTATTATTTAATTGTAATTGTGATACACACAAAGTATGTATACAATTGTGTATTTTTTATTTTTCCTCAACTCTGTATATTGCTATAAGTTTAATAATTACATTATTTTCCTATGCAGTGTGCAAATGAACCAGATGTATATTGAATTATATGCACAAAAAAGAGCGGGGGACTCTTATTTTGACATTCTGACCCGGGACTCGCGTACGGACTGGTGAACTGCGCATGCTCCCTCACATTAACAGAGGAGCTGTGAAAAGAGCAGACGCGACTCTCCCGTCCTTTTCATTTCATCCTGTTCGTTACAGGTTAAAAACACGGACATTATAGGAGAAAGCGTTAAATAACAGTGATTGCACTGTTTTGATGTTTGAGGAAGGTACAGTGTTGAATGTGATTTAGCTGATGACGTTTTGTAATGTATGTTCTCTCTCTAACCTGAGGGAAATTATCTAAATATGCTCCAGTGATCATTATATCGAACTGTAGAGTTTTATGAATCGGGTTTGGGTTTTAAAATGGTAAATTGTTCGAGTTAATGTGTAAAATAGAGCGTTAAATGTCTCTGAGAAGCTCATTCTGTGATCGCGTTTGGCGCGCTTGGTGGTCACGTGACCAGTCGCTGAGAGAAGAGTGAAGAGCCGCTCAATCTGGTCTTCCATTGCTAATGCTCTCCTGTGTGAGGGGGGAAATAGTAACTTGTGTTATACAGTGTTTTTGAGAAGGAAGTGGTTTAAAATATACACTTTTATAATATATATATATATATAGATATGCGGGTCAAAGACGAAACAGGGGTTTTCAAGCATCAAAAAAATAAATGTGTAATTCAGCTTTAAATTTAGTTTTTCCCTGTACATTAGAATGTGTCCTATATAATTTAAAATTTTCTGAGCAAAAAATAATGACTATCACACATTTTTTACCATGATTTACAGAAGACACCCACTAAAATGTCATTCAGTGTAACAATATTTATGTAACAACAATATTAAAACAGGAATCATTTGATGACATATTAAAATACTCTATTTAAGTATCACAAATACTAATTCATTGTAATTTTTAAATCTTTATACTTTGCCACTATCCTTCAAACCATTAGGTTTACCCATTTGCCAGCGAGAAGTTTTTGTAAGGAAGTGAAAATCATTTAAAATAAAATAAAAATTAGTATAATCACATATTATTTTATATATTTTAATGATAACATGTTAGTATAAGTATATTGTTTAATTTTTACATAAATATATCTGTTACTCTGAATGACATTTTGCCAAAAAGGGAGATAATATCTCCATTGTTCCCATAATTGCAATGTATTTAGTATTAGTCTGTATTATTAAATTAGTTTTAATAATATTCCTGAGTAAATGATGGCAGATGTTGAATAATAATAAGCATGTTATTCTGCTGTTCTGATGCTCATGCTTGCTTAGCTCATCACTTTGTTTCTGACTTGCTTGGCTCCTAAAGTGACTCTTTGCAGCTATATTTATGAATACTTTTTATTTTCCAACATAAATGATGTAATCAGGATAGGTATTTGGGTGGAGAATTTAAAGCAGCAGACGACAACTGCAGAACATGCTTAGAATGAACAGTGTTATTGTTTAGATGCTGATATGGGCACATTATAATGATCATAATAGTTATTGTTCTTGGTGTGAATGAGCTTTAAGAGTGTGATAATAGCTACTGGGCCTGCATTTACTTTTGGGTTTTTGGCATTTTACAGTGCCTTTCAACTCTCTCTGGTCATGGGCATCTAAAATCAATCAATTATTGATTAAACTACTGATTAACAATACAAAAATGCATTAAAATATTCATATTTATTAAGTTTAACACATATTTGTCCATGCTAAACATTCCTCATTTATCTGTAATATAAATAAGATGCTAAAATTTGTATTTATACAGTGATGCTGTCACTCAGTGTAATGGATGACACTGTGGTGTAACAGAGACTTTGCATTACCCTGAATGACGAAACAGTTATTTTATACATTTATTTAAAGATGCAATGGCAAAATCAAAGTCCGGACCATTACGCTGAATGACAATTTTACACTTTGGAACATTATTTCCCCTAAATGTTGACATTTTATTTTGACAAAAGTTATTTGAAATAGTAAAGTAGACACTTTACTTGCTTTTAACATGTTTTTTATGTATATAAAATGACTTTGTAAACATAATTTGATGCGGACACCAAAATTGTGACGTCTCGTCTTTGACCCTTATATTGAGTAAGACCAATTCTAGTCAAGTCAAGTCAAGTCAGCTTTATTTATATAGCGCTTTTAACAATGTAGATTGTTTCAAAGCAGCTTTACAGTGTTAAACAGGAAAATAATGCAGCCTAATTGTATTCAGCTATATAGCCATTTGATGTCATCAGTTCATTTCAATTTCCATACGGTGACAGTGTGGGCTTTAGATCAATAATTAGATCAGTAATTTAGTTTACATGGTTAAATTAGTTTATTAATTAGATTTATTTCGATGTTTAGTTGAAAAATATAGTGTCAATTCTAATTCAGGTTGTCTCTATAAGAATTAATATTGATGTGTAATAAATGTCTATGGAGTGTTCAGGTGTCATTGATAGATGCCATTCTTCTGATGATGTCACGAGTACATCAGGTGTTATGGGAAGTGTCCCCGGTTCCGGCTGACCAACAATCATTTCATTGAGGAAGTGTTTTATGTGTATGCCACAGTAAAGAGATGTGTGTTTAGTCTAGATTTTTATTCACAATGTCTTCTCTTTCAGGGTTAGGGTTAGACCCCCTCAAACCAGGGGTCTTTAAAAATGTTCTGCAGGACTCCAAGCATCCGTAGGCCTCGATAGGTTTCCAGTCGCCGGAGAAGATCGGAGCATTCTGTGAAAGTGATCAGAGGACAGCGGATTAGTCATGAGATCTGTTGGTTTCTGTTACCATGGCATGAACATTTAATCACTGCTAACATTCATTATCATTATTGATCTCACCTTTGGACAGGCGCCTTTTCCAAAATGGAGTGCTGATGTTTTTTACCAGCGCCTCCATCACTGAGAAATACGTTTCTGAGTGTATCAGTTTTGCCTGATGTTTCTCCCAGGCCTCGGCTGCAGCTTGGCCACACCCTGTCATTCTCTTGTACGTCTTTAATAGTACTGAACTAAAGTCAGTACATATTATCTGGAGTGTGTTGGGGTGTATGGCAATGCCCTCCAGGTCTAGCGGCAGGTAAACGCCACACCCCCAGCAGTGATGGAGAGCCTCAAATATCTGCCTCATGATGAATTTTGCATCATTTTCCTTCATGCCAGTGCCTTTCCTTCTAATAAAGAGTCCCAAGCTTATAAAGGGCGCAGGTATGTGCTCCATGACTAGCACTTCCTCAAACGGTGTGATGCAGCACTCGTGTATTTGAGGGATATATCCAGAAGGGGGCGACGCTTGAAGCATCACCACTGCAGCCGCTTCCTCACACAAGGGAGCAGGAAACCCAGGCAGCTAAAGAAGAGACAGAAGGTTAGCTCAAATCTCCTAACTAAAGAGTGAGAGCAATGACCTTCACAACTGATGCTTCTAGGCTTTGGCTGTCTAATCCAGGTACAGAATTTAACAAAACAATTCTTAATAGAGAATTTCCTGAAGAATAAAGTCGACTTACCGATATGGCTTTTTCCCCGGGCTGGAGCCTCTCAGTAAATCTGAACACCACCTAAAAAATAAAGAAAATGTTTGCAAACGTGAGTAAACTGATCCCTGATGTCCGTGACCATCTACAGGCTTTACGTGTGAACACTGATGTTTATGGCAGGACTCAAAGGTCACAGAGGAAACGTTTGGTTATGGAGAAAGAGACACATACTCTTTGGCCGTCCGATCTCCTGACTGCTTCATAAGAATCGGAGGGATATGTCCAATCTTCCCGTTCATCAGTCGGCATTGTATAACGAGAGTAAAATTCTTGATGTAATGCGTTCTGATGAATGGTGTCGCTCTCTGAAAAACACACAGGAAACACATGTTAGCATCCAGCATGAGCCTGAACTGGAGATCAGGTGAGGAGCTTCACATCAAACCACAAACCACAGACTGAAATGGCCATGAATCAGTGGTGTAGTCTATGTGAGGTTTGAAATGAACTAATGTGACGTATGAAACTCAAACCACACTCGTAGTGTGTTCGTTAGCGTTCCCCTGAAGCTCCTGCCGCCTCAGGGACACCAACGCTAACATTACAGAAACCACATGAGCCGATGCTATAGTGACCTTACCTATGAAGTGAAAGCAGCACATACAGGTGCTGGTCATATAATTAGAATATCATCATAAAGTTTATTTATTTCACTAACTCCATTAAAAAAGTGAAACTTGTATATTATATTCATTCATTACACACAGACTGATATATTTCAAATGTTTCTTTTAATTTTGATGATTATAACTGACAACTACGGAATATTTCAAATTCAGTATCTCAGAAAATTAGAATATTGTGAAAAGGTTGAATATTGAAGACACCTGGTGCCACACTCTCATCAGCTGATGAACTCAAAACACCTGCAAAGGCCTTTAATGGTCTCTCAGTCGAGTTCTGTAGGCCACACAATCATGGGGAAGACTGCTGACCTGACAGCTGTCCAAAAGATGACCATTGACCCCTTGCACAAGGAGGGCAAGACACAAAAGGTCATTGCAAAAGAGGCTGGCTGTTCCCAGAGCTCTGTGTCCAAGCACATTAATAGAGAGGCGAAGGGAAGGAAAAGATGTGCTAGAAAAAAGTGTACAAGCAATAGGGATAACCGCACCCTGGAGAGGATTGTGAAACAAAACCCATTCAAAAATGTGGGGGAGATTCACAAAGAGTGGACTGGAGCTGGAGTCAGTGCTTCAAGAACCACTACACACAGACGTATGCGAGACATGGGTTTCAGCTGTCACACTCTTGAACAACAGAAGCGTCAGAAGCGTCTCGCCTCGGCTAAAGACAAAAAGACTGATGCTGAGTGTCCAAAGTTATGTTCTCTGATGAAATCAGGGTCTCAGAGTCTGGAGGAAGAGAGGAGAGGCACACAATCCATGTTGCTTGAGGTCCAGTGTAAAGTTTCCACAGTCAGTGATGGTTTGGGGTGCCATGTCATCTGCTGGTGTTGGTCAGCTGTGTTTTCTGAGGTCCAAGGTCAACGCAGCCGTATACCAGGAAGTTTTAGAGCACTTCATGCTTCCTGCTGCTGACCAACATTTCATTTTCCAACAGGACTGGGCACCTGCACACAGAGCCAAAGCAACCAGTGCCATTTTTGGATGAACTATCCTTTTCAGCATTGATTTGATCATGTATGGTAAAAACACATGTTTTCAGCAATAGATAAAGGCTTAAAGCAGTTTGGAACTGTTTTTCTTCGTGCAAGCTTTGAGTAAGAGCTAATAAAATATTTAAACTCAAGACAATATTTCATGTCTAATTTACTTGAGACAAGTAGCCGTGTAATAAGCGGGATAAGGTACATCCAGCCGGTTGTTATCGCAGAATAAACCCCTTCAGAGTGACACAAGACTGATCCTGATCACTCTGTCGGGGTTTATTCTGCGATAACAACCGGCTAGATGTACATTATCCCTTACTTCACTAATGAAACCTTATTGTAAAGTGTTTCCAAAATATCCATAGATAGGGGCACTTTGCTAAATAAATGCTCACATAATCATTTTTACTTGTTGTCTACGTGAGGAAGAATGGAAGAGCTAAAATGAAATGCAAATGAAACCTGATGCAGTGCAGATTGTCTCAGAGCAGCTTCACAGTGTTAAACAGGAAAATAATGCAACAGAATTTTATTCAGCCGTACAGCCGCTCCGGAGAAAATGGTGATGTCATCAGCTCATTTCAGTTATCATACAGTGACAATGTGGGCAGATCAGTAATTAGATCAGTCATTTAGTTGATATGGTTCATTTAGTTTACTAATTAGTTTTATTTGGATATTTAGTTGAAAAATGTAGTGTCCCCAACTGAGCACGCCAAGCCAAAGGCGACTACTAGAACTAAAATTAAAATTAAATAAAAAATTACAAAACTAAAATAATGTATACAAACTATTCATTTTTTAAAAATAACAAAAAAAGACAACTTTTAACTAATAATAAAATGAAAGCAGAATTAAATTGAATTCTCTGTCAATTTAAAAAAAAAAAATGCTAGTCTCTCTGTTTATCCCGAGGTTTACTGCAGTCAGCCGGATCCGGCCGGATCCAGATCAGATGCTGGACCTGCGCCCAGAGAAGACCAATGTAACACAGGTTAGATCCTGCTCTATGAGGAGCAGAAAGAAAATAATATAATTTCCAAATAATTATAACTCTAACAAAATGCACAAAGATTCAAAAGAATGTTGCTTAAAGTCATTGCAGTTTAATATAATAACATAATAAATAATAAAATGATGAAATGCTGAAATTATATTCAGTTTAAACTGCGACTGCGCGTGACGTCATAGAGACGAGACGCAGCAGCAGTGAGAGGCGAACGCTTTTGCTGATCGCGAGAGAGAGAGAATCTAAATAATCCTTTCTAATATCTGTATAATATGATATATATGATGTCGTAGACCTATTATTTGATTATATTGGGTTGTTTTTAGAACAAGATTGTTGATATTACAGCTGACGATTTCTGATGAGAATCCATGCGGGTGTCAGACATATAATACCCTTCTTTAGTAATATTGTTAAAGTTACTGAAAACTGAATGTTATATTTGTTTATTGATGGTTTTGAAATGGTTTAGGAAATGTTCTGAAGTGTTTAAAGTGTGAAATGGTGATCAAATATTCCATTTAAGCACTAAAATGTTATATTGTACAAATTAACATATTCTGGTATGTTATATATGTGATGACTAGAGGAAAAAGAGTATTTGAATACCATTTTCATATATATATATATATATATATATATATATATATATATCTTTTATATGGTTGATTGATGAATGTAAAGAGTATATATTGCGTTGTTCTAAAAGAAATAGTGTGTAAATGTGTATGATGCTTCAGACGCTGTTTGTGTGAACAGGTCAGGTTTTTTTAGTGCGATTGGATGAACCCAATTTTTACGCTCACGTGAGGAGGTTATTCAGGCAATTCGGAAAAAAGGAAATTTTCGCAAAACTGCAATGGAAACAGTTTTTTCGCATCTACAGGTCAGCTGGTACGGTCACGCATTGCTCTCACACAGGGCCTACATATTATTATTTCCACTCAAGTATGTCTAATAACGAGATCTTATGTCGTTAAAACGACATATATTTTCTCCGAATAAGGAAAGCGGCGTAACTTTATAATGACGGACCCGGTGCAGCCACACATATCATAACTATCTACAGGCCGACTGTAATTAAGACATATATTCAAGACATGTATTAAAACAGAAAGACGCTGTAGTTTCAGCCTCGCTCAGAGACTGAGGAAACAGGCCAGCACGTCAATCCATTCCACACAATCTTTTGCTTCTTATTTATTAAATATACAGCCAAATAGTTGATTAAACATTGATCAAAATTAAAATACAATTTATACAAAACAAAATAAATTTTAAAGAAAGACTTTCTAGAAAACACAATTCAATGAAGTGCTCAATCCATGTCCCCGGACATATGCGCATCTGATTATGTGCCTTACTCATGCTGCTCACTTTTCATAATCAACATATGAAATTAAAAGATTATAATATTTAGACATAGCCTAACCACACAGATAGGCTAAGAGCAAGACGTGATTATAAACAGTAAACTGTCGACTTTTATTCGTGTGCACTCAATAACAGCAAAGGCCGTGACTCAGGGAACGGATTATTCTGCACTCCCCTCCAAACGCTGTCTTCATTTCAAAAATATATTTTGTTTATTAAACGCAAAGTTTTTCATTTCAAAAGCATTTCTAAATTCAGTTTATATTTACAATAAACTAAATTCCAAGCCAAAATAACGAAGTGGTAAAAAAAAAAAACCTTTGAGTTACACCATCAAATTCAAACGTTTCGCTCGTCTCTGTGTTTGTGTGGCAATGCGTCACAATAACCTGCGGATATAAAAGTCTCATTCTTTACAGATGATGGTGTGTTTGGACAGAAGATGAGTTCTTTACTAAACTTATAAAAAACGATAGAATAAAAAATGCCACAATTTATCATAACACCTCATGTGTGCCGCTCAAGTATAAGGAGCTTGGATAACACACACACACACACACACACACGTCTCAATAATAATAATGGCGTGCGGTGGCTGGGATACACATAAACATAACAACATGCTTAGCATGATTTTTGGAATGATTTATCACGAGAGGAAAAAAATGGTTTTAGTCGCATAACATCAGTTAATGGAAAAGCCGTCATTTCGCAATTTTTTTTATTGACTTTTAGAAAATATCGCAAAAGTTTTGCTCAAATCTGTAATGGAAACGCGGCTAGTGATTTGAGAGAAACGCAAACGGAAGATTCCGGTAGTGATTTCAACTAAACCGGTGGAATCCATTTCTCATTGCGTGCATATTCTGATCGGAAGGATCAGATTCTTTTCCCGACGTTGATCATTTTGCACTATTGACTTTCGCAATACAACCTTTATCAAAGACACTTTGCACACACTAACATATTTTTGCACTTTGATTGACAAAAGAACATTTCTATTGAGGAGTAATTGACTGTTATATTGTTGAAGAATTTAATTGTTTTGATTTGCCTATTGTGATTTAATGTAATTTATTTTCTCATATTTTGTTTTAATTTGGGTTAATCATTTTATGAGTGGGAACTAAAAGAGTGAGAAGGAACTAAAACCCCAAAATAACAAAGCTCTTATTAAACTAAAAGTTAGTAAACCTAAATATAACTAAAATTAGAAACTAAACGACTAAAATATAACTCAAATAACTAGAAGTAAATAGTGAACAGAGCTCAAAAGATATCTAAAAGAACAATAAGGGATTGAAAAGGACAATTGTTTAATTTGATTTGATTTATTTTTATTTCATTGTTGTTGTGATTGTTACATTTGCTTTTATTATCATTTATTTTGCACCAATCAAAATACACACATATAATTCCAGTCATTGCCTGTGTCTTGAGTGCCTTGATTCCTGCCCTCCTGTAACCGAACCTAGACACTGGTCCAATATTGACTTATGATGACTCCGGTCCTTCGAATATTCCGATCTATTATGACCTCTGACCTGTAAAGCTGCCAGAATAATAATAATAATAATAATCATACGCTGTTTGTTAATTGGCCAGAGGTGAACTGCCCCCCCGACTGAGCCTGAGGTTTATTTTCCTCCATTCTGCTCCTGATGGGGTTTTGGTTTCCTTGCCACTGTTGCCTCTGGCTTGGCGTGCTCAGTTGGGGACACTACATGTTCAACTAAACATCCAAATAAATCTAATTATTAAACTAAATTAACCATATAAACTAAATGACTGATCTAATTATTGATCTAAAGCCCACACTGCCACCGTATGGAAATTGAAATGAACTGATGAACTCAAATGGCTATACAGCTGAATAAAATTATGCTGCATTATTTTCCTGTTTAACACTGTAAAGCTGCTTTGAAACAATCTACATTGTTAAAAGCGCTATATAAATAAAGCTGACTTGACTTAAATATATGCACTATATTATCTTACGTATTCATTATATTTACTTTACATGTTAGTAGTGTCTTAATTATGTTTAAATAAATTGGTCATGAGAACAAGTTATGTCTGTAACTGTAAATAATTGCATTAATTTTGGTGAAAAATAATTTTATAATTAGATTCAGAAGTGCAAATGCAAAAGCTAAAGAAACAGAGCGACACGCGTCATAATCTGAATCTCAATCCAACCCTCTCCATTGGCTTTGTGTTGTGTGAAGCTGACATCTGACATTTCTAATAAAAACAGAACAATGTCTAAAAGCTGCTGTGACAGGAGGTTCAGCAAACAACACACAACTAGGTTTTTATAAGCTGTCAACCTAAAAAACACAAAAGTGGTTTCAAAAGGAGGATAAGAGTTTTGATCGTTCCCGTAGACGTCAGTGTTTATATCTGAACTATAAACTTCTATCCCAGTGCTTCTGATCATCTGAACTATTGTGTGGCAGAAATAATGAAGACTATTACATCAACCATATTTACAGGATTGTTTTATTATAGAGAGTGATGAGAGATGCAACATTGTGAACATTAATGTTAATGTTTCTCTTGTGTTTAGCCCTCAGGTATTCTTCACTAATTGGCAGAGATGAGACCGTCACACATGTGCAAGTCTCAAGTAAGTCCCAAGTAGTTTTTTCTTGGGCAAGTCAAGTCGCCTTATTATTGTCATTTCACCTGCAGAATCTGATCTTAATAAAGTGAAAAGACAAGATATAAGTAACTGTCAGTAAATTACAATCATTTGGATTTGCATTGTAAATACTCATGATCAGTAAAATACATCATGGAATCAAACAAAATTGTAACTTTATAAAATTATTTATTTTTCACTTCTGAGAACAGTGTTTGAAATATTTTACATTTTCAACATTGAGTCCATAAAACAAATACTAGCTTAACACACACACACACTCTCTCTCTCTCTCTCTCACACACACACACACACACACACACACACACTCTCTCTCTCTCTCTCACACACACACACACACACACACTCTCTCTCTCTATCATCACATGGAGACGTCTCTCCACAGGTGATGGACGCTTCATAACATTAAGACTGAACCGCTGGAGTCGGTAGAAAACATACAGAAACAGGTGATGGTCATCTGCAGACGGCTCTTCAAGGGTTAGGGTTAGACCGTCTCAAACCAGGGGTCATTAAAAATGTTCTGCAGGACTCCAAGCATCCGTAGGCCTCGATAGGTTTCCAGTCGCCGGAGAAGATCGGAGCATTCTGTGAAAGTGATCAGAGGACAGCGGATTAGTCATGAGATCCATTGGTTTCTGTTACCATGACATGAACATTTAATCACTGCTAACATTCATTATCATTATTGATCTCACCTTTGGACAGGCGCCTTTTCCAAAATGGAGTGCTGATGTTTTTTACCAGCGCCTCCATCACTGAGAAATACGTTTCCGTGTGTATCAGTTTTGCCTGATGTTTCTCCCAGGCCTCGGCTGCAGCTTGGCCACACCCTGTCATGTTCTTGTACGTCTTTAATAGTACTGAACTAAAGTCAGTACATATTATCTGGAGTGTGTTGGGGTGTATGGCAATGCCCTCCAGGTCTAGCGGCAGGTAAACGCCACACCCCCAGCAGTGATGGAGAGCCTCAAATATCTGCCTCATGATGAATTTTGCATCATTTTCCTTCATGCCACTGCCTTTCCTTCTAATAAAGAGTCCCAAGCTTATAAAGGGCGCAGGTATGTGCTCCATGACTAGCACTTCCTCAAACGGTGTGATGCAGCACTCGTGTATTTGAGGGATATATCCAGAAGGGGGCGACGCTTGAAGCATCACCACTGCAGCCGCTTCCTCGCACAAGGGAGCAGGAAACCCAGGCAGCTAAAGAAGAGACAGAAGGTTAGCTCAAATCTCCTAACTAAAGAGTGAGAGCAATGACCTTCACAACTGATGCTTCTAGGCTTTGGCTGTCTAATCCAGGTACAGAATTTAACAAAACAATTCTTAATAGAGAATTTCCTGAAGAATAAAGTCAACTTACCGATATGGCTTTTTCCCCGGGCTGGAGCCTCTCATTAAATCTGAACACCACCTAAAAAATAAAGAAAATGTTTGCAAACGTGAGTAAACTGATCCCTGATGTCCGTGACCATCTACAGGCTTTACGTGTGAACACTGATGTTTATGGCAGGACTCAAAGGTCACAGAGGAAACGTTTGGTTATGGAGAAAGAGACACATACTCTTTGGCCGTCCGATCTCCTGACTGCTTCATAAGAATCGGAGGGATATGTCCAATCTTCCCGTTCATCAGTCGGCATTGCATAACGAGAGTAAAATTCTTGATGTAATGCGTTCTGATGAATGGTGTCGCTCTCTGAAAAACACACAGGAAACACATGTTAGCATCCAGCATGGGCCTGAACTGGAGATCAGGTGAGGAGCTTCACATCAAACCACAAACCACAGACTGAAATGGCCATGAATCAGTGGTGTAGTCTATGTGAGGTTTGAAATGAACTAATGTGACGTATGAAACTCAAACCACACTCGTAGTGTGTTCGTAAGCGTTCCCCTGAAGCTCCTGCCGCCTCAGGGACACCAACGCTAACATTACAGAAACCACATGAGCCGATGCTATAGTGACCTTACCTATGAAGTGAAAGCAGCACATACAGGTGCTGGTCATATAATTAGAATATCATCATAAAGTTTATTTATTTCACTAACTCCATTAAAAAAGTGAAACTTGTATATTATATTCATTCATTACACACAGACTGATATATTTCAAATGTTTTATTTCTTTTAATTTTGATGATTATAACTGACAACTACGGAATATTTCAAATTCAGTATCTCAGAAAATTAGAATATTGTGAAAAGGTTGAATATTGAAGACACCTGGTGCCACACTCTCATCAGCTGATGAACTCAAAACACCTACAAAGGCCTTTAATGGTCTCTCAGTCGAGTTCTGTAGGCCACACAATCATGAGGAAGACTGCTGACCTGACAGCTGTCCAAAAGATGACCATTGACCCCTTGCACAAGGAGGGCAAGACACAAAAGGTCATTGCAAAAGAGGCTGGCTGTTCCCAGAGCTCTGTGTCCAAGCACATTAATAGAGAGGCGAAGGGAAGGAAAAGATGTGCTAGAAAAAAGTGTACAAGCAATAGGGATAACCGCACCCTGGAGAGGATTGTGAAACAAAACCCATTCAAAAATGTGGGGGAGATTCACAAAGAGTGGACTGGAGCTGGAGTCAGTGCTTCAAGAACCACTACACACAGACGTATGCGAGACATGGGTTTCAGCTGTCACACTCTTGAACAACAGAAGCGTCAGAAGCGTCTCGCCTCGGCTAAAGACAAAAAGACTGATGCTGAGTGTCCAAAGTTATGTTCTCTGATGAAATCAGGGTCTCAGAGTCTGGAGGAAGAGAGGAGAGGCACACAATCCATGTTGCTTGAGGTCCAGTGTAAAGTTTCCACAGTCAGTGATGGTTTGGGGTGCCATGTCATCTGCTGGTGTTGGTCAGCTGTGTTTTCTGAGGTCCAAGGTCAACGCAGCCGTATACCAGGAAGTTTTAGAGCACTTCATGCTTCCTGCTGCTGACCAACATTTCATTTTCCAACAGGACTGGGCACCTGCACACAGAGCCAAAGCAACCAGTGCCATTTTTGGATGAACCATCCCTTTCAGCATTGATTTGATCATGTATGGTAAAAACACATGTTTTCAGCAATAGATAAAGGCTTAAAGCAGTTTGGAACTGTTTTTCTTCGTGCAAGCTTTGAGTAAGAGCTAATAAAATATTTAAACTCAAGACAATATTTCATGTCTAATTTACTTGAGACAAGTAGCCGTGTAATAAGCGGGATAAGGTACATCCAGCCGGTTGTTATCGCAGAATAAACCCCTTCAGAGTGACACAAGACTGATCCTGATCACTCTGTCGGGGTTTATTCTGCGATAACAACCGGCTAGATGTACATTATCCCTTACTTCACTAATGAAACCTTATTGTAAAGTGTTTCCAAAATATCCATAGATAGGGGCACTTTGCTAAATAAATGCTCACATAATCATTTTTACTTGTTGTCTACGTGAGGAAGAATGGAAGAGCTAAAATGAAATGCAAATGAAACCTGATGCAGTGCAGATTGTCTCAGAGCTGCTTCACAGTGTTAAACAGGAAAATAATGCAACAGAATTTTATTCAGCCGTACAGCCGCTCCGGAGAAAATGGTGATGTCATCAGCTCATTTCAGTTATCATACAGTGACAATGTGGGCAGATCAGTAATTAGATCAGTCATTTAGTTGATATGGTTCATTTAGTTTACTAATTAGTTTTATTTGGATATTTAGTTGAAAAATGTAGTGTCCCCAACTGAGCACGCCAAGCCAAAGGCGACTACTAGAACTAAAATTAAAATTAAATAAAAAATTACAAAACTAAAATAATGTATACAAACTATTCATTTTTTAAAAATAACAAAAAAAGACAACTTTTAACTAATAATAAAATGAAAGCAGAATTAAATTGAATTCTCTGTCAATTTAAAAAAAAAAAATGCTAGTCTCTCTGTTTATCCCGAGGTTTACTGCAGTCAGCCGGATCCGGCCGGATCCAGATCAGATGCTGGACCTGCGCCCAGAGAAGACCAATGTAACACAGGTTAGATCCTGCTCTATGAGGAGCAGAAAGAAAATAATATAATTTCCAAATAATTATAACTCTAACAAAATGCAAAAAGATTCAATAGAATGTTGCTTAAAGTCATTGCAGTTTAATATAATAACATAATAAATAATAAAATGATGAAATGCTGAAATTATATTCAGTTTAAACTGCGACTGCGCGTGACGTCATAGAGACGAGACGCAGCAGCAGTGAGAGGCGAACGCTTTTGCTGATCGCGAGAGAGAGAGAATCTAAATAATCCTTTCTAATATCTGTATAATATGATATATATGATGTCGTAGACCTATTATTTGATTATATTGGGTTGTTTTTAGAACAAGATTGTTGATATTACAGCTGACGATTTCTGATGAGAATCCATGCGGGTGTCAGACATATAATACCCTTCTTTAGTAATATTGTTAAAGTTACTGAAAACTGAATGTTATATTTGTTTATTGATGGTTTTGAAATGGTTTAGGAAATGTTCTGAAGTGTTTAAAGTGTGAAAGGTGATCAAATATTCCATTTAAGCACTAAAATGTTATATTGTACAAATTGCCATATTCTGGTATGTTATATATGTGATGACTAGAGGAAAAAGAGTATTTGAATACCATTTTCATATATATATTATATTATATATCCCAGCTAACAATTTTAGGTTATAAGAACGTTTCCGTAACGTTCCCATTAAGTTATAAAAACGTTATTTCTGAATGTTCTAGTTCAGTCCAGTTTTTTAAACGTTGTATTAACGTTCTTGTTAGGGTATAAGAACGTTATTGGAACATATAATTCTCTCCTTATATAAACATATTTTTGTATGTAATATATGACACTCATTTTATGAAAGCACCTTACTAAAACAAGAACCAATTAAGAACATTCACATTTTAAAATGAAGACATTAAGAGAATAAAAAAATCTAGAAATATATACAATTGAAAAAAGTCCCATAAATCCTGTCTATAATGTGTGTGTGATGTAGTCCACTGAAGGAGAGTTGAAGTGAATCCAAGAGAAGTTTATTACAAACATGAAGATAAAACCTGCACTCAACAGCGGTACAGCGAAGCTAGACAAGAGACAATGGGAACACAAGGGATATTTAACTATTTAAATGTAACTTAATAAACTTAAAAACAACATGAAACAACCAAAACAATAGATAATATGGAAATAATTGTAAACGATGACGTCCACGTGAGCTTCACACGCCGGCCCATCGGACTGGACTGAACCCTGAGAGGATCTCTGCAGAAACTGCAGGATATAAGAAGTGTTGTTTAAAGTGTGCTGAGATTCAGTATAGAAGCACTGGGATGCTGAACTCGCTCATGCTGAGGATCTCATTTGATTTTCTGACCATTTACAAACGGTTTTATTTGCTTTGGAATACTGGGAGAAATGGGACATGAAGATGAGACTAGAAATGGGTTCTGCCCTGCTCTTGTCCCAAAGACCTCTCAAAGCTTAGAGCGTAATATATGATTAAATAATTCACTTTGTGGGGAAATAGAACTTTCAGAGAACGTTAGCCAATGTTCTGAGAACGTTCCCTGTTAGCTGGGATGGTTGATTGATGAATGTAAAGAGTATATATTGCGTTGTTCTTAAAGAAATAGTGTGTAAATGTGTATGATGCTTCAGACGCTGTTTGTGTGAACGGTTCGGTTTTTTTTAGTGCGATTGGATGAACCCTTCGACATCGAGATGGCGAGCCTACCCCCCCGAACCACAGTAGCCGTGTTTCCATTATCCTTCAAATTGCGAATTGAAAATACGCCCAATGGAAACGCGTCAATTTCGCAAAAACTCCCATATATCGCAAAAAGGTTTTTACGCTCGCATGAGGTGGTTTTTCAGGCAATTCGAAAAAGGACATTTTCACAAAACTGCAATGGAAACAGTTTTTTCGCATCTACAGGTCAGCTGGTACGGTCATGCATTGCTCATTCACAGGGCCTACATATTATTATTTTCCACTCAAGTATGTCTAATAATGAGATCTTATGTCGTTAAAACAACATATATTTTAGGAAAGTGGCGTAACTTTATAATGACGGACCCGGTGCAGCCACACATATCATAACTATCTACAGGCCGACTGTAATTAAGACTTATATTCAAGACATGTATTAAAACAGAAAGACGCTGTAGTTTCAGCCTCGCTCAAAGACTGAGGAAACAGGCCAGCACGTCAATCCATTCCACACAATCTTTTGCTTCTTATTTATTAAATATACAGCCAAATAGTTGATTAAACATGGATCAAAATTAAAATACAATTTATACAAAACAAAATTAATTTTAAAGAAAGACTTTCTAGAAAACACAATTCAATGAAATGCTCAATCCATGTCCCCGGACATATGCGCATCTGATTATGTGCCTTACTCATCTGCTCACTTTTCATAATCAACATATGAGATTAAAAGATTATAATATTTAGATATAGCCTAACCACACAGATAGACTAAGAGCAAGACGTGATTATAAACAGTAAACTGTCGACTTTTATTTGTGTACACTCAATAACAGCAAAGGCCGTGGACTCAGGGAACGGATTATTTTGCACTCCAAACGCTGTCTTCATTTCAAAAATATATTTTGTTTATTAAACGAAAAATGTTTTTCATTTCAAAAGCATTTCTAAATTCAGTTTATATTTACAACAAACGAAATTCCAAGCCAAAATAACGAAGTGGTAAAAAAAACCCTTTGAGTTACACCATCAAATTCAAACGTTCCTCTCGTCTCAGTGTGTGGCAGCAATGCGTCACAATAACCTGCGGATATAAAAGTCTCATTCTTTATAGATGATGGTGTGTTTGGACAGAAGATGAGTTCTTTATTAAACTTATAAAAAACAATAGAATAAAAAATGCCACAATTGATCATAACGCCTCATGTGTGCCGCTCAAGTATAAGGAGCTTTCCTTGCCATCAGTGATTGGATAACACACACACACACACACACACACACACGTCTCATTAATAATAATGGAGCGCGGTGGCTGGGACACACATTTTGGAATGATTTATCACGAGAGGAAAAAAAAGGTTTTAGTCGGATAACATCAGTTAATGGAAACGCCGTCATTTGAATCTGACATTTCTAATAAAAACAGAACAATGTCTAAAAGCTGCTGTGACAGGAGGTTCAGCAAACAACACACAACTAGGTTTTTATAAGCTGTCAACCTAAAAAACCAGCGTTTAAGGTCACAAAAGTGGGTTTCAAAAGGAGGATAAGAGTTTTGATCGTTCCCGTAGACGTCAGTGTTTACATCTGAACTATAAACTTCTATCCCAGTGCTTCTGATCATCTGAACTATTGTGTGGCAGAAATAATGAAGACTATTACATCAACCATATTTACAGGATTGTTTTATTATAGAGAGTGATGAGAGATGCAACATTGTGAACATTAATGTTAATGTTTCTCTTGTGTTTAGCCCTCAGGTATTCTTCACTAATTGGCAGAGATGAGACCGTCACACATGTGCAAGTCTCAAGTAAGTCCCAAGTATTTTTTTCTTGGGCAAGTCAAGTCGCCTTATTATTGTCATTTCACCTGCAGAATCTGATCTTAATAAAGTGAAAAGACAAGATATAAGTAACTGTCAGTAAATTACAATCATTTGGATTTGCATTGTAAATACTCATGATCAGTAAAATACATCATGGAATCAAACAAAATTGTAACTTTATAAAATTATTTATTTTTCACTTCTGAGAACAGTGTTTGAAATATTTTACATTTTCAACATTGAGTCCATAAAACAAATACTAGCTTAACACACACACTCTCTCTCTCTCTCTCTCTCTCTCTCTCTCTCTCTCTCTCTCTCTCTCTCTCTCTCTCACACACACACACACACACACTCTCTCTCTCTCTCTCTCTCTCTCTCACACACACACACACACACACTCTCTCTCTCTCTCTCTCTCTCTCTCTCACACACTCTCTCTCTCTCTCTCTATCATCACATGGAGACGTCTCTCCACAGGTGATGGACGCTTCATAACATTAAGACTGAACCGCTGGAGTCGGTAGAAAACATACAGAAACAGGTGATGGTCATCTGCAGACGGCTCTTCAAGGGTTAGGGTTAGACCGTCTCAAACCAGGGGTCTTTAAAAATGTTCTGCAGGACTCCAAGCATCCGTAGGCCTCGATAGGTTTCCAGTCGCCGGAGAAGATCGGAGCATTCTGTGAAAGTGATCAGAGGACAGCGGATTAGCCATGAGATCTGTTGGTTTCTGTTACCATGACATGAACATTTAATCACTGCTAACATTCATTATCATTATTGATCTCACCTTTGGACAGGCGCCTTTTCCAAAATGGAGTGCTGATGTTTTTTACCAGCGCCTCCATCACTGAGAAATACGTTTCCGAGTGTATCAGTTTTGCCTGATGTTTCTCCCAGGCCTCGGCTGCAGCTTGGCCACACCCTGTCATGTTCTTGTACGTCTTTAATAATACTGAACTAAAGTCAGTACATATTATCTGGAGTGTGTTGGGGTGTATGGCAATGCCCTCCAGGTCTAGCGGCAGGTAAACGCCACACCCCCAGCAGTGATGGAGAGCCTCAAATATCTGCCTCATGATGAATTTTGCATCATTTTCCTTCATGCCACTGCCTTTCCTTCTAATAAAGAGTCCCAATCTTATAAAGGGCGCAGGTATGTGCTCCATGACTAGCACTTCCTCAAACGGTGTGATGCAGCACTCGTGTATTTGAGGGATATATCCAGAAGGGGGAGACGCTTGAAGCATCACCACTGCAGCCGCTTCCTCGCACAAGGGAGCAGGAAACCCAGGCAGCTAAAGAAGAGACAGAAGGTTAGCTCAAATCTCCTAACTAAAGAGTGAGAGCAATGACCTTCACAACTGATGCTTCTAGGCTTTGGCTGTCTAATCCAGGTACAGAATTTAACAAAACAATTCTTAATAGAGAATTTCCTGAAGAATAAAGTCAACTTACCGATATGGCTTTTTCCCCGGGCTGGAGCCTCTCAGTAAATCTGAACACCACCTAAAAAATAAAGAAAATGTTTGCAAACGTGAGTAAACTGATCCCTGATGTCCGTGACCATCTACAGGCTTTACGTGTGAACACTGATGTTTATGGCAGGACTCAAAGGTCACAGAGGAAACGTTTGGTTATGGAGAAAGAGACACATACTCTTTGGCCGTCCGATCTCCTGACTGCTTCGTAAGAATCGGAGGGATATGTCCAATCTTCCCGTTCATCAGTCGGCATTGTATAACGAGAGTAAAATTCTTGATGTAATGCGTTCTGATGAATGGTGTCGCTCTCTGAAAAACACACAGGAAACACATGTTAGCATCCAGCATGAGCCTGAACTGGAGATCAGGTGAGGAGCTTCACATCAAACCACAAACCACAGACTGAAATGGCCATGAATCAGTGGTGTAGTCTATGTGAGGTTTGAAATGAACTAATGTGACGAATGAAACTCAAACCACACTCGTAGTGTGTTCGTAAGCGTTCCCCTGAAGCTCCTGCCGCCTCAGGGACACCAACGCTAACATTACAGAAACCACATGAGCCGATGCTATAGTGACCTTACCTATGAAGTGAAAGCAGCACATACAGGTGCTGGTCATATAATTAGAATATCATCATAAAGTTTATTTATTTCACTAATTCCATTCAAAAAGTGAAACTTGTATATTATATTCATTCATTACACACAGACTGATATATTTCAAATGTTTCTTTTAATTTTGATGATTATAACTGACAACTACGGAATATTTCAAATTCAGTATCTCAGAAAATGAGAATATTGTGAAAAGGTTGAATATTGAAGACACCTGGTGCCACACTCTCATCAGCTGATGAACTCAAAACACCTGCAAAGGCCTTTAATGGTCTCTCAGTCGAGTTCTGTAGGCTACACACTCATGGGGAAGACTGCTGACCTGACATCTGTCCAAAAGATGACCATTGACCCCTTGCACAAGGAGGGCAAGACACAAAAGGTCATTGCAAAAGAGGCTGGCTGTTCCCAGAGCTCTGTGTCCAAGCACATTAATAGAGAGGCGAAGGGAAGGAAAAGATGTGCTAGAAAAAAGTGTAGAAGCAATAGGGATAACCGCACCCTGGAGAGGATTGTGAAATAAAACCCATTCAAAAATGTGGGGGAGATTCACAAAGAGTGGACTGGAGCTGGAGTCAGTACTTCAAGAACCACTACACACAGACGTGTGCGAGACATGGGTTTCAGCTGTCACACTCTTGAACAACAGAAGCGTCTCGCCTCGGCTAAAGACAAAAAGGACTGGACTGCAGCTGAGTGCTCCAAAGTTATGTTCTCTGATGAAAGTAAATTTTGCATTTGCTTTGGAAATCAGGGTCCCAGAGCCTGGAGGAAGATCCATGTTGCTTGAGGTCCAGTGTAAAGTTTCCACAGTCAGTGATGGTTTGGGGTGCCATGTCATCTGCTGGTGTTGGTCAGCTGTGTTTTCTGAAGTCCAAGGTCAACGCAGCCGTATACCAGGAAGTTTTAGAGCACTTCATGCTTCCTGCTGCTGACCAACATTTCATTTTCCAACAGGACTGGGCACCTGCACACAGAGCCAAAGCAACCAGTGCCATTTTTGGATGAACCATCCCTTTCAGCATTGATTTGATCATGTATGGTAAAAACACATGTTTTCAGCAATAGATAAAGGCTTAAAGCAGTTTGGAACTGTTTTTCTTCGTGCAAGCTTTGAGTAAGAGCTAATAAAATATTTAAACTCAAGACAATATTTCATGTCTAATTTACTTGAGACAAGTAGCCGTGTAATAAGCGGGATAAGGTACATCCAGCCGGTTGTTATCGCAGAATAAACCCCTTCAGAGTGACACAAGACTGATCCTGATCACTCTGTCGGGGTTTATTCTGCGATAACAACCGGCTAGATGTACATTATCCCTTACTTCACTAATGAAACCTTATTGTAAAGTGTTTCCAAAATATCCATAGATAGGGGCACTTTGCTAAATAAATGCTCACATAATCATTTTTACTTGTTGTCTACGTGAGGAAGAATGGAAGAGCTAAAATGAAATGCAAATGAAACCTGATGCAGTGCAGATTGTCTCAGAGCTGCTTCACAGGGTTAAACAGGAAAATAATGCAACAGAATTTTATTCAGCCGTACAGCCGCTCCGGAGAAAATGGTGATGTCATCAGCTCATTTCAATTATCATACAGTGACAATGTGGACAGATCAGTAATTAGATCAGTCATTTAGTTGATATGGTTCATTTAGTTTACTAATTAGTTTTATTTGGATATTTAGTTGAAAAATGTAGTGTCCCCAACTGAGCAGGCCAAGCCAAAGGCGACTACTAGAACTAAAATTAAAATTAAATAAAAAATTACAAAACTAAAATAATGTATACAAACTATTCATTTTTTAAAAATAACAAAAAAAGACAACTTTTAACTAATAATAAAATGAAAGCAGAATTAAATTGAATTCTCTGTCAATTTAAAAAAAAAAAAAGCTAGTCTCTCTGTTTATCCCGAGGTTTACTGCAGTCAGCCGGATCCGGCCGGATCCAGATCAGATGCTGGACCTGCGCCCAGAGAAGACCAATATAACACAGGTTAGATCCTGCTCTATGAGGAGCAGAAAGAAAATAATATAATTTCCAAATAATTATAACTCTAACAAAATGCACAAAGATTCAATAGAATGTTGCTTAAAGTCGTTGCAGTTTAATATAATAACATAATAAATAATAAAATGATGAAATGCTGAAATTATATTCAGTTTAAACTGCGACTGCGCGTGACGTCATAGAGACGCGACGCAGCAGCAGTGAGAGGCGAACGCTTTTGCTGATCGCGAGAGAGAGAGAATCTAAATAATCCTTTCTAATATCTGTATAATATGATATATATGATGTCGTAGACCTATTATTTGATTATATTGGGTTGTTTTTAGAACAAGATTGTTGATATTACAGCTGACGATTTCTGATGAGAACCCATGCGGGTGTCAGACATATAATACCCTTCTTTAGTAATATTGTTAAAGTTACTGAAAACTGAACGTTATATTTGTTTATTGATGGTTTTGAAATGGTTTAGGAAATGTTCTGAAGTGTTTAAAGTGTGAAATGGTTCAGAAGAAGTGTGAAAGGTGATCAAATATTCCATTTAAGCACTAAAATGTTATATTGTACAAATTAACATATTCTGGTATGTTATATATGTGATGACTAGAGGAAAAAGAGTATTTGAATACCATTTTCATATATATATATATCTTTTATATGGTTGATTGATGAATGTAAAGAGTATATATTGCGTTGTTCTAAAAGAAATAGTGTGTAAATGTGTATGATGCTTCAGACGCTGTTTGTGTGAACAGGTCAGGTTTTTTTAGTGCGATTGGATGAACCCAATTTTTACGCTCGCATGAGGGGGTTTTTCAGGCAATTCGAAAAAGGACATTTTCACAAAACTGCAATGGAAACAGTTTTTTCCGCATCTACAGGTCAGCTGGTGCGGTCACGCATTGCTCTCACACAGGGCTACATATTATTATTTTCCACTCAAGTATGTCTAATAACGAGATCTTAATATTCAAGACATGTATTAAAACAGAAAGACGCTGTAGTTTCAGCCTCGCTCAAAGACTGAGGAAACAGGCCAGCACGTCAATCCATTCCCCACCATCTTTTGCTTCTTATTTATTAAATATACAGCCAAATAGTTGATTAAACATTGATCAAAATTAAAATACAATTTATACAAAACAAAATTAATTTTAAAGAAAGACTTTCTAGAAAACACAATTCAATGAAGTGCTCAATCCATGTCCCCGGACATATGCGCATCTGATTATGTGCCTTACTCATGCTGCTCACTTTTCATAATCAACATATGAAATTAAAAGATTATAATATTTAGACATAGCCTAACCACACAGATAGGCTAAGAGCAAGACGTGATTATAAACAGTAAACTGTCGACTTTTATTCGTGTGCACTCAATAACAGCAAAGGCCGTGGACTCAGGGAACGGATTATTCTGTACTCCACTCCAAACGCTGTCTTCATTTCAAAAATATATTTTGTTTATTAAACGAAAAGTTTTTCATTTCAAAAGCATTTCTAAATTTAGTTTATATTTACAATAAACTAAATTCCAAGCCAAAATAACGAAGTGGTAAAAAAAAAAAACCTTTGAGTTACACCGTCAAATTCAAACGTTTCTCTCGTCTCTGTGTGTGGCAATGCGTCACAATAACCTGCGGATATAAAAGTCTCATTCTTTACAGATGATGGTGTGTTTGGACAGAAGATGAGTTCTTTACTAAACTTATAAAAAACGATAGAATAAAAAATGCCACAATTTATCATAACACCTCATGTGTGCCGCTCAAGTATAAGGAGCTTGGATAACGCACACACACACACACACACGTCTCAATAATAATAATGGCGTGCGGTGGCTGGGACACACATAAACCGAACAGCATACATCGCATGATTTTTGGAATGATTTATCACGAGAGGAAAAAAATGGTTTTAGTCGCATAACATCAGTTTATGGAAACGCCGTCATTTCGCAATTTTTTTTATTGACTTTTAGAAAATATCGCAAAAGTTTTGCTCAAATCTGTAATGGAAACGCGGCTAGTGATTTGAGAGAAACGCAAACGGAAGATTCCGGTAGTGATTTCAACTAAACCGGTGGAATCCATTTCTCATTGCGTGCATATTCTGATCGGAAGGATCAGATTCTTTTCCCGACGTTGATCATTTTGCACTATTGACTTTCGCAATACAACCTTTATCAAAGACACTTTGCACACACTAACATATTTCTGCACTTTGATTGACAAAAGAACATTTCTATTGAGGAGTAATTGACTGTTATATTGTTGAAGAATTTAATTATTTTGATTTGCCTATTGTGATTTAATGTAATTTAGTTTCTCATATTTTGTTTTAATTTGGGTTAATCATTTTATGAGTGGGAACTAAAAGAGTGAGAAGGAACTAAAACCCCAGAATAACAAAGCTCTTATTAAACTAAAAGTTAGTAAACCTAAATATAACTAAAATTAGAAACTAAACGACTAAAATATAACTCAAATAACTAGAAGTAAATAGTGAACAGAGCTCAAAAGATATCTAAAAGAACAATAAGGGATTGAAAAGGACAATTGTTTAATTTGATTTATTTCATTGTTGTTGTGATTGTTACATTTGCTTTTATTATCATTTATTTTGCACCAATCAAAATACATACATATAATTCCAGTCATTGCCTGTGTCTTGAGTGCCTTGATTCCTACCGTCCTGTAACCGAACCGAGACACTGGTCCAATATTGACTTATGACTTATGATGACTCCGGTCCTTCGAATATTCCGATCTATTATGACCTCTGACCTATAAAGCTGCCAGAATAATAATAATAATAATAATCATACGCTGTTTGTTGATTGGCAAGAGGAGAACTGCCCCCCCGACTGAGCCTGGGGTTTATTTTCCTCCATTCTGCTCCTAATGGGGTTTTGGTTTCCTTGCCACTGTTGCCTCTGGCTTGGCGTGCTCAGTTGGGGACACTACATTTTTCAACTAAACATCGAAATAAATCTAATTAATAAACTAAATTAACCATATAAACTAAATTACTGATCTAATTATTGATCTAAAGCCCACACTGTCACCGTATGGAAACTGAAATGAACTGATGACATCAAATGGCTATACAGCTGAATAAAATGATGCTGCATTATTTTCCTGTTTAACACTGTAAAGCTGCTCTGAAACAATCTACATTGTTAAAAGCGCTATATAAATAAAGTTGACTTGACTTAAATATATGCACTATATTATCTTACGTATTCATTATATTTACTTTACATGTTAGTGTCTTAATTATGTTTAAATAAATTGGTCATGAGAACAAGTTATGTCTGTAACTGTAAATAATTGCATTAAAATAATTAATTGGAGTAGGATTTTTTTGTGAAAAATCATTTTATAATTATATTCAGAAGTGCAAATGCAAAAGCTAAAGAAACAGAGCGACACGCGTCATAATCTGAATCTCAATCCAACCCTCTCCATTGGCTTTGTGTTGTGTGAAGCTGACATCTGACATTTCTAATAAAAACAGAACAATGTCTAAAAGCTGCTGTGACAGGAGGTTCAGCAAACAACACACAACTAGGTTTTTATAAGCTGTCAACCTAAAAAACCAGCGTTTAAGGTCACAAAAGTGGGTTTCAAAAGGAGGATAAGAGTTTTGATCGTTCCCGTAGACGTCAGTGTTTATATCTGAACTATAAACTTCTATCCCAGTGCTTCTGATCATCTGAACTATTGTGTGGCAGAAATAATGAAGACTATTACATCAACCATATTTACAGGATTGTTTTATTATAGAGAGTGATGAGAGATGCAACATTGTGAACATTAATGTTAATGTTTCTCTTGTGTTTAGCCCTCAGGTATTCTTCACTAATTGGCAGAGATGAGACCGTCACACATGTGCAAGTCTCAAGTAAGTCCCAAGTATTTTTTTCTTGGGCAAGTCAAGTCAAGTCGCCTTATTATTGTCATTTCACCTGCAGAATCTGATCTTAATAAAGTGAAAAGACAAGATATAAGTAACTGTCAGTAAATTACAATCATTTGGATTTGCATTGTAAATACTCATGATCAGTAAAATACATCATGGAATCAAACAAAATTGTAACTTTATAAAATTATTTATTTTTCACTTCTGAGAACAGTGTTTGAAATATTTTACATTTTCAACATTGAGTCCATAAAACAAATACTAGCTTAACACACACACACTCTCTCTCTCTCTCTCTCTCTCTCTCTCTCTCACACACACACACTCTCTCTCTCTCTCTCTCACACACACACACACACACACACACACTCTCTCTCTCTCTCTCTCTATCATCACATGGAGACGTCTCTCCACAGGTGATGGACGCTTCATAACATTAAGACTGAACCGCTGGAGTCGGTAGAAAACATACAGAAACAGGTGATGGTCATCTGCAGACGGCTCTTCAAGGGTTAGGGTTAGACCGTCTCAAACCAGGGGTCTTTAAAAATGTTCTGCAGGACTCCAAGCATCCGTAGGCCTCGATAGGTTTCCAGTCGCCGGAGAAGATCGGAGCATTCTGTGAAAGTGATCAGAGGACAGCGGATTAGTCATGAGATCTGTTGGTTTCTGTTACCATGGCATGAACATTTAATCACTGCTAACATTCATTATCATTATTGATCTCACCTTTGGACAGGCGCCTTTTCCAAAATGGAGTGCTGATGTTTTTTACCAGCGCCTCCATCACTGAGAAATACGTTTCTGAGTGTATCAGTTTTGCCTGATGTTTCTCCCAGGCCTCGGCTGCAGCTTGGCCACACCCAGTCATTCTCTTGTACGTCTTTAATAGTACTGAACTAAAGTCAGTACATATTATCTGGAGTGTGTTGGGGTGTATGGCAATGCCCTCCAGGTCTAGCGGCAGGTAAACGCCACACCCCCAGCAGTGATGGAGAGCCTCAAATATCTGCCTCATGATGAATTTTGCGTCATTTTCCTTCATGCCACTGCCTTTCCTTCTAATAAAGAGTCCCAATCTTATAAAGGGCGCAGGTATGTGCTCCATGACTAGCACTTCCTCAAACGGTGTGATGCAGCACTCGTGTATTTGAGGGATATATCCAGAAGGGGGAGACGCTTGAAGCATCACCACTGCAGCCGCTTCCTCACACAAGGGAGCAGGAAACCCAGGCAGCTAAAGAAGAGACAGAAGGTTAGCTCAAATCTCCTAACTAAAGAGTGAGAGCAATGACCTTCACAACTGATGCTTCTAGGCTTTGGCTGTCTAATCCAGTTACAGAATTTAACAAAACAATTCTTAATAGAGAATTTCCTGAAGAATAAAGTCGACTTACCGATATGGCTTTTTCCCCGGGCTGGGGCCTCTCAGTAAATCTGAACACCACCTAAAAAATAAAGAAAATGTTTGCAAACGTGAGTAAACTGATCCCTGATGTCCGTGAGCATCTACAGGCTTTACGTGTGAACACTGATGTTTATGGCAGGACTCAAAGGTCACCAGTGTTGGTCATCTTACTTTAAAAAAGTAATTAGTTACAGTTACAAATTACTTCTCCCAAAAAGTAATTGAGTTAGTAACTCAGTTACCACATTGTAAAAGTAATTAGTTACTAAGCAAAGTAACTGTGACGTTATTATTTTTTTTTGTTCTATAACGCTATTACGCTCTATAACATCTTTAACGTCAAAAATGTTTATATTAACTGATTGAAGAATAAATATATACCGTATTTTTGAACATATGGTATTTATTTGAACTCAATAGATTGCAGCCTGCCATATGATATGCACAGAAATAAAAACATATAAAAATATGATTTTGAAAATAAAATTCAAGTGCAAAATTAAGACACACAAATGTAAACTTTGGTAACAAAAAACAAAGGAAAATCTGGCCATTAAGTAGTGCAAATATATGTAACTGTATATTAGGCCTATTGCACAATAAACAGAACACTATCCAACTCTTAAATATTCAGTACAGTAACAAAATTAAATATTGAAATAAATAATGTTCACACACTTTGCATTTCAGTGCAAAACTAAGACACACAAATGTAACCTTGGGTAAAAAGTAACAAAGAAAAATCTGGCCATTAAGTAGTGCGATTATCTGTACTTGTATATTATTGCACAATAAACAGAGCACTATCCAACTCTCTATGTAGATTAACATGTTGTTTGTTCTCAGTGAAAATGAACAATACATTAATCTACACTAAAATACTCCTCTCATCTAACGACTAAACCAGTGCTTGTAACGTAGGAGGAGAAGCTTTTCAAATCTTTTGTCTGACAGTCTGTTCCTCTTCGGAGAGATGACAAGCTTGCCCAGGCTGAACAGTCTCTCAACAGGTGCACTAGATGGAGTAGCAGCATTGTAACGTAGTGAAATTTTCGAAAAGAAATCGTTCTCTTTGGCTGAATCTGTGTGACGTGAAGATGTGCTGGTACCTGTCTGTGGTTCTTCGAGGACAATTTTCCGGCACTCTGCCAGCAAACTTGCCTTAGCCTTATCCTTTAACTCCTGTGACCGCAGCCAGCGAAGTTTGAATTTTGGAAGGGTTACGGCAGCAAGTATAGCCTCTTCATTTCCCAGGACATCAGCAAATCTGGTTTTGATAGCCTGAAATTATAAGAATAATCACTTTAAATGTATGTATCCACACAAATCAGTGTTATTATTATTACTATTAATAATATTATTAGTCGTACTAGTATTTATTATTATGAGTACTACAGAAATGTTTAATTAATATTCAATTCAAGTTCTTACTGTGACTACGGCATCAGGAAGGTCCCTCAGTATTTGCAGGCCACTTTTAAGGGCTTCCGTCTTCAGCATTAATGTCTCCATCGTTGGTAGGAGTGTACCGTGAAAACAGTTGTCTTCTCCCTGAAGTATATCTAAGGCAACTGTAAGGGGCTTCATCACAGTACAGTACTCCTTTAAAAACTGGTGTTCCCTTTCTGTTATTGCTGTCAGTCCTAATTTGGAGGAGATGGTGTTAAGGTCTACCATGGATATTTCACAGATTCGAGCCAGGGCATCATAGAAGGAATTCCACCGTGTTGTACAAGGAACAAGTAGCTTTTTTGACACCAACTCAGCAACTGTTTCAGTAGCCAAAGTTGATCGACTGGTCTTGTTCCATAGGGCAGTAGCACTTCTGTAAACAGCCTTTATTGCAGGTTTTGACAGCAGCCACTTGTCAACATCTGAGCAGGAAACCAGGTTTAGGGTGTGTGATGCACATCTCTTGTGGGGGGGCAAAGTGATCACAACATCACCATCATTATCATCTGTTGCATGTAGAGCATCATTAATGTCTGTAAATGTAACCTCATCTTCAACGTCTTCAACCCCCCTTCCTCCTCCTCGTATTGGTATTTTAGCAAGGATAGCTCTGAATGATTCAGACTCCACAGTGGACAGGGGTAGCATGTTTTCAACAACATACCTTGCGATCAGTGTGTTCAGCTCGACCTTGGTCACCTGTTGCTGAGCCGAAAAATCGAGCGTTGCTTGTTTTAATAGAGTGGCTCCGTCTCCTTCACTGGAGCTCACGCTAGCTGCATTTGGGCTTGGATTAGCAGCAGCAACAAGTTTCGTGTTAGCATGTGTTGATGTGAGGTGCTTCATGAGATTTGAGTTGCTTGAGGCAGACGCGGATAAAATCTTTTTTCCTGGGCATAGCGTGCATGAAACATAAACATTCTTGCCTTTAATTTCAATCAGCGAGAAGTAGTGCCGGTATTTCCAGTTCGCGAACGCTACCTTTGAATATCCCTGGCTTGTTGCCATTGTCGCTGTCTTGTGTTTAGTGGTAGTCAAAGCGTGCAGTGAGTGACGCATCTGCCCACCCAGCCAATCATCATCGCATTTGCAACGGCGTCATCATCATCCCCACCACTGCGCTCTCTCCAGGCAGCTGATGTGTAACGTATACTAGCCAAAGCTGTGACACCTCGCGCTTCATTCTTCAACCAAATTGTAGTAACGCGCCACTTTACATTCTCAGTAACGATAACGGCGTTGCAACATTGGGAAAAGTAATTAATTAG